>WOXC01011451.1:200000-330524 GCA_011680675.1 Gymnobelideus leadbeateri
CCCATTCCTGAACAGGATTCAACATCTCCCATATGATTATCCAACATCCACTTAAAGATCTTTAATGATGGAGAACCCACCTCCTTCCAAGGCAGTCCATTTCACTTTTAAACAGCTCTAACCTCAGGAGGCCTTTCTTCATATGGAGCCCAAATCTGCCTTCCCAAAGTTTCCATTCATTGCTCCTTGCTCTGCCCTTTGAGACCAAAGAGAACAAGTTCAAACTCGTTTCCATCCTTGAGACAAAGATTTGAAAGACCTGAAGGATTTCTGTCTTTTGGATTGACCATTAGCTCAACTATTGACTAGAGTAGCATTTGAATTCTATCCTTTTTCCCACTGAAGGAGGAAAAAAATCCAAGGAAATTACTGTTGTTCATAACTGGATCCTCCTCAAAGAAGCTGAAGATGGGAATAGTATTGCTAGGAATGCCCCTTAGCTCAATTTTGCCCATTAGCATTCATATTTTGGCTTGACCCCATGGCTACTGGACAAATAACTGTTGGTCAGACATCAGTCAGCATTGCAATCAGCATTGCCAAAGGAGTTGCCTCCTCACCTTCATCAGCTACCATATTTGCAGGAGGTAATCCTGGGAGCAATTCTGTTTGCAGATAGATGTGTGTTTTATGCCTTTCTCCCCATCTTGTGTTACAGATAGAAGTGTTTCTCATCTCACATTTCTAAAGACCCGGGCAGCCAAATTTGAATCAAAAGCTGCTTCTCTCATTTCCAATGGGCCCCAAGGTAAGAGCAGGAATTGTCATCAGTATAGCTGTGTTTCTCTTATAAATTGATTTTCCTGGGGCAGTTTACCAAAGATACTTTCACAGAAACACGTCTTGCAAGGAATAGCCATGAACACATTTACTTGGTCCCCACTGATTTCCTGCTATGGCCCATCTTATTTTAATGAAACCTTGGATGACTAGACTCTTCTATTAACACGAAGAAGAGAGACAGTTAATTCTGGGGCCTGTTCACATGACATATCCCTTCACATCAAATATCTCTTAATGAGCAAGTCCAGATGCCTTAGAGTCATGCATCTATCTTCTGGTTTTCCCTGGGCAGGGGCAGGGTGAACTGAATACCAAGTTATAATAAACATAAAGAACAGCCTTATAGGGAGAAAGATGTCACAAGAGTACTAAAAGTAGCCTGAGGTGTGTACATAAAAAACAAGGCAGGGTGGCTCTTTGCCTTGGCAATAATGGAAAGGCTTAGGGCTTGAGATCTTATCTATTGAGGCACAGATGTCTATATCCTAGGGATGGCTCAATCTCCAGCCTCTGCTTTGTAGCAACCTGGGTTGGGAACCTGGGTTGGGAACCAAGAGCTCTTATCCTAGAAAGAGAAACAGAGAATTTTATGTCGTGTGAGGGTAAAGAATGACCAGTTAATTCCTGAGCATGTGTCAGGGTGGGGATTGTGCCCCATTTGGAAAACCTTACAAATGAAAATCCTAGCCTGAAAAGGCTAATTAGGTTCAAAGCTTCTTCAGAGGGTTTCTTTAGGGAAAGGAAGATTTGAGCATAAGCTCTCATTTTTGAAATACAAAATGATAGAATGTTAGACCTAGAAGGAACCTTAGAAATCTTCTTGTCCTTGTCCCTTGATCTAACAGATGAGGAAAGTAAGGTTCAGAGAGAGGAAGTAAAATGATCAGAGATACAAAAGTTCAAAGCATAGACCATTTCCAGAACACATCTGAAAGTGCATTTATATAAGAAACTTAAATAATAATAATAATAATATTGTCAAGTAAATAATCCCACTCTCTTGTCTCCAGCTGAAGCTTACTCCACAACTTATCTCCTTCTGGAAATTTATCCTGATTAATTGAGAGTATATGACAACACCTGCCTTCCAATGGTGCAATGGCCACTCCTCCATGCCTTTCATCCTGTGCAATATTTGCTCAATACCCAAAGTGCTGTAGGCTGTGCTCTCATTCTCTTTTCACTGTATGGAAGCCAGTTCAGCATCCATGCTGCCCATCTGTTATCTCTCTGACACAATACATGACCAACTCAGCTGATTTTCCAGTCATATATTTCCTGGATTATATCCCTTATGCCACCTCCTGTGCATGGATCATCGTGGGAGAAGTGCTACAGCCTAGTTACATTCACCATTGCCTTTGAGGCACCTTCAGCTTTAATTCTCCTGCCTGAAGTTTCTCCCCTCTCCAGACCCTCATTCACAAGCAATTTTCCCAACATATGTATCAGACTTGGTCACTCCCCTACTCGCTAACTTCCAGTGGTTCTTTATTACCTGTAGGAATAAATTATAACTCCTCTGTCTGGCATTTAAAGTCCTTCACTACATGGGCCCATCCTACCTTTGGGGCTCTCTCCCCTTCACATATTTGACAGTCTAACAAAACTGGCTTTCTACCTCTCATATGACACCCTATCACTCCCCTTTAGATTTTTGTACTGACTGTTCTCCATGCCTGGGATTCACTCCCTTCTCACCTCTGCCTCCCAGTTCCTACCTTCCTTCAAGGAGTAGCTCGAGCACAGCCTCTCAAGTCTTCATGAAGTCATCTTCATGAAGCCTCTCCTGATCTTCCCATTATCAATGTTCTCTAATTAGCTTAAACCTCTCTCATATACAGGGTGTTTCAAAAGTCCTAGCTCAATAATTATTTAAAACTGCAACTTGGGACATCAGTATATTTTGATTTTATTTTTACATACATGTGCTGTCTCCCTGAAGTAGATTGGAAGCTTCTTTTTTTTTTTTTTGCCTTTTGAGGGCAATTGGGGTTAAGTAACTTGCCCAAGGTCACACGGCTAGGTTTAGATTGGAAGCTTCTTAAGGATAGGGATTGCTTTTCATTTTTGTCAAGCAGTGCCTAGATGTAGTAGGTACTTAGTAAATGCTTGGTGGTTGATTCCAAGGTTGACAACTGAATCAAATAACCTAGAGAATATTTGTGATAAGTAAATAAATGAGAGAATGAGTGAATGAATAAATAGACATGTGTGTGTGTGGGGGGGGGCGCTGTATACAGTTATCCCTTCCACATCATGGGGTTAGCGGTGCAGTGGCTTCTGTGATCTGGAAAGTCTGTGTAAACTTTTGTCCTTCCCTTCATACCAAAGAAGTCTGAATTTTTTTTCTTTTATGGAATGTTTACAATCCCTTATTGTAAAATTTGGGTTAAGTATTTGGTCATGGACTTTTTGTCATCTGCTGGCCTTTGTATATGATCTTCAGCTTCTGTAAAACTTCCCCAAAATTTAATTTTATTTCTTATGCTAATGATATGTTGCAATATATCAAAACTGCAATGGGATGATGTGGAAGGAAAACTGCGTGTATGTGTATATGTATGTGTGTATATATGTATGTATACATACATATACATGTATGTGTGTATATACTTACATATTTTATATATATATATATATATACACAGACATATGAGTTTTTCTGTAGGGTAGCAGCCTATGGTCACAAAAAGTATCTAGATATTTGGGAGTAAGAGTTAGGGGAAGGGGATTCAGAGCTTCATATCATGACTGATGAAGAGCTTGTGTCTCTTCTAGTTCCAGTGATTAAAAAAAAAAAAAACCCGCACAAACCAAAAATACATAGGATGTCCTTCTCCTTCTTGATTCATCAGAATATGAGCATCTTAGGGGAAGGTAGGGCCCAGGTATTGTTTATTCAGAATAGCCTCTTATACATTGTGGGAACTCAATAATCACACTAGGGTTGAAAGTACATTTGATGGGGAAGGAGACAGGAGACAGGTGTTCTAGGCAGAGCTCTGCTGTGTAGTAGCTATCTAATGTACTAGCTAGAAGGCCAGCCATTTATCCCATCCAAGCTCACCAAGGTGATACATAAACTATAACAATACCCACCTTAGGAAGCTGCAGTGAGGATCCAGTGTGAGAATGCCAAGACTCTATGAACTGTTCAGTGCCATGCAATGTAAGGGAGTATTACACTGAGTCAAAGACCTGGGATTTTGCCTATGTGAGAGAGAAATAACTCCCTCTTCTACAGATTAGAGCCTGTCCATAACTGATAGCGTTAGGGTTACCAGAGACCCAGAGAAGTTTAAGTGGCTTATTCAGGTCCACCCAGCTAGAAAGTCTCAGAGGTAAGATTTGATCGCAGATCCTCCTAGCTCCAAGCTTTTCTGTGCCCACTGTGCCAAGATTCCTCACACTAGAGTTATCCTCTATAAATTAATGAAAACTCATCTGCCATTTTTCATTCCCCTTCTGTAACAGGTTCTGTTATCTTCTGGAGTCTATTCAGTGGGGCCCAGTTCACAGCCAGCTTCATACCTGTAAGTTGGACAGAGCCATTTGGAAGAATGTTTTAAAAAAAATCAATTTTTCCTGGCTTTTAACAGTCTGCAGGAGGCCACAGACTGCCTGTTTTATTTGAACTTGAGAGTATTTTTCCTGACTCTCCTATTGATACAGGCATAGTAATGAATTATCATTTAAAATGGTTTCAGATAGCATTTAATATACCACTGTTTGGTAAAAATGAGCAGTCTTTTAATGAGCACTATGTGTTTGCATTCATTCTAGTCCAGAGGAAAATCCCAGATTAGCAGCATTGTGGTGACAACAGGAGACACCTGTGCCTATGTGGCAGACCGTCTGGGTTATGTGTATAGCTATGACATCCAGGACTACGCCCTTGAGGGACCTGAGCAAGAACCACCCAAAAGTAGGACTTTTTATTTTTTAAGAATATTGTGGTCCATATGACTTTTTGGAAGGAAATAACAGATTATCAGTCAGTCTAGAAGCATTTATTAAGTGCTTTCTATGTTCCAGGCACTGTGATAAGTCACAAGGATACAAAGAATGGCAAAAACCAGATCCCTGCCCTCAGAGACTTCCCAGTCTAATTGGGGAGACAACATGTAAATAACTAGGTACCAACAAAATATGGAAAGAACAAATGGAAAGTAATCTCAGAAGGGAAGGGACTAGCAGCTTCGGGGAAGGGAGCTAGAAATGCCTCCTGCAGAAGGTTAAATTTGAGCTGACTCTTGAAGGAAGCCAAGGAGAAAAAAGAGGGAAGCACAGGGGATAGTCATTGCAAAGGCGTGGTGACATGAGATGGAGTTTCTTATACAAGCAATTAGGTCAGCATAGCTAAATCAAAAAGTATAGGAAATGGAGTAAAGTGTAAAAAAACTGGAAAGGTAGGAAGGGGCCAATTATGAAGGATTTAAAAGTTTAACAGAAGACTTTATATTTGATCCTTAAAGTAACAGGGAACCAATCTAATTTGTTGAATTGTGGGGAGGTGGCAGTCACATGTTTAGACCTACACTTTAGGAAAAGTACTTTGCCAGCTGAGTGGAGGACATATTGAAGTGGGGAGAGACAAGGCAAGAAATCTAATTAGAAAGCTATTGCATATATGAACACAATTACAAAACACTTTTTACACAAATAAAGTGAGATCTAAATAATTGGAAAAACATCAGTTGCTTGTGGCTAGGTAGAGCTAATATAATAAAAACGACAATTTTGCCTAAATTAATTTACCTATTTAGTGCCATACCAATCAATCTACCAAAAATTATTTTATAGAACTATAAAAATTAGTAACAAAATTCATCTAGAACAAAAGGCCCAGAATGTTAAGGGAATTAATGAAAAGAAATGCTAGGAAAGGTAGACTAGCCATACCAGATTTTAAACTGTATTATATAACAGCAGTCATCAAAACTACTTGGTACTGACTGAGGAACAGAGTATTTGATCAGTGGAATAGATTAGGTACTCAAGACAGCCAATCAATGAGTATAGTAATCTACTGTCTGATAAACCCAAAGACTTCTGCTTCTGGGATAAGAACTCACTATTTGACAAAAGCTGCTGGGAAAACTGGAAAATGGTATGGCAGAAACTGGGCATAGACCATTATCTTACACTGTATACCAAAATAAAGTCCAAATGGGTTCACAATATAAATATAAAGGCTAATACTATAAACAATCTTGGAGAGCAATGAATAGGTTACCTGTCAGATTTATGGAGAAGGGAAGAATTTATGACCAAACAAGAGATAGAAAGCATTACAAAATGCAAAAATGAATAATTTTGGTTACATTAAATTGTAAAGTTTTTGTACAAAAAAGCCAATGTAGCCAAGATTAAAAGGGAAGTGGAAAACTGAGAATTTTTACAACCAGTGTCTCTGATAAAGGCCTCATTTCTAAAATATATAGAGAATTGAGTCAAATTTATATGAATACAAGTCATTTCCCAAATGATAAATGGTCAAAGGATATAAACAGGCAGTTTTCAGAGGAAGAAATTAAAGTTATCTATAAGCATATGAAAAGATGCTCTAAATCACTATTGATTAGAGAAATGCAAATCTAAATAGCTCTGAGGTACCACATCTCATCGATCAGGAAAATGATAGAAACAAGAAATGTTTTAAAAAATGTTAAAAAAAACAAAACATATGACAAAACAGGAAAATGATAGAAAAAGAAAGGAGCAAGAGGGAAGACATTCAGCAAAATTAACCAATATATTGACTAAGTCTGATGGTACATGTTATGTTCTACACTGGTTATCTCCCATCTCTTCAAAGGAAGGAGGAAAGAACATTTTCTAAACTCGCTTTTAGGACCAAACTTTGTAATTATGATTAAATAGCCTTTGAGTTTATTGTTTTATTTTGTTTCTATTTATACTGTTTTAGTCATTGTAATTATTACATTGTTGGTTTTACTTCCTTCACTTTGCATCAGTTCACATAATTTGTCATTCAATTTAGAATTCTCCCTTACTTTTCTGTCATTCACTATCACTCACTCCAGCAAATGACTATTTGAAAGACTTTTTAAAATAGAAATTTTTGTTAAATGGCAAGCTAATGTGTAATGAAAAAAATCCTTCATTGACCAGAACTAGAGATTGAGCACCTTGAAAACATGAACTTTATTCCATACTTCTTTGTATCTCTCTGACCCCATTGCCCTGTGCTATGCATACAGCAGGCTCTAAAAAAAATGAATGTTGAATAAAAAGAATTGTTGGAGAATTTGATCATTTGCTCTGGTCCTGCCCTTAGCCCTTTGCCCATCTCCTGTCTATACTCACTTGGTTCTGACCTAGCCCTGTGGATTCAGACCAGAGGTTTAAATGAGGTCCAGGAATCCTAGATTATTGTCCCTAAACTCCCCTCATGGACAGGCTCATAATCTCAGAGGCTCAGCTCAGAAAGTCTGCTTTTGTTGCTGATCATGATGCCCATGGGAAGGCTTGGTCTTACTTAGCTCTTACTTAGGTCCATGTGAATCCAAACTTTCTTCAAAGAAACTGGTATGAAACTGAAATTTTCTTGTCCATTCTGCTCTTTATTTTATTTTCTTTTTTTGGCCAGGTTTTACCTCCATTTTGTTTTGCTTTTAGATTCATAGGTGAAGTATATGAAGTGACCACATGTCTTAATTGGAATAAGAAACAAATAAATCAATGGTGTTTTTTTGTCCCATTTTATATAGATGTATTCTTTATATTGCTACAGATATCAAGTTCTGGCGAGCCCATGTTAATGCAGTGACATCGTGAGTATCTATCTGTGGCTTAGAAAAGATGGAAAAATAATATCCTATTTATTTAGCACCATTCTTACAAGGAGGGAAAGAGAACAAGCATTTATTAAGTGACTGCTATATGCTAGATACTGTGCTAAACTCTTTACAAATAGTATCCCATTTGATCTTCACAACAATCCTAGGAGGTAGGTGCTGTTATTATTCACATTTTATAGTAGGCACATTGCTCTATCTACTGTATCAAGTAACTAGCAGTTAAAAGAATTTTTCCAATTGTTCTCTCATTTATCATTTCAACATCTTGTGAGAATGGCATCTGGGTGGTGCAGTAGATAGAGCACTTGTCCTGGAGTCAGGAAGACCTGAATTCAAATTTGACCCCAGACACTTACTAGTTATGTGGCCCTGGGCAAGTCACTTAAACCTTTTTGCCTCAGTTTCCTCTCCTGTAAAATGAGCTGGAGAAGGAAATGGCAAACTGTCCCAGTATCTTTGCTAAGAAAACCCCAAATGGGGTCACAAAGAGTTGGGCATGACTGAAACAACTGAATAACAAAAACAAACGATTGTCTTATCTATTTTTCTAAGAAAAAATGGACATAAACTTTTCTCCACAACACTAAAACTACTTGTTCAACAATGTTATTTATCTTCCTGACTCCTGAATTAATGGATATTTGTAGTAGTAGTAATAGTAGCAGCAGCAGTAGTAGTAGTAGTGGTGGTGGTGGTAGTAGTAATATCTAGCATTCATGTAACACTTGAAGGTTTGCAAAGTGCTTTATAAATATTGTCTCTTGCCATGGGCATTTCAAGTGATGTGTCTTATCTCCCCTATTTGATGGTAATCTCCTTGGGAACATTTGTATTCCCAGCTGCCTTATAGGACCTGAATACTTTAGAAATGTTTGCTGCGTGAAATTTGTTGAATTACACTAGAAGTCAGTGGCAAAGCTGGAACTAACTCCCAATTCTGGATCTTTTCCACCAGACAAAAAGATTATTTCTTAGATAACAACTATAGGTTGTTTGCAGGATACTTTCTTTGATTATTTGAGATTTGAGGCCAGGATATAATTGGAGGAGGGAGTATCCTAGGAGATATTCAAAGAAGTGGAGTTGTACTGGATCCCACACTTTAAGCGATTACTTGTGGCTCAATGGGTGCCTACTTCATAGGGATGCTTTGAGGCTCATGTGGGATTATGTATGGAAAACATTTTGCAAAGCTTAAAGCATTGTATTTGTGCTAACTGTGATTATTGTTATTATTGTTGTTATTGTTTAAAGGCTGTTGATTTATTGACTCCATGATCTTCTGATTCTTGGTCCCATTTAGTTGACTGTCATGATCCTAGAAAATCTCTCTGCTTTCTTGTAGTGAATTTCTCATCTGCTTTCTTTCATTTCATTAGCTTAGAGCTGATAGAGAAAGAAAAGGTTCTATTGTCTTCCTCTGTTGACCGTACAGTTCGTCTATGGAGCATGGATGGAAAGTATATAGGTATGGAATTTCCACACCCACCAATGCAGAAGATCAGATTTAGTGTGGGACATACGTACACTGTTTCCTCGAAGAAGAGCCAAAAACCACCTACGGAAATCATTTACAAAACAAAATCTAACTCCACTTGGTCAAAGTGGGAATCCCTTAGACAGTTAAACTGAGAAACCCAGCTAGATTGATGGTGATAAGTTTTGTTAGGAGTTGTGTTTCTACTGATAACAATATTTGAAATCTAGAAACAACCTGAAAGAAAACATTTTATTAAGAACATCATCTTATTTGGGATTTTGATATCTCTGGCTGATGAAATCTTTTGTAATTTTGACTTGATCACTCCTTTGCCAGATTATATTTTATACTGTATCATCCTTATTTGCGTGCATATTTCGCCCCTTCATCCATTAGAGTATAAGTTCCTTCTTTCATCTTTGAATCTCCTCTAAAATCTCTCACAGTCTGGATAGGAAGCATTGAGTAAATGCTGTTTCATTTAACCTGGAACACCTTCAGCACAAATAGTGAGTAGACAAGTAATTATAGATTTCAAATTAATAATGGCAGTTTTGCAGAGCCATAACTAAGGTGGTTCTATAGGGACTTTGCCTATGGGCGCTGAAATTTAGATGATGTTGACAGCACATAAGATTCTTCAATGAGCTTAGAAATTGATTATCAAAAATCCCTAGGTGACCTCCTCTGCAACCCAGCACCAGTCTGCTCCATTCCCCAGCAGTGACCTCCCTAACCAAGCAGCAACTTCCTGAAAAGTGTCTTCTGGTATCTTGAATTCTCTCTCTCTGTGTCCCCTGCTTCCCATGAGGCAGTGTGCTGGAATAACAACAAAAACAGTACTACCAGCCAAAGCATTTAGATAGTGCTTTAAGGTTTGCAAAACACTTTACAAATAACATCTCATTTGATCCTCCCAGCAATCAGGTAAGTCCCCTTATTATTCCCATTTTATAGATGAGGAAACTGAGGCAGACAGAGGTTAAGTGACATGTCCAGCATCACACAGCTAGTAATTATCTGAAGTTGGATTTGAATTTGAGTCTTCCTCACTTTAGGTCCAGCTCTCTATGTACTGTACCACCTGACTGAATCTGAAGTTGAAGTCTTTCTAAGTTACCTCACAATCCCAAATGCATTTTGTCTTAAAGTTCTTTCTGTGCTGCTTGCTCCCAAATGCTTGCCTCAGGTGCCATAATGGCTGGTTATAGCTCTGCATATTTGCTCTCATCTCAGTGCCTAAGCCCAAACTTCTTTTGCTTCCTGGCTTACCTCTTGTCTTCCTCTGAACCTTTCCTCATACTTTCACATGGCATTAAGCCATGTTCTTCTCTTCCTTTCAATCCTGGTAAGTTCCTCCTCCAGGAAGTTTTCCCCAGTTAACTCTGCCCCTTTTCAGCTATCCTTTTCCTAATTACTTTGGAATTTAACTTGGGAAATATTTATTAAGTTCTTGCTACTTGTAAGGTGTAGTGTGTAGGTACAAAACCAAATAAAATGTGTCCTTGTGGAACTTAGAGAAAACACATACATAAATAAAAATAATGCAATGCAGGCAAGCTGAGAGTATAGAAAAGGTACAAAAATAAGGAGGTAGAAAAGAGAATGATGTGACCATGATATATTAAAGAGACTGTCTGGAGTGGAGTATCTGTGTGCATGTTGTAAGTGGATTGTCTTATCTCCCTTATTAGTAGCTCACATTTATATAGTCCTACTATGTGCCAGGCATCATATTAAGGGCTTTAATATTATCTCATTTGATCCTCACAACAACCTTGGAAGGCAGGTGATATTATTATCCCCATTTTACAGATGAAGAAAGTGAAGCAAACAGAGGTTACATGACTTGCCCAGGATCACACAGTTATTAACTACCTGAGGCTAGATTTGAGCTCAAGTCTTCATGACACCAGGCCCATCATTCTAACCACTCTGACATCTAGCTGCATGGCCCTTAAGGCAAGGGCTACATCTGTCCCAATCATCTCCCACTGAGAACAGTCATAATAACATCTTTGTAGAATACTTTATAGTTTGCAAAGTACTTTCTTGAGCATCACCTGGTATGAACCTTGTATCAACCCTATAAGGCAGACAAGCTCATTTATCATTCCCATTTTACAGATGAGGACATCAAGGTGCTGAGAGGTTAAGTGACAGATAAGTGACAGAACCAGGCCTGGGACCTGGGCTCTTCTGAGGACCTGCCTTTGTTCTTCTACATTTCAACTACATTAATACTTGGGGGGTATATATGATATATATAATATACATTAATAATTGGTGGTTCTTCTCAGACCATTTTCTCTGAGTTTTTTTTTTTAAATGCAGAAGTGCATATGCTGAATATGTTCAAATAACAAACCTTAACTGATTATAAAGGAGGCACATGGAATCTTAGCACTGAGCCTTCCATAATTCAAGAGCAGATGATTACCTGTCATCTTATTCAATGATATTTCTTCCTCTTAGGGACTTTTGGGCAGAGTGAACTCTGGGATGTTTTTACGTCTGCCTCCTGGAAGCATCCTATGGTGCCGAACGAAATCCTGATGGATCCACAGAGTATGCCAGTCCATCAAGTGTTAGCAGATGTTTCAGCTTTACAAACTGATCATATGGAGGAAGACAAAATAATTCAGGAGAAATTCAGTGCTAAGGTTGGTGTTTGAACTTTCAGGCCACTTGACTTCACTTTAGGGTAACTTTATAATTAGCATTAGATCATAGGAGATGGCTGTCTAAGTGGATAGAGCATTGGACTTTGAGTCAGGAAGCTGTTGGTTCAAATTCTACTTCAGATATTGACTAGCTGTGTGATGCTGGTGAAGATTTTTTTGTTTTTGTTTTTGCTTTTTGGAGGGCAATTGGGGTTAAATGACTTGCTCAAGGTCACATGGCTAGTTTTTGTGTTAAGTGTCTGAGGCTGGATCAGAACCTAGGTCCTCCTGACTCCAGGGCCATTGCTCTATTCACTGTGCTACCTAGGCACCCTGTGGTGAAGTTATTTAATCCATAAGTTTCTTTATCTGTAAAATAAGGATAAAAATGACATTTATGTTACAGACTTATTTTGAGGATCAAATAAGATAACATATATAAAGTACTTTTCCCATCTTAAAGTGCTATATAAACATTTATTTACTTTTTTTTTCTTTTTGGAGGGCATTTTGGGGTTGAGTAACTTGCCCAAGGTCACATGGCTAAGTTTTTGTTTGGGTGTGTTAAGTGTCTGAGGCCGGATCTGAACTCAGGTCCTGACTCCAGGGCTGGTGCTCTACTCACTGCACCACCTAGCCACTCCCCATTTATTTACTTATTTAGAGGTAATCAGGGTTAAGTGACTTGCCCAGGGCCAGATTTGAACTCAAGTTCTACTGACTCCAGGACCAGTGCTCTATCCACTGTGCTACCTAGCTGCTCCAATATTTTTTATTACTATAAACTCCAGACCTGAAAAAAAATTAGGCAGGCCCTACAGAACCAAGTAAAAATTCTAACATAAGCAACTCTTTGTCCCCACTTCTCTGCCTTCTTATCGTCATTTAAAGAGTCAGGTTGGCAAAGCATAGAGGGAATTGACCTTAAAATCAGGAAGACTTGGGTCTGACCATGGACAAATCACTTAACCTTTCAGTGTTCCCAGGCAACTCCAACACTATTAAACAGACAGTTCTCGTTTTAGATAAATTAGAATAAGAAAATTGCAGATTCCAGTGGAAACTTAGATTCAGCCCCTTGCCTAGTGGGCTATGAGGCTGCAGAATGCTAGTGGGGGTGGAGCCATGGGAAGCCCTGCAAGGTGAGGTCTGCAGAAAGTCCACATTAACCAAGACCTGGAGGTACTAATAGTTACCTTGCTTGGGGGTGGGCTAGGTGGTGCAGTGAATAGAACACTGGCCTTGGAGTCAGGGGGACCTGAGTTCAAATTTGGCTTTAGACACTTAACACTTACTAGCCATGTTACTTTGGGCAAGTAACTTAACCCCCACTGCCCTGCCCTTCCCCCTCCAAAAAGAAAAAAAAATAGTTACATTGCTGTTATGCCTCAGTAGAGGGAGTTTACACTGCACAGACTCTTTTAACCAATTAAATCACAGATCCAAACAAACAAATGCTGCTTCTACACAAAGATGCCACTACTGACCCACCATCAGTAGGGCATGTGATTCCAGTCATTTTTCTAATGCTAGGGATATATTTGTACTGGTTGATTCTTATTCTTTCATTCATTTTACCTGATGACCATTATCCCCACCTTTTCTGAGATTGTTAGCTGGGGCTCAGGGTGCAGTCTACTATTCTGATGAAGAAGAAAGTTAAATGTCTTACACAGGAGTATACTCATGACCCTGACCTCATTAGCACCATGTTAAACTAAATAAGCTAAACTAGCACAGAAATGGGGACTCCCACCAAGAATGGATATTTCTAATCACTCAATTCAATTCAGTTTTCAATTCAATAAACATCAATAGAGTTCTGGACTTGGAGTAAGGAAGACCTGGGCCTCTGACACTTAATCAAACCACAGATAAATTACTTAACTTTGCTGAGCCTCAGTCAACTCTCAAAGATAAACATTCTGAAACTAAAGTCCATAGAATCTCTCTTTTCTACCCTCCCACTAAGAATTTATAGATAGATTTCAGAGAATCCATGAACTTGGGTGCAAAAATAATTACATGTTTATTTTCACTAACTTCTTAGCATTTCTTTCAAATATTTAAAAATGCAATTCTGAGAAGGGGTCAGTAGGCTTCATCAGATGGTCTAAGGTATCTATGATGCAGAAAAGATTATGAGCCCCCTAGTCTAAAGCTATAAAGTATTGATTGTTTGAGATCTGCATGTAGTAGGTTGAAGGAGTTCGTTCCCATACTGGCAGGGAGAGTTTACACCACAGGCAAACATTTATTGAATGTCTATTATATCTAGGCACTGAGCTAACTAGGCAGAGTGTAGGATACACAAATACACTAATACAAGATCTATGCCTCAAGGAATTTAACAATATTACTAAATATACATAAGGACTGAATCTTAATGTTAAGATGTACCAAGATTAACAATTTCGTCAGGTTAGTTGTGGAAGAGGAAAAGCTGGTATGAAAAAGTATGAAAGTATGAAAAAAAAAGTATGAATTTTTAAAGAGGTCTCTAAATTTGGATGAAGCAACTAGGTGGGCTCAGTGGATAGGGTGCTGAGCCTGGACTCAGGAAAACTCATCTTCCTGACCTCAAATCTGACCTCAGATACTTACTAGCTATGTGACCCTGGGCAAGTCACCTAACCCTGTTTGCCCCAGTTTCCTCATCTGTAAATTGAGCTGGAGAAGGAAATGGCAAACCACTTTGGTGTCTTTGCCAAAAAAATCCCAAATGGGGTCACGAAGTGTTGGACATGACTGAAATGACTGAACAACCAGATTTTGATAGATTTAGTGATCTGTGATTCACAGCAGCTTTTCAAGAAATTTCAAGAAACCCTAGACAGCAAAGAAGGTAATTTTATAAGCAGTCGCTCCTCTCCACTTGTTCTGCATATCAAAGCAAGAGACCTTGTTTGCAAAGTGATATATATGCATCTTCAGTTTTCCTAAGCAGACTGAGAGTGCTTTCTGGAATTCAGATCACACAGTGTACCTTAATTGTGTGCTTCTGTCAGGAGCCCAAAACGTGGTCAAAATAGAAAACAAAGTTACTGAGCAAGCAGAGCTTAAGAAAACCTACCAACTCATCAGACACACTGAACCCTTGATAATGCCAGGCTCAAGAAGCCTTCCCAAGGTTATAAAGAGGTATTGCTCTGACTGGTGGAGACTGAGGAGCTGTGTACGCAGCACCATGGACAGCGTTTCCAGGGTACCTTGGCTTCTATGGTCTTGAAATGTGATGAGCCTGCTTTTTTTTTCTTTTAATTAAGGAAACAAAAATAAGGGTGGGAGCTGAGGACTAGGACAGGTTGAAAGCAAGGGGAACTTATAGAAGATTAAAATTGAGTCCAAGAATATTTTGCATTCAAGAAAAGCTATAAAAATATAAGATACAACACAAACATAAAATGAAGGTCAGGTGTAGAATTTATTATGTAAAAAAAAAAGCAGGAGTAGTAATCATGATCTCAGACAAAGTTAAAGATAAAATAGATTTAATAAAAAGAAAAAAATAGGGAAACTACACTATGTGTCAGCAATATTATTCAAGATTGTTTTAGACCATTTAAAATGACTAGACAGTATAAGAAACCTGAGAGTATACCTGCCAAAACAGACACAGGAACTATACAAATATAAACTCAAAACACCTTTTATACAAATAAACTTAGATCTAAATAACTGAAGTAATATTTATTGTTCATGGGCAGGTAAAGCCAATATTTAAAAAAATGAAAATTTTATCTAATCTACTTATGTAATGCCATCTCAATTAAAATATTAAAAATTATCTTATTGAGTTAGAAAAATAATGACAAGGTTCATTTGGGAGAGCAGAGGGTCAGGAACTTTAAGGAAAACAAGGAGAAAAGATGTGAAGGAACCAGATTCAGTACTATCAGATCTTACACTATATTGTAAGGTGAAATCATTGATGAAGTATAAAATGTATAATTTTGATTGTTTTAAGTTAAAATTTTCTTATATGAATTTCATAGACTGTCTCTCAGATAGAATGTGATTGGTTTGGAATATTGCTATGGAATAGGAGATGAGGAGCTGGTTGATATAGAAACACATGGAAAGACTTGGATGTATGAAAGAAGATGCTATCCACCTTCAGAGAAACAGATGACAAGTGGAAATAAGCAAAGTATGGTCTTACATATATGTATATGGGTATATAGGTGTATATATGCATGTATGTTTATAGATATCTATGTATATGCACAAACATAATATACATAGATATCTAGAAACATATACATGTAATACATACATATATCTTGGGGGGAATAAAGTAAAAAAGTGAAAAAATAAAGTAAAAAAAGAGGAAAAGAGGGGCGGCTAGGTGGCGCAGTGAGTAGAGCGTCGGCCCTAGAGTCAGAAGGACCTGAGTTCGGATCCGGCCTCAGACACAATGCACACACAAACAAAAAACCTAGCCGTGTGACCTTGGGCAAGTTACTTAACCCCAATTGCCCTCCAAAAAGCAAAAAAAAAAAAAAAAAAAGGAAAAGAAAACCTACAAGGAAGGAAAGAAAAGCTGGGCAGCTTTGAAAACAATGTATATTATTTATTACATAGCTTTTCTTAAAATGGAAGTTTATTGCTTTAAATTGACTCCTCTCATGTTCTGCTGTGTACATGGCAATTTTTTTCCTTTTCTTATTTTGTATTTAAGTTTGAAATCACTTTAAAAACTTTAAAAAAAGAAAGCAAGGGGAAGGCAGGAGGGTGAGAAGAGAAAAACAGAGCCATAGAATATGAAAATCTTAACAAGTGTAAGCAAAGGTTAAACAGAACTTATCCAGATCACATGCTTTATAAGCCTAAATAAGCCTTTCATTTGAACAGCTCTATAATACACCAGGCTCGAGGAAAACCAGATTACAAATTCAAATACAGGAATTGATTTAAAAGAAAAGAAAAAACAAATTCAAATACTCAATTAAGTAAAGCCCAAACATGCAACAGTTTAATACAAGAAGTATTTACTATCTGTAAAGTATGCTGGGCACCAGGGATGCAAAGACCGAAAAACCCCAAACAAACCCCCAACTCAGGGACCTTACATTGTACCAGGGGATACAATTGATAAATAGATAAATAAATATGCATGAGATTGTTTGAAGAGGAAGAGGGGGAGCTAGTAACTGATGTTTCCTCATTGAAGGGGGTATATAACCTGTGTCTGAAAAGAAGGCAGAGGGGATTCTATGAAATGGAGAGGAGAAGGGAGTGCATTCCAGGAATGAGAACAGCCTATACAAAGTCCTGTAGGTGAGAGAAACTGTCCTTTTCAGGAAATAGCAGATAGATCATTTTGTCTAGAACATAGAGTGCACAAAGGGGAATAAATGTTAAATAAACTTTGACAAGAAGGGTCATCTTTTCATCAAAGACTAAAACTGAAGGAACAATGAATCAATGATGAGATTTTGAGGCATGGAAAAAAGGAAAGAGAAAGGGAATGACATATGACTTCTATATTATCAAAAATGAGAAGACTGTTGAGAGGGTGGGGAAGAGGAGATGATATAGGAGATTTGAGGAGAAAGGAACAGGTCTGAAATAGCAACTCTGGAAAATATGATATAAAGAGAATAAAAGGATTGCCATGCAGCAATGAAGGTACAGCTGAAACTAGATTACATAAATTTGTAATGGAGACAGTACAATTGAACAACTTTTTCCACTAACTTTCAGTAGCACATGGATAGGAGCAGATAAGGTTGATGGTGAGAATAACTGAGGGTTGGTGTTTGGCAAAGCATGGTGATAGGAGAAGGTGATAGCAATTCAAGGATAACTGATAGTAACTGACTGAATTGGTTAATCTTAGGGTCAAGCCTGTGAAAAGAGAGAAGTGAAACCAGAGCAGAGGTATTCTATTAAAAGAAAGGAGTAGGCATAAATGGAAGGATTGGCAGTCACAGTAAGGTCAAAGAATAGATTTGAAAAGAGTGAGACAGAGGTAGAGACTAAATAAAAGAAAGGAGGTTGTAGTCAGAGAAGAATTTCAGCACAGTTACATATAATGCATCAGTTTTCATTCAATTTACAGAATCAAAGAATTTCAGAGCTTTATTATAAAGCACTTCAGGAGCCAGGAGTTCATGCAAGTTTTGTCTCCACAAATAGATTATAAATAATTTCTATAATATTCTCTCCCCAAGACCATAGTGGGTTGATGGGTAAGCTATGTCTGAGAGTTTTGGCTAGGGAATAGATCCATAAGACAGGGTGACCAGCATGGCAAAGGACCTTCAGTTGCTTCCATATAAGTTTTAATTGAAAGAATAAGAGATATTTACATGGGAGAACTAAAGACATAGGATGATGGAATATCTGTCTCCAAATGTATTTGAAAGACTGTATTAAGGAACACTCGTTCTGTACAACTAGGAGTAATAGATGGAAAGTTACTGTACACAAAAACATTTTAAGGGTTAGAGCTATCCCAAAATGGAATGAATTGACTCTGAAGGAAGTGGCTTCTCTTCCTCTGAAGGTCTTCAATCAAAGACTTATTTGTTGGGAATGTTGGAGAAGGGACTTTTGTCCTGATACTGGCTAGACCACCAGGTTCTGTAATAAAGGTAATAATAAAGCTTTATAATAAAGCTCTGAAAGCTCTTTGAATCTGTAAACAGAATGAAAGTTGACACATTATATCTAGCCAACATGGCCTAGAGTTCCTCAGGACCATTCTCCAAATTCCTTCCAAAGAAGAATAGAGAAAAAATGAAATATTCTTATGTAAAATCATTCTCTGTCTGATTAGGGTTAGTTGGCTTGGTTATTGGAAATCTAACTCCTCTAATGAGAAAGAAAAACACGAGTGTATCTGGACTGAAATTAGGAGAGCTAGGTTCTAGTCTATTCCTTATTGGCTAATACAATCTTGGGCAAGTCACCTGGTCTCTCTGACCCTCAGTTTCTTTATCTGTGAAGATGGCAAAATGGAGAAGCAACATGAGTTGGTCAACAGAACTTGGAGATATCAGGAAGTCCTGAGTTCAAGTCTCTCCTCAGACACTGAATGGCTATATACCAGACCCTGTACAAGTTACTGAACTTAGTTTCAATGTCCTCATATGTATAATAGGGATAGTAATAGAAGAGCATAGTGTTGTGAGGCTTGAGTGAACCTTCATGTAAATTTTTTAGGGACTTTATAGTCCCTAAAGCACTCTATAAATGTGAGCTATTGTTATTAAAAATGAATGGGTGGGACTAGAGGATGCCTGAAGTCCTCTCCAGAGCTTATTATTCAGTCAAAAGTTTTTTATTAAGGGGTGGCTAGGTGGCACAGTGAATAGAGCACGGCCCTGGAGTCAGGAGGACCTGAGTTCACATCTGGCCTCAGACATTTGACACACTAGCCATGTGACCCTGGGCAAGTCACTTAACTCCAATTGCCCTCCAAAAAAAAAAAGCTAAAAAAAAGTTTTTTATTAAGCTCTTACTGTTTTTAAGGACAGGTACTATGCACACTCCTCTCAGGTCTACACTCACAGCTTTCTTTCTCCATCATAACCCAGAGGCATTCCAACTCTGGAAGATCACTGCATCCCTGCATTCTCTTCCTCTGATTGGTCAGTTCCCCTTGGTACCTGCATTTTAAGGAAAGTACCCAGGCCAGCCATATTCACTTTTCCATCCCTCTCTAGTTTGGCTCCTGACTCTCTGTACTTCTTTCTCCACCACAGCCCCCATGATTACCTTGCCTCCTCACCACCCTTTCAGCTTCTTTTAAAGTATGTCTTCCCCTTTAGAATGTAAGCTCCTTGAAGGCAGGGAATGTTTTTCTTTTTATTTGCATTTATATTCCCAAGAGTTTAACACAGTACCTGGCACATAGTAAGTGCTTAATAAATGTTCGTTGCTAAACACAGGGGATACCAAAAAGAAGCAAAAATTTAATTCTTGCCCTGAAGGAGCTCAAATTCTAATGATAGACACAGGGAGTTCCTTCAGAACAAGGACTATTTTTTGCCTTTCTTTGTTTTCTAAGCACATAATACAGGCTTGATAAATGCTGGTTGATTGATTTATTGATTGAATTTGCACATACTACATATATGCTGAGTAGATGGAAGGTAATCTCAGAAGAAAGGCATTAGAAGTATGTGTTGGAGTGGTCACATCTGGACTTTGTGAAAATCACTTTAGCAGCTCAATGGAGGATTCATTGGAATGGAGAAAGATTTGAACCTGGGAGATCAACTAGCAAGCTATTTCGGTGATCCACACATGAAGTGATGATGGCCTACACCATATGGGGACCGAGTGGAGAGTGGGGAAATGTTGGAAGGTAGAACCTTGGAAACAGATTGGACATGGGGAGTGTGTTCAAGAGGAATTAAGGATAACACTAGGGTTGACAAAGTGACTAGGAGGATAGTGGTGCCCTCAAAAATAACAGGGAAATTTGGAGGAGGGAATAATTTAGGGGTAAAGATACTGAATTCTGCTTGGGATATATTGAGTTTGACATACCTTCAGGACATCTAATTTGTTCTGGGAGAATTGTTCATGTGGTAGGTTACTGCTGCCAAGTAAACCTATCACAATGCAGATATTATAGAGGTAAACACTTAGGTTTTACTTGCTTAAGTACAGGTTAAGGAGGTAGAAGAATAACCCTGGACAAATATTAGGATTCTAAGGAGGCTTTTTACAGAGAAACAGTGAAGAGATTTTTGACATACAGAAACCTAGTACATCCTCTTAGGCCATATAATATAAACAAACTTAGTTAAACAGAATCATAATCTCATACATCCCCCAAGGAAACAAACCTAGGTAAATCGATATCTGAGGGATATGAAATGAGGAGGATGAAGAAGAAGGAGCTCTCATTGAATGGCCTCATTTTTTTCAGTAACATATGAAGGTCTGCAGCTGAAAGGAGGGAGAATAAAAGGGGTGCCACTTTTGTGGCCTTCTCCAGCTCAGTTTAGCAGCATGAGTATAGGAGAAAATGGTAGGAGTAATCTTGGGTTGGCATTTGACAAGACATTCTCAGTGATAGGACAAATGGAAAAGGGATTAGAGTTTGGAGGATAGTATGGAGTTGACTTTGTTCACCAAAGGGTTAAGGTAGGGAAGTGGGCAGAGATCAGTCAAGGGAAGGGATGATGACCTAGGAAAGAACTGAGGAGTGAAAGAATTGGCAGTCATGGTGAGGTTGAAGAATAAGACTAAGGGTTGTAAAGGCAGAGGAAAAGATGAAATGCTAAAAGGTTATGATCAGATAAATGAATTTTCAAAGTTCATGAATGTGGAAGTAGAAGTATGTCAAGGTCAAGATTTTGACTATCTGTGTAGCTGAAGTGGAGTGGAGGATGGAGATCCTGGGAATTGAGGAGATTGAAGAACTGGAAAGTTGGAGTCCTTGAGGAAACATCAATATGTATGTTTAAGTCCCCTAAGATAAGAGCAAGAATTGAGGCAGAGAGATTCATATTCTATGAGTATTCCTTTATAAAAGGAGATTGCATTTAGAATCAAAGAATCATATTTTTTTTTTAAATCTAGAACATATGTAAGAGATTTTTCTATTCTAATTCTAATCCGTTTGTTTTCCAGAGGAACAGAAGCAAGAAAAATTAAGTCACTTGCTCGGGTCACACAAAGAATTAATAGCTAAGCTAGGATTAGACGCCAAATGTGCTCAGTGCACTTCACTCTCTACTGTCACCATTTCACTGGTAAACTACATGATGTAGAAACTGATAGACTGAAATGACAATAAAAGTCATATAGCACAGTGCCTCGGTTCTCATCTACATATGTCAAGGCTTATGTGTGTTGGAATGGTGAGATTTGTGCTCCTTCTGCTAGGGTGAACAGACTTTGGACCTCAATATCCTTAAAGATCCTCCTACTGATTTTGAAATAAAAAAAGAAATTAACATGCAAGCTCCTCAGAAAACTAGGTGAGTAAATACAAAATGGGAAAAAATAAACATCATGGACTTCTAAGATCATTCAAAGGCCCCCAAACCCAGGTTCTTTTTTACATCACTAATAATTCTGTGACTTGAGGCAAGTTGTTTGACATTCCTTCTATTGCTTCATTTGTATAAAATGACCTGGTGGTTGTAAGAATCTAAAGGGACAAGGTATGTGAATGGCAAAGGATATTTTAAAAAATGATTTTTATCATTATTTATTTTATTATATCATTTATTTCTCACCATGACCAATATATGCCCATTTTTCTTCAGTATGCAGTGATTAAGTGTCTACTGTGAGATAACTATGTGGCACAGTGGATTGAAATCTGGGCCAGAAGTCAGGAAGACCTGAGTTCAAATCCTACCTCAAAGACTTACTATCTATGTGACACTGGGCAAGTCACTTAACCTTTGCCTCAGTTTCCTCATGTGGAAAATAGGGATTACATTAGTATCTACCTCCTGGGGTTATTGTGAGGATCTTAATGAGACTGTATTTGTAAGGCATTTTGCAAGCCCTAAAGCCCTATATAAATGTTAACTATTATTAATATTATTAATACTATGTGCCTAGCACTGTGTTAAGTGCTGTGCTAGCTGTGTGGCCCTGGGCAAATCACTTAACCTCTTTTTACCTTAATCCACTTGAGAAGGAAATGACAAAACACTATAGTATCTTTACCAAGAAAACCCCATGAACAGTATGTTGCACAGGATCATGAAGAGTCAGACATGACTGAACAACTGAACAACAGAAGAGAAAAGAGCAAAAGGACAAAGGGAATAACAACAAAAACAAAGTAAACTTAAGGAATTTGGGTTAGAATAAAGTAATAAGGATGCAAGGAGAGTCTATAGGAGTAGACTGGGATCAAATTAATATAAGTAAAACAAAAATATGGGAATCAAGTGCTTCCTTAAATGAGGAGGGAAAAATCAATGCAATATAATTAAATGGAGAAAAACACAAACTCAATAATTGCATTTTAAATGTGAATGGATTTAACTCTTCAATAAAGTGAGCCCCACTTCTCCTGGGTTTGTTCCCTGGAGTCAATTTTAAAAAGTTTAATTTCTCTTCTTTTTTTTCCAAATGCTTTATTAAATTCTGGTTTACATCATTCATTTCTGCCAGATTTTGAGTTACGATCCCCCCCACATTTTTTCCCTACCCCCCCACCCCAGAATAACAGTCCCACAGGATATCCCCTCATCCAATCTGCTCTCTCCCATATCTTCTCCCATACCCCCTTTGACTTTTTCAGTAGGGCAAGGTGAATCTTTGTGCCCCAATGCCTGTATATCTTATTTCCCAATTATATGAAAAATAGTATTAATAATAGTATTTATATATTTTTACACATTTGATTTTAAAACTTTGAATTCCAGATTCATTCCCTTCCTCCCTTGTCACCCACCCTTACTGGGAAGATAAGCAATTCAGTATATGTTGTATATGTGTAGCTATGCAGAATATTACCATAGTAGATATATTGTAAAAGACTGACTGTATTTCCCTCCCTCCTATCGCGGCTCCCATCTGCTCTATTCCCTACTTTGATCCTGTCCCTTTTCACAAGTGGGTGCTTCCAATTTCCCTCCCCCCTTCCCTCCTGCCTTTCCTTCCATCTCCCCCTCTCTCATCCCCTTCCCCCCTACTCTCTTGTAGGTGAGATATACTATTTAGTATGCATGTCATTCTCTCCCTGATCCAAATTCAATGAGAATAAGGTTTTGCCTTTTTGCCTTCCTGTTCTTCCCCTCCCTTGTAACCATTTTCCCTTACCTCTTCTATATGAAATAGTTTACCCCATTCTATCTCTCCCCATCTCCTCTTGTTATATTCCTCTCTCACCTCTTAATTTTATCTTTTGAGTATCATCCCTTCCTATTAAATTCAACCTGTGTCCTCTATCTATGTATACCTGTAAACATATATACACACATTCACATAAGTATTCATATGCCCATATACCCTTCTTCAACTATTTTCATTTTTTATTTTTCTTTTTTTAATATATTTTTTAAGTCTCTGTGCCCCAATGCCTGCACATCTTATCTCCCAATTACAAGCAAAAGAGTATTAATAATAGTATTTATATATATTTGAAACATTTAATTTTAAGACCTCGAATTTCAGGTCCATTCCCTTCCTCCCTTGTCACCCATTCCCTCTGGGAAGATAAGTAATTCAGTATATATTGTACATGTCTAGCTATGCATTACCATAGTAGATATATTGTACAAGGCTGCTTATAATTCCCTCCCACCCATCCCACCCCCCACCTGGTCCATTCGCTACTTGATCCTGTCTCTCTTCTATAGTGGGTACTTCAAACCTCCCCTCCCCCCAAGAATGCCCTCCCATCCATCATCCCCCCTCTCATTCCCCTTCCCCCTATTCTGCTGCAGGTTGAGATATCCCATTTAGTATGTATGTCATTCTCTCCTTGAACCAAATTCAATGAGAATGTGGTTTTGACTTTTTGCCTTCCTATTCTTCCCCTCCCTTGCAGCCACTTCCCCTTGCTTCTACTACTTCTTCTACATGAGATAGTTTACCCTACCCTGTCTCTTCCCATCTCCTCTTGCCACTTCCCTCTCACCTCATAATTTCACCCCTTGAGTATCCTCCCTTCCCAACAAATTCAACCTATGCCCTCTATCCATATATAACTGTAAACATACATACACCCATTCACATATGTATTGAAATGACCATACACCCTTCTTCCATTATTTTCATACTGAGAAAGGTTTCATCAGTCACAGTTATTGTTTTTCCATGTAGGAATGTAAGTAGTTCAACTTTGATAAGTTCCTTTTGATTCCTTTTCCCTGATTACCTTCTCAGGCATCTCTTGCTTCTTGTGTCTGGATGTCAAATTTTCTATTCAACTCTGGCTTTTTCCCTCAAGAATGCTTGAAAGTCCTCTATTCCACTGAATGACCATATTTTTCCCTGAAACAAAATACTCAGTTTTGCTGGGTAGGTGACCGTTGGGTTCAGTCCCAGCTCTTTTGCCCTCTGGAATATCATATTCCATGCCCTTCAATCCCTCAGTGTAGAAGCTGCCAGGTCCTGTGCTATTCTGATTATGTTTCCACAATATTGAAATTGTTTCTTCCTGGCTGCTTGTAGTATTTTCTCCTTGATCTGGGGATTCTGGAACCTGGCTATAATATTCCTGGGAGTTTTCTTTTTGGGATCTTTTTCAGGAGGTGATCAGTGGATTCTTTCAACCTCCACCTTGTCCTCTGGATCTAAACCATCAGGGCAATTTTCCTTGAGAATTTCTTGAAGGGTGATTTCTAGGTTCTTTCTTTGATTGTGGCTTTCAGGTAGTCCAATAATTTTTAAATTGTCTCTCCTGGATCTATTCTCCAGGTCAGTGGTTTTCCCAATGAGATATTTCACATTGCCTTCTATTCTTTCATTTGTTTGGATCTGCTTAACAGCATCTTGATTTCTCATAAAATCATTAGCTTCCATTTGCTCCAGTCTAACTCTGAGGGAATGAATCTCCTCAGTGAACTTTTGAGATTCTTTTTCCATCTGGCAAATTCGACTTTTTAAGGCATTCTTCTCCTCATTGCCCTTTTGGGCCTCCTTTGCCATTTGAGTTAGTCTATTTTTTAAGGTGTTGTTTTCCTCAGTCAGGCTATTGACCCTCATTTCATACTTTTCCTGCATCCTTCTCATTTCTCTTCCCAATTTTTCCTCCACTTCTCTTATTTGATTTTTAAAGTCCTTCTTAAGGTCCTCTATGGCCTGTAACCCATTCATATTTTCCTTTGGGGCTTTTGGAGCGGGATTTCTGACCTCACAGTCCTCCTCCTGTTCTATGCTTCCATCCTCTTTGCCCCCAAAATAGGACATGTTGCCACTCAATTACTTGACTTTTGGGCTTGTTGCCACAGTAGGACTCTGCCACCAGCCAGGAGAGCTTCTGTTCCAAAAGCTGGGGTTTTCTCAGCTGCCGGAGATATTAGTTGGATGCCCTCTCTGAAGCCTCCACATACTCTGGCAGGCTGGTCACACACCCCAAGACCTCTACCCTGGACCTCAATCCAGATCCAAGAAAGTCAAAGCAGGAGGGGCAGCTAGGTGGCTCAGTGAGTAGAGCGTCAGCCCTGAAGTCAGAAGGACCTGAGTTCAGATCCGACCTCAGACACTTAATGCACACACAAACAAAACCTAGCCATATGACCTTGGGCAAGTTACTTAACCCCAATTGCCCTCCAAAAAGCAAAAAAAAAAAAAAAAGAAAGAAAGAAAGAAAGAAAGTTAAAGCAGGAGCGCTTACCCCTCAGACTGATTGTTGGTTCCTTCTATAGACTGCAGGCCAGGAGCTGGAGCTGAGGTGTGACTGCAGCTGTGCTGAAGCTTCTCAGTGGCTTCTCGCCCCCAGGGAAATAGGCTTCATGCTGTCCCAACTAATGAGTCCCAAAGTCCATACTGCACTAACCTCTCACTTTGTCCATGACATCTATGTGTTGATAATTCTGGAAACCACAGCTGCTGGTGTTCTTGAGTCCCTCCAGCAGACTACTAGTCAGGCTACCCTGGGGCTAAAACCTCCAACTCAGGCGGGCCTGGGCTTGGCTCCCAGAGTGCTGCACTGGCTGCTCCCTGATGGGTTGCCAGGCTGTCCTCAGAGGGAGGTTAGTTTCTCTGTGTCATTTTGTGGGTTCTGGAGCTCCAAAGTTTGTTCAGAGTCCCCTTTACATAAATTTGGAGGTGGTGGGAGCTGGAGCTGTGAGCAATAGCTGTTTCTACTCCACCATCTTGACTTTGCCCCTCTTTTAATTTCTCTTCTACATGATAGTCCTTTAAAAACTTTTCTAGCCTAGACTTTCTCAAATCCTTCCATTTATTTTGCTATGGTAGGGTCTCCTCCTCATTCATCTCAACAGATTGCTATAAGATTCAAATGAGATAACCTATGTATGATCCTTGAGGTCAGGCACTGTTTTATTTTGGGGGCATCTTTGTCTCCCTAGAACCTAGCACAGTGCCTGAAATATAGTAGGTGCTTAATAAATGCATGTTGATTGATTGATTGAATGAATGAAGTGAAGATCAAGGAAATATTTTTGAAGGACAGCTTAGTTGGGAAATGGGGGGGAAGGGTAGATAAAGGAGGCTCTAGGAGAAATTAAAGAAATAAAGGTGAACTAGGAAAGGACAAAACCATAGAATCCTATGGCTTTTAAGGAACACATCATGAAGATGATCAAAAAGCATCACATGGAACTCTAAGATGAAGATCCTTAAAAAATTATTGAATACTATTATATAGAAGTTTTAGTGGAATGGTAAGACTTTGTTGTAATCCAGGAGATTGTTAAATAAAAATTTGAAATAATGAGTATCAATTATTCTTCAAGGTATATAGAAATGATTGGGAAGAAGGAAATGTAAGATCATTAGAGTGAATAGTAGATTTGGGCCAAAGCTATTTTTCTTTTTTTTTCTTTTTTCTTTTTGGAGGGCACTTGGGGTTAAGTAACTTGCCCAAGGTCACACGGCTAGGTTTTTGTTTGTGTGTGTTAAGTGTCTGAGGCCGGATCTGAACTCAGGTCCTTCTGACTCCAGGGCCGGCGCTCTACTCAGCCACCTAGCCGCCCCCGAAGGCTGTTTTTCCATATCTGCTAATGAAAAACTCATTTTGACTATTTACACAACAGGAGATATTATACAACAGGAAATTTATTACAAACAAGAGATTATTTGGGGAGGGAGTGCTAAAGATAAGAAATAGGCTTCCCATAGTCCTGCCTATGTCATACTAATTTACATTTTTATATGGTTCTATTTTCTTAGGTTGCCACAAGAACAGATGAAGAATTCCAACAAGCCATTTAACCCTGGGTGGCCCAATGCTTATCACACACTTAAATGTCATGAGGTTGCCAATATTCCACTTATAGGAAGAAAACCAGATTTGTCTGTTATTGGTACAAACTTTTTTTTTCTAAGTGATATTAAAGATAAGAATAACTAAAATTACTTCAAAGGACTGATCATTTAGCTGATTCCTAGGAATCTGATTGCTAGAAAAATTTAAGATATTTTCTTTTTCTCTTAATTTTTTCTTTTTGAATACATTTTCTTTTACTCACAACTTTCCTTCACCGTGAAGTCAAATGGTCTAACAGAGTCTAACACACGGATTCTTTTTTCTAAATTTATTTTATTTTGAACTTATGAAATAAAACAAACATTTCTATAACATAGTAGAATAGAAAAAAAGATGATTGTACACGAAACTGAAAATCTATTATGTACAACTTGTTATTCTTTTAATATATAATAAAGTCATTTGTAACTTTCTTTCTTTTCCTTTTTTCTCTCCCCTCAGACATAACCTGAGGTCCACAGACCATCCCCCTCCAAGAGTTCTATGTATATATTTTAGGGGGTCTGTGAACTTTGATTGGAAATAAATCACATCTTTATTTCTATATGGGAAGAGTGAATAAAAACCCATTTACACTAATACAGTGTGTTTTTTAATCCTATCTGTTTTATTTTATATGCATTTGAAAACATGATTCTGAGAAAAGGTCCATAGGCTTCACCAGTTTGCCAAAGAAGTCCGTAATAGATAAAAGGTTAAGAATTCCTGGTCTGAACTTTTCCTGCTAAGAGTCAAAGAATAACAAGACAGAAAAAATTAAGAATAACAAAACAAAAAAAATGATTTCAGCAGATGTGAGCATGCTTCCCAACATAATTAGAGTTTAAGTCTAAGTGTACAAATTGGGATCCAAGCTTTCCCCTCCCCTTCCCTGCAGCTCCCCTCAGGAAATAGTTATTTATGCAGTTTAGCACTGGGTTGGGAAAGTTGGGAATTGTCCTATCAGCACTGCCATTGTCCCCTGTGCCCCTCCACTGTGTTAATCCTGGGAATATCATGTACCCTCTTCATTACTGTGTCCATTTTCACCTCTGCAAAGAGTAACTATTGCTACATACCCCTCCAGGGATGGCAGGACAGCAAAGTAGTATATATAAGTTCCTTGAGAAGAAACTAAATATACATGAAAATAATAATCCTTCTTGTTATAGCTTTCTGTTCCATAAGATTCCTTTGGAGAATCTATTGAGTGTGTGATTATCTGAACATTAGAACATTAGAGATGAAAGAGATACTAGAAAAGGATTGTGTAATACAACTCCCTCATTTCATTAATTCATTTATTCACTCATTCATTCAACAAACATTTATTAAGTCCATACTATGCACTGTGGATACAAAGACAAAATTGTGACTGCCCACAAGCAACATACATTCTATTGAGGATAAACAAAGTGAACATAGCAAAGCAAACACAAAATATATACAAAGTAAACAGAAAGTCTTCTCTGATGAGAGTGCATGACCAAGTTGGAATCAGGATAAGCTTCCTTCAGGAGCTGGCTTTTAAGCTGAGCTTTGAAGGGGGTTAGGGAGTCTCTAAAGTGGAATCAGGGAGGCAGAACAGTTTTTCCAAAGACATAGATAGAGAGGGTGGAATATTATGTTTGGGAAACAGTCAATCAGGCAGTCAACCTACTCTCTTCCAGGCACTGTGCTAAACACTGCAAAGAAATAACAAAAACCAAAAATTGGACAAGCACAAAAATCTCTGCTCTTGAGCTCACAATAGAACAGGGGTGATAACATAAAAATAACAATGTACAGATAAGATATATGCAAAATGAATTCGAGATAAAAGTACTAGCCTTAAAAGAGATCAGGAAAGGCAGTGGGATAAAAAGTAGGCCAGTTTGTCTACAGTTGCAGACATCCAATAGGAGTTAGAAATAGACTGGAGGTCACTCGAGAGGTCAGGACTGGATAAATAGATTTGAAAATCATCAACATAGAGATGATAATTGAATCTATGAGAATTGATGAGATCACTGAGTGACTTAGTATAGAGGGAAAAAGGAATTAGGAGAGAGGTCTGTTAGAGAAAAAGCGATTTGTCCAAGGTCACAACTAATCAAAAATTATTTTACATCACATTGGAGTTTATTTTTGTTCATTGTTCAAAGAATTCGGCTCACAGAAGCAGGAGTTGACACAAATTAAGGGAAAATTCACCTCTACTGTTCTTGGGAGCACTCAGTAACAAAGAAAACAAAGCAAATCCACATGTGAGAATTATATCCTGACACCCTATTAGCAAGTTCACTTACCTAGCTAGAAGAAGAGTTTCATAATTGGCTGGTGATATTTTTAATAGGCCAGAAACGTTGAGCAGAAGTCAAGAAATATAAGAAAAAACCACAGGAAACAAAAGAAGAAGAAGGGCATAGATAAGAGTGAGGAAAAGAAGGCAGATTAGAAGAGGCTTTTTTCCTTGATGGTGAGAGGGCCAATGACAAAAGAAAGAGCAGCTTTGCTGTGTCTGGGAAGTGGGAGGTGGGAAAGGAGATTGGGCAAAGCACCTGCAAATAAAATGCTCTCTGAAAGTCTAGGACATCTTTAAAAAGTGTTTTTGTTGGAGAGGGCAGGGTGGGAAATGAGTGATGAGGCAATACATAACTGCTTGCACTCCAATGGCCTTTGGAAGACTGTTTAAATACATTAACTAGTACAATCCAACAACCTGGAAAAAGTGGAGGATGGGGGAGGAAGGCAGAATCTGCTGTATGCATTACAAGCTAAGTCAGGCTGCAGAAAGGACTGTAGCCTATATGATAATATGTTCATACTCCTTTCTTGGCTCCACTCCTGACTCCCTGAATTTCTCTACCATGTCCCAACAGTTTTCTCACCTTGGAATATGTCTCTTTTGAAACCCCAGCAGTCTAGATCTGGAAGGTACTTTAGAGACATTATCCAAATTCTTCACCAATGTAGGAATCCTTTCTCTGATGTTCCTGACAAGTGCTCCCTCAGCTTTTGCTTGAATACCTCCAATGACAAAGAATCGTAAGCATGCATGAAAATAATCATGATAATTTGTAGTGACTGAACTTGCCAAAACTACAGGCTCCAGTCAAATGTATGATGCAGGAGTCAGTCAGCATCTGGGGTGCTTTGGCAATCAGGGATTGAGATGTATTTGCAGAATTGAGAGTATATTAAGGAGCTTTCTGCGCTTTCTTGGTAAGAGACAGGGTCTAAACCTGTCATTTCATTCATTGATAAAGGGAACTATTGAATGAGGAAACTCCTTCCACCAAAGTGGGCAAGCACCTCTGCAATATATATAGCCAAAAAGTTGCCCCAGAACATTGAGAAGTTAAGTGAGGTTGACAAGGGTCATGCAATCAATGTGTTTCAGAGATAGGACTTGAATGCTGTTAAATGATAAAGAACAGGCTAGGTCCCAAAGAAGAGGTATGAGACGACACCTGTCTCCTCTTCTTTGTTGAAGTGGGGGGCTATGGGTATGGACTATCATATATATAAAATAAGGCTTTTTCAACATATTGGTGAATTTTGCTGATCTTTTTTGCCTTTATATTATAAGGGATGGCTTTCTAGAGGAATTGGGGGGGTGTGGTACAATGGAAAAGGTAGATGATATAGATGCAAAAGATAAAATTTTATTTTTAAAAAATGCCATTGTAGAAAGAATTGTGACTTTTTTGATAATTATGAAAAAGTCACAATCTAATTCTAACTAATGAAAATGAAATCTTAAAATTTTAAAATAATGATTATGATGCTCTATTTTTTTTTTTCATGGTGGGGGTGAGGGGCTTTCCAACTTCCACCCTGACATTTGACAGAAAAATAAGTGACCCTGAGCTCAAACAGAATGAAGATAGCTAGACTATTCTTACATGTGCTAATAGGCACTCATAAAATAAAACCTTTGGTGATTCAACACCTGAGAGCTCAGAAAAGTGTCACACATTAATTTAGTGTCTGCAGAGTGAAAGCTAATGTATAAAAGGGTCAATGGTTGCTCTCACACACACACATAACCCCCTCCCTCTTGGTACATTTTCTGTTTTGAACCCTCAATAAAAGATTATTTCAGAACTACAGGAAGACCTGAGAAAAGCTAAACCTATATGTATGTGTATGTATATATACATATGTGTGCATACATATATATGTATGTACACAATACACATATATGTATATATTATATATTTGTGTGTGTATACACACATGTATTCCTACAGATTGGCTAGAAATCACTCTCAAGAAATATTAGTGTTGGTCAAAAAAATTGTGCCATTTTTCTGGACTTTTCCTCTCCTGGGCAAATGTTCAAGGCAGTTCTATAAGACTATAAATTGCAGAGAAGCTGATGACTCATATTGGTTGAGGGAGTTTTCTCACTTATGCCAGTGAAGTCACAGATCTGATCTATATTTCCATTCCCTACCTTTTTTCCCCTCTAATGTTAACTATCTGATGTTAGACTATGGCCCAAGGAAATAACAAATGTAAAACACTTTATAAATATAAAGCATGGAGATTACAAGGACTTCTTATTATAGCTATTTGCTATTGCATATTATACAGAACTTTCAGTCCCATAGTATTAAAGATTGAATTGCTAATGTTGCTATCCCTGGAATTCTATTAGAAATAAGAATCAAGGTGGGGGGGTGCAATGGGGTTGGAGGGGATGTGGCCTGATGTCACCTCTGTGGGTAGGATTTGGTAAAGCCACCCACAAAATATTCTAGCAATTTCATGGGATTCAGGTAGTGTTATAGTTGACAGGAATGCTTGAGATCATCTAGCATAACCCCCTCATTTCTTTAAATGGTAAGGAATACTCCTCCATAATGCCCCCATCCAATGAATGGCACACGTGAGATAGAAGAATGGGTGGGTGCAAACTGTCAAAGGTGGTTCTGTGGTCCAATGGCAGTCATTTAAAATACCAGCTTTTGAGTACTGCCAGTCCAAGGACAATGATGCTAGTTAAGCCAGTAACATTTTCTGGAGGAAGAGAAAAACAAATGGAAGGAGACTGCTTCAGACTTGGATACACTGTTTTGGCTAGGGGCATACAAACAGCTTAATTATGAAATTATTAATTATCAAACACCTCCCCTAAACTAGGTACAAATTTATACTTGTAGAGGGAGTTTCCTCATTGGGAGTTCCCTAAACCAATGAAATGACAGGTCTGGCATATTTTTTACCTGTTTTGTACAGTCTTCAAGGATACGAAGGCAAAAGTTAAATGACCCCTGCCCTCAAGGAGCTTACCTTCTATTGGTGGTGAGGGTGGGTAGGATGTACTGTAGAGATCAATTAATATAAGCTATTTTGAGAAAAGAGTATTATCAAGTAGGGACATCATGAAAGGCTTCCTGTGGAAAGGTGGTCCTTAAAATGAGCCTTTGTGGAAGGTTAGGAGGAAGGAATGCATTCTGGGCATAATACTCCATGGGAATGTGGGGTGGTAGAAGATAGAATATAAAATTCAGAGAAGAGCTCAAAGTGGGTAGCTTGGCTAGCTAGACCATGAAGTGTATGAATGGGGAACAATATGAAACAAGCCTGGAAAGGTAAGTTGAAACCAAATTTCTGAAAACCTGAGTTTATGTTTTATCTTTTGTGTGTGCATGTTTTTTAATTAGTTAATTTATTTTTAATTTTCAACATTCATTTTCATAAGTTTTAAATTTTCTACCCCTCCTGCTCCTCCTCTTCCCCAAGACAGCATGAAATCTGATATGGGCTCTACATATACATTCCTATTAAATATATTTTCACATTAGTCATGTTGTAAAGAATTATACAAGAATTAGAACAAATGGAAGGAACCATGAGAAAGAAAAACATAAAACAAAGCAAAAGAAGAAAGAAAGAAAACAGTTTGCTTCAATCTGCATTCAGACTCCATAGTTCTTTCTTTGGATGTGGATGGCATTTTCCACTATGAGTTTTTTTGGAATTGTTTTAGGTTCTTGCATTGCTGAGAAGGGCTAAGTCTATCAAAGTCAGTCATTGCACAGTGTGGCTATTACTGTGTACAATGTTCTCCTGGTTCTCCTCACTTCACTCAGCATCAGTTCACATAAATCTTTCCAGGTTTTTCTGAAGTCCACCTGTTCATCATTTCTTATAGCACAATAGTATTCCATTATGTTCACATACCACAACTTGTTCAGCCATTCCCCAGTTGATGGGCATCCCTTCAATTTCCAGTTTTTGGCCACCACAAAAAAGAACTGCTATAAATATTTTTGTACATGTGGGTCCTTTTCCCATTTTTATGATTTCTTTGGGATACAACCCTAGAAGTAATATTGCTGAGTTAAAAGGTATACACATTTTTATAGCTCTTTGAGTACAGTTCTAAATTGCTCTCCAGAATAGTTGTATCAGCTCACAACTCCAGCAACAATGAATTAGTGTTCCAACTTTCCCACCTCTTCTCCAACATTTATCATTTTCCTGTTTTGTTGTGTTAGCCTATCTGATTAGACACGATGTGGTACCTCAGAGTTGTTTTGATTTGCATCTCTCTAGTGAATAGAGAATTTTTTCATATGACTATAGAAAACTTTAATTTCTTCCCTAAAAACTGCCTGTTCATATCCTTTGACCATTTATCAATTGGGGAATGACTTGTATTCTTGTAAATTTGACTCATGTCCCCATATATTTAGGAAATGAGGTCTTTATCAGTGATACTAGTTGTAAAAATTCTTTTCCAGTTCCCTGCTTCCCTCCTATTCTTGGTTGCATTGGCTTTGTGCAAAAACCTTTCAATTTAATGTAATCAACATTATCCATTTTGTATTTCAAAATGTTCTCTCACTCTTGTTTGGTCATAAATTCCTCCATTTTCCATAAATCTGACAGATAAACTATTTCTTGCTCCCCTAATTTGTTTATAGTATCAATCTTTATATCTAAATTGTGTAACCATTTGGACTTTATTTTGGTGTACAGTGTCAGACATTGATCTCTGCCCAGTTTCTGACACAATTTTCCAGTTTTCCCACCAGTTTTTATCAAATAGTGAGTTCTTATCCCAAAAGCTGTGGTCTTTGGGTTTATCCAACAGTAGATAGCTATAATCATTGACTACTGTGTCTTGTGTACCTAACCTATTCCACTGATCTACTCTCTATTCCTCAGCCAGTACCAAGTAGTTTGGATGGTTGCTTTTTTATAATACAATTTAAGATCTCGTATGGCTAGGCCATCTTCCCTAGCATTTCTTTTCATTAATTCCCTTGAGAGTTTATATTTTATCTTAGAGGCAACAGGATGCCACGAAAGGTTTTTTGAGCAGGGTGTGCTCAGAGCTATGCCTTAGGAAGATTATTTTGGCAGCTATGTGGAAGACGGAGTGGAAGAAGGAGATATCAGAGGCGGAGACCAGTTAAGAGAATATTACAACCATCTAGCCAAGAGGTGACAGAGGCTTGAACTAGGGCAGAGGTCAGAAACTAAAAGGTCCCTTTAAAGACGCCATGAAGCAATTGATTAAATTTGCTGGAAAGACTTGGGAGTCAGGCAGCCAGGGCTCAATTCCTGGCTTTGTCATTTATTATCTGTGTGACTTGGGGCAATTCAATTCAACAAACATTCATTCACTATTTGCTGTAAAGTAAGAGCCAGCATAAAGTAGCAATGGATATAGTTTTCAGAATCAGAAGACCTGTGTGCAAGCCTGTCTGAAACACACCAGCTATATTACCATGGAAAGTCACCCAATATTTCAGGGCCCCTAACCAACTCCTTAAGATGTACAACAGAGGCCAATCCAATTTGAGGGAGTTTCTGACATCAGTGGAACCATTGGCCCAGACCCAGTACAAGGAAAAGACGACACAAAAACCCAAACAACAACCTGTTCTTCAGGTTCCCGGAGGATTAATTCATGCAAACAGACTAATAAAACATGTAGGTTTTTATCTTAGGCTTTGGAAGGGTTCAGATAGGTCTATAATTCCATCCTTAATATTTATCTAGATTAGCAAGTCTTCTTGCAATTCAGTATCTACAGTTGCTTGGAGGAATTGAATGGTTAGGTGACTTGCCTCTAGTCAGCCAGTCTGTATCGAAAGCAAACCTAGAACCAAGTTCTTTATTCGAAGGCTGGCCCTCTGTCCATTGTGCCATAATAGTTTTCACTAATAATACCAAGGGATTCAAAGTAATTTTAAGGATGTGAGCAAACTAAGACATCTGGGGGGAGAGAGGTAATCATGAAAGGCCTCAGCACCTCATTCTTGATCAAAGCAAGGAAGTTAGGGATGCTTCAGAGGTGAAGAGGGAGTCCTTTACAGACTTCTCTGAAATGGCACAGGGGTAGAAGATGGCATTTGTGTGGAGAACAGATGGCCAACCATTTTGGAATAGTGAATGCATGAAGATGAAACAGAACTCGAAAAGTAGGTTAAGAACCATATTATGGATGGCTTTAAATGACACCTAAGGCAACTGTAGCTTACCCCAAAATTTTCAATAGGGCAGTGATATATCCCCGTCTGCATTTTAGGATCAATAATTTTACAATTGGGGGAGGATGGATTAAAAGAGAAACCAGCAGCAGGAATACCAATTAGGTGACTATTACCATTGCCCAGGGCAAGAAGCAATGAAGGCCTGAATTAAGGGGTAGCTGCTTTTTTGTTTTCAAGTAACAAATGTTTTAAAGATTCATCTATCCTTCTGGCCATGCCCCTGACCCTCTTAATCTCCCCCATTGAACAAATTAAAACAAATATTAAAAAAAAAATACTTTCTCAATGCATAGCTATGTAGTTCAGCAAAACACATTCTTATATTAAACATATGTGAAGATGTATGCCTTTCTGCATTTTTTAAGACTCATGGCCCCTCTGGGTCAGGAAGTGACTGGAATGTTTCTTCATTCTTTTGAATGTGTGATCAGACTTCTGGTCTTTCGAAGTTGTTTTTCTGTATGATGTTATCATAGATCATTCTCCTAGCTCTGCTCACCAGTTCATAAGATTTTCCCGTCACCCTTTAAGGTTGTTCATTTCATCCTTTCTTATGGCATGATAATACTCCGTCTTTATATATTACAATTTGATTATCCATTCTCCAGTAGGACACCCCTTTCATTTTCAATTTTCAGCTACTACAAAAAGAACTGCAACAAATACTTTTGTACTCTTAGGGATGGGCTTAACACCACCACCTTGATGGGACATAATGAAGATTTCAGAGGACTCTGGGCAGTTAACAAAAAGTTTATTTTGCCCTAACATAGCAGAGATATGCAACAAGATTACTTGTCTCCACATAGAAACATGTCTGGTGATGTGTGCAAGTCAACTCTGAATGAGTGGAATTTGGGGGGAGGTAGCTAAGTGAAGTCCATAGAGCGCTGTACCTGGAGTCAGGAACACCTGACTCCAGACATGTACTAATTGTGTGACTGGTCAAGTCACGTAACCTATTTCCCTCAGTTTCCTCATCTGTAAAATGGGGGATAATAATAACACCCACCATGTTGTGAGGATCAAATATCACTGTAAAGTGCTTACCACAGTGCCTGGCACATAATAAGAGCTTCATAAATGTTATTTTTTATGCCCCAAGTGACCAGGAAGCTTCACCAAAGTAGGCAGGGGTGAAGCAAATCCCTGGGGCAGTTTTGGTACCTTTCAGGGAAAATAAGCCCTAGTGCCGGAAGTGGGGAGCCCTGGGTCGGCCACATGTACATCCTTTCCCTCCTCTTTTGAGATAAAATAGGAGTAGGTATATATAACTGGGTCAGAGAGCATGCAGGTTGCTAACTTTGTAGGTGTCGTTACAAAAAGCTTTCCATAAAGGTTCTGATTCAGTTCCACCACCAGGGTGAATGGCTATGTCAGTCAAGAGAAGGGGATAGCCAGAGAAGTGGCTGGAGATAGTACCCACTACCTCCCTCAGCCTCCTCTCTCCTCTGATTGGAGGGCTGAGTACCAAATTCCTCCCAATGCTTTCCTAATTAAAGAGGACCTTTCAGCCCACTCCACTCTGCCCTTTGCTGCTGCCAGGTTTCAGCTCCATGCTTGATGTCCCCTCACCCCCCAACTCCCATTCCCGCTCCACTCCTTCTTCAGTCTCCTTTTGCATATTTTCTTAGCCTGTTAGATTGTAAACTGCTGGAAGGCAGAAACTGTTTATACTAATTGTATCCCCAGGATTTAGCACAGTAAGCTTTACAGCACATAGCAGGAACTTGATAAATGTTTATTGGACTGGAGTGGGCTGGGTTGGATGCGGAGGCAGTCACCAAGATTTGCCAACTGATGGGATAAACAAGAGTGAAGAAGGAAGAGTAACCCTGACACCAAGGGTGTGAACCTGCTGGACTTGGAAGGTAGTAGGGGAGTCTGGGGAAGGGATGGGTTTTAAAGGAAAGGAGTAGCTCGTAGCCCAACCCTAAAATACTATAACTGTAGCAAATCCAGTGGAAAGTCTGATGTTCAATAAAGGAAGGCATGTTACTGAAGGGTTTTCCATGACACATCCCTAGTACTTTATCGCATTTTAATTACTTTAGAGTCAAGAAATCAAGTTCCATGAACCAAATTTATAATAAGAGCCATTCTCCCAGCTGACAAAGGATATGAACAGTTTTCAGAAGAAATCAAAGCTATTGTAGTCATATGAAAAAATGCTCTAAATCACTGAATAGAGAAATGCAAGTTAAAATATTTCTGAGCTACTACCTTATACCTATCAGACTGGCTAATAACAGAAAAGAAAAATGACAAATGCTGGAGGGGATGTGCCACTCTGGAGAGCAATTTGGAACAATACTTAAGGGTTTTTATAAAAACATGCATACTCTTTGACTCAACAATACAAGTCTGTACCCCAAAGAGATCAAAGAAATAGATTTTACTTGTGCAAAAATAGCAGCTCTTTTAGTGGTGGCAAAGAATTGGAAAAGGGTGACCCATCAGTTTGGGAATGGCTAAACAGGTTGTGGTTTATGACTGTGATGGAATAATATTGTACTATAAGAAATGATAAGCAGAATGCTTTTAGAGAAACTAGCAGTCACATGAACTGATGCAAAGTGAAGTGAGCAGAAGAAAACATTGTACACAGTAACAACTATTATAAGGATGACCAACTGAAAGATTTAGGTACTCTGATCAAGACAATTTTTTTTTTTGCTTTCTGGAGGGGGAGGAAGCAGGGCAATTGGGGTTAAGTGACTTGCCCAAGGTCACATGGCTAGTGTGTCAAGTGTCTGAAACTGGATTTGAACTCAGGTCCTTCTGACTTCAGGGCTGGTAGTCTATTCACTGTGCCACCTATCTGCCCCAAGACAATTCTAAAGTACCCATGATGAAAAATGTCATCCTCCTCCAGAGAGAACTGAATAACTGAGTACAGATTACTTTATGTTGAATTCAAAAATAAAAATGTTAAAATAGAAAAAAACAAGTTTCAGCTCCACTATCACAGCTATTCATCTCAACACATCACATCATCCATAGTTCTAGCTAGAAGTTTCCTCATCCATTATACATTTCCCCCCCAAAAAAGGCCCCATCACTGACAATTTTCTTGACTAGGGACCTAATATAGTAAATACTAGCAAACACGGTTAAGGAAGTATGTTGGTATTTTTGTACTAAAAAGTCTTTCTTCCACATTCTGATGTCTTCTTCCTCTTCCTCTCCCCTTTCCAATCTCAACTCAGAGATTACTCCATTGAAAACAATCTTACACCCAGTCCTCCTAACATTTCTCCTGACCTCACACTTCTGCCCCTATCACACACTGCTTTGTATTATCCCTTTATAATACCTTCTTTCACCGGACTAAGTTCCTTGAAGGGAAGAAACTAATTTTAACCCCTCCAATGTTCAGCTGTGTTCAACTTTTCGTGACCCCATTTTGAGTTTCTTGGCAAAGATACTGGAGTGGTTTTACCATTTTCTTCTCTAGCTCCTTTTATAGATAAACTGAGGCAGTTAAGTAACTTGTCCAGGGTCAACCAACTAACAAATGTCAGAGACCAGATTTGAACTCATGAAGAGAAGTCTTCCTGATTCCAAGCCTAGCACTCTATCCATTTCACCACCTAGCTTAACACTCCTGTAATATCCAGAGCCCAATAGCATATTTTACATATAATAGAGGCTAGTATTTGCGGAACTAAATTAAGGCAGAAGGAAAGCATATATTTTTAAAGGACTTGGAATAAAAAGGTAAAACCGACAGTTACTAAGAATGCCTCAATCAGAACGGTTTAGTCTCTGAAGTCAGGGTAACATTCAACAACAACATTTAATTTGTCCATTAACTGTACTGAACAACAATATATGGAGCCAAACGAATGAGTGCTTTAAAAAAAAAATACAGAAATACTGACAGAATACTTTAGCTTTTTTTTGCGTTTGTGTGTGCAGGGCTGAGTGGTGGGGGAGGAATGGTAGAACAAATAGCAATAGTAATATAAAACTAAGGTACCCCCACCAAGTTGCTCATTCTTCCTTCTACACCTCAGTGTTCAGTCCTTACTTACAAATGCTGTTAGCTTGTTTTAAATCTGTCATCTTGAACTAAAGAAACAAGTGTTATAATTTTATAAATCAGAAAAAAGTAAATTGGGGTTTCACAAAAAGCGATCTGTCCTATAAGCTTCTATCAGTGTTTAAAAATAACCAACAAAGCCAATAGTTTAGAAATGACACCATTATATGAACTTTATTATTAAAGCTCAATAAATGTTTCACAATACCAGTTACAACAGGATCAACATTTCCTCCATTGGTAAATCTCCACAGGACAATGTACTGTTTAGCAAGAGATAATTTTAAGTTTTTGTTCTGCATGCTACTAATATATTTCACTATCTTTTGTTTTACCCAATGAAATATAAATAAAATAATGAAGAAAAAAGTACTACCCTATTAGACAATTTTGGAAAACCCTTATGAAGTCAGATTTAACCATATTTACACACATACACACCCACACACATGCGGAAATGGAGGGTAAGATGCAAGAAAACTACCTTGGCAGAAACAAATGCTTAAAGATTTTTAGTCACAACCCTCTTGAATGAGCAGTACATTTTTTTTCCAGAAGACAAAATCAATTTCATCCTTACTGATGCAAATGGTTAATACTGCACAGAAGCTTAGTATGAATTCACAATTCCACAGGAATCTGAAAGTTACCAAGGCAATTTTCCCTTTTAGGATTGTAATGACTACAGACTTAAGCTTTGCATTTTTCCATATAATACACAAAAAATTTCTAAACATTCTTAAAAAAGAAAATATAAATAAGTCTCAGTATGTCTTTTAGAATTACATACTACAGCAAAAAATATTTTCTTCATCATTAGTTGGTAGTGACCCTTCTTAACCCAAATGATTTAGTCCAAATCCATGTGAATGGTGCTATTGTCACTGGGATGACAGTCTCCATTCTGATGCAGGCCTTCAGCATTCAGGTTATTTTTTACTTCAAAACCTTCATTCTTATCCATGTTGGGGCCATTCAATGTTTTTTCTTGCTTGGGAGATTCTATTTTTGGTTTTGGTTGTGTTACAACTGGTTCACAAGTATGAATTAATTCCTGAGGCAGAAAGACAAAACAAAATTTAGCTCAAATTTTTCATGCCTTTTTGGAGAGATCTTCCAAATCACTTTCTAATTTCCTTATCCAATGGCAATCTAGCCTGCTAAAATGGAACTTTATATATTAAACTCTTCTATAAACATAAGCTTTGCAGACTGAACAAAGACAGACCAAACGTTTTCACCATGCCATTCTTCTATGCACTAAGTTGGGAGGAAACTGGACTAGGATGTCATTGGTAAGAATGCAGCAAATAACTTAAAGAGTTTTTAGAGGGTGGCCACTGAGAGGTCTATGGTCACAGCCAGGATGTGGGAGAAGTGGACCCAGAAGCTCTTCCTGGCTTCAAGACTGGACCACATCGCCTCTGTTTATTAGATTTGTTTTCTCTGCCTTTTTTCTAGGGGATGTAACTCAACCAATCAATAAGCATTTATTAAGTGCCAAGCATGGAGTGCTCAGATAGAGGTGAAAGGATACAAGGAGTAGGTCCCCAAATGCTTATCTGATAAATCTCCTTTCTTGAAAATGGAGCTACTTTTAATGTCCAAGGAGCAACTCTGGGGATACAATCTCAACAGAGGGGTGTGCTATTTTAAAGACTCAGGTAAGAATATAGGGCTATGGAGCAGCACTCACCTCTATCTTCATTTTTATTTCACTGCCACGTACAACTGGGTCCTGATCGGGGCTTCTTTTAGCTTGAGCGTTCATAACATTATTCATCCACTCCATAGTTTCATTGACAGACTTTTCAACTTTCTTCATTTCTGATTCATCAATGTGGATGTATTTCTCATCCTGAATAAACAAAACAGGTTACTCTATGTAATTAAAAAGCTAAAGGTGCACCTGAAGCAAAGGGCACAGTTAATGAATGAAGCACATGGAATGAATTAAAATCTTTAAAGGGAACATCAACTCCTTCCCATGATATTATAATTGGTTTCTGGGCAAATTCCCAAGTGTAGCCAATGGGATGGGGTGAGGACAATCCAATCCAAAACACCAATTTCCCTTTTTCTGGGGGGGATTTTGCTAGTTATGGAAGTTGTCCAGTTGGATCATTTGTTAATGGTAATTTCTATGTAGTTTTCACCCTGCCATAATACAGGACTCACTTTATTCCTGTAGTCGCCTGCTATTTTCGCATAGTGTTGCAGCCTTCGTCCTAATTCTTCAAACATTCTTGGTCGTTCCTCAGCTTCTTGAAACCTAATCTTAATTGGAGTGCCCAATTTCTAAATCAAAACAAGACACATGACAACCATTTCATTTATTCTGCAAGACTTACCTAACTTTTACAAAAGAAAGGAACAGTCCAGGGGGGTGGGCACCTGTGGTCTCAAGGCTACATGTAGCTCTCTAGGTCTTCAAGTGCAGTCCTCTGAGTCCAAGTTTTACAGAATAAATCCTTTTATTAGGGTTATTTGTTCTGTGAAGTTTGGGTCCAGTCAAAGAGCTGCCCTCAAAGACCTAGAGGACCACATGTTGCTTTGAGGCTGCAGGTTCCCCACTCCTGGAACAGCCCCTATGCTCAGGTGTCCTACCATTAACTGGTCCAACTTGTCAACATAGGCTTGTTTGGCTTGGTCCTCTCCCTCCTCATACAGCCAGTCTTCAGTCTCTGTCAGGAGTTTCAGGAAATTTTGATGATCCTGGAAAATGGAAGTACTGAGATTTGGCTTTACCATAACTGAATCTAGATATTCTTATTTTATAAGAAGTGCTTAAGCCTATAACCTATAGGTCTTGTTTTGTTGAGCTAAGCTGTACTAGTCATAATATATATTTAAGCCCTCATAAAACTTTTAGAAAGGAGAGTGGGAACCAAGATGACTGATATCCTGCCCCAGACAGATATGAGAGATTTATTTTCTTTAAATGAAGTAAGTCAGTATAAGAATATTAAGTGGATCTGCATCAAATAATGGTACAATATACAGTACCTATTTGTTATATGTAAATTTTTCATTAAACTTTACATTAGCTCTATGAGGAATGCAGGAAGCAATGGTTGCACTGTAACAGTCAACTTATGTCACTTATCTCTAAAGATCAGCTGACATAAGGATTGATCAGAGCTAACATGATTCTTAGCCAATAAGTCTACCCATGAAATCACATCATGTAAGCATTCAAACAAATATTTAAGTCAACTGTTTATAACCCAAGCTCATAATTTTTAAAATTTCTCCCCAATTCCTGGAGGTGGAAGTGGATTACCCATTAACTGCCATTTTCATCCCACCCCCTTTATGCTCCCAAACTCAGAGAAGGCTCTAGAGGTGACCAGAATGTTATGTTTTACTAAAATAAAGAGGTCTTAAAATGAACTGGATTGGACCATCCTTGGAGTAACCTATAAACAGACCTGAAATGTCCAGCATTAGTCTTAGAAACATTCTGAGTCTTCCCATGACCTGTTGTTCTAGACCTAAGCTTCCAATTTAGAAAGAATTCAAATGAATACCTGAGATCAGCTGTGATTAATAAAAAAAACATTTATTAAACAGTTAACAACATGTGCCATTATATAAATTTTGTACAAAAGCAAAGACAGTGTATACGTTTGTATATGTATGTAAGTATGTACCTAGTTCTTCAGTTTTGGTTGTTCCTCATCTTCTGGAAACCTAATCTTAATTGGAACACCTAATTTCTAAATCAAGACAAGATACAAGACAACCATTCCATTTATTCTAGACTTCTATAAGTTTTGCAAAACTAAGCAAGAAGCTCTATACTCATGTAATGGAAATGTAGATTTGAAGATCTTCCCTGCCCCTAGGCCCTTTGATTAGCTTAAGATACTTTGATTGACTTAAGTGATTCTGAGAACCTTCCTTAATTTGAAAATATATTCTGCCTCCTAATAGGCTGAATGTGGTCACATGGAGCCTGTGGTAGGAGGCTCGGTTTTCAGGAATGACCACACCTTGATGCTGTGTGATTGGGCAGTGGGTCAAGAGGGTGGTTACATTCTCTGAGCCAAGAGAAGACTATATAATCCCTGATTTGAGGCTTTGCTTTGGGGGGTCACTTTGAGAAGTGTTGTGTGATTTGACCAGATGAGACTCTGGGAAGCCGCTGAGAGCCCCCCGGTTTTGAAAACCCAGATGTGGATGCTTCCCTCTCTGGTAACTGTGATTTGGTATTGATGTAATGGTTGGATAGTTTGGAAGCCTGTCTGCTTGATCCGTTTGTTTCTCTGTTTTGAAACTACTGTCTGTATATTCTGAAGTTTGGGGTGCTGACCTTTTTCCCCTGAACTAGGTAAATGATGTATGTTTGTTTGATCCAGAAATCACTGATACCAAGTAACATAGGCATGAGTACTTCTTGCCATCTCAGAACAGACAACTCTGGTGGACAAGTTTCAAATATACAGGGCTTTCAAGTGGCTTAAACTACACAATACTTTGTGGACCAGAAAACAAAAATCAGACAAGCAAAGACTATATCATTAGGAAGATCAAGTCCCATAGTTAGATAACTACTGTACCTGTTCACATATGAACTTTTCATAGGGCCCAGACAGTTTATCCCTGAATTCATAGACATATTCTTCTACTGCATTTTTGGCGTCATTCCTCTCTTTCTCAAGTTTGTCTTGCATGATCATCTTGCCCTGCAAGAAGGAATAAGAATTCATCTCAGATATTATGTTATCAAACCTTGACAAAAAGAGCCCAAAGTTAATACATATATTTTTTAAATTGACTGCACAATTGTTTGTATTATTATTATCTAGTTTATGACAGCCAACATGCTTTGCTCTCAGAATAGAAAGAACTATGTAGGAAAATAACTTCATGACATTTTAAAACCACAACAGTGGCTATCCTTGATCAAGACAATAAGTACAATCATTTTATTAGTGAGATTTGCTATTCTATCTAAAGACAGTGACCCTCCCCACCACCTGCAATAAATACTATTTAATGCAGTGAAAAGGAAAATTGGATCCCCAAATATTCTTAAGAGTATTCTGGAATGACTGGGTTAAGACTTCAAAAATTACATCACTTAGCATAAAACTTAACCAAACTGTCACCCACAACAGAGAGATGGCATAGTATAATGGAAAAAGCACTTGATCAAGCATGGAATACTGGCCTTTCCATTTACTGCCTATATTTGACTTGCAGCAAGTCCACCTGGATTCTGTGAAACAATGGGGTTAGACCAGGCCTGCCCAATATATGGCTCCTGAGTGGTAGGTTGTGCAGGCCTGTCTTACATCCACTACATTTTCCACAAGCCACCTGAAATCCTTTCTCAGGTTTCAAGAGGCATGCAGATCAACTGTTGCATAGGCCTATGTTAGTTAGACTCTTAGGTTCCTTGCTATTCAATCTATGAATCTCCGATAAGTCTACTGACAATACTTTTATAAGACTTAAAGTCAATCAAGTGCTTTACATAGCTCTCTTTTGAATCTTACAACTCTGCTGTAGGTTACTCCAGATTATTATCCCTATTTTGTGAATAAGGACACTGAGGCTCAGTTAAGTCAAATGGTCCAAAAGCCCAGCTTTTGCAACAGGGTTCTCTTTTAAGCTGTTTTTTAAAAAAGCTTCCTCAAATATGAACATACAGTTCACATCAAATACATGCATTAAGAAATTCACATTAAATACACAAAAGGGTAGTTATGGAAACAAGTAAGACAGTTTTAGTGAGACAGTAAGTATTGTTATAGTTTAGAGGTCTATATGACTCATTTACAACTGGTTTTTTTTTTATTTACATATTTCCCTAGTTTTGTTAGTTCAAGTTAAAATAAACTTATTTGAATACATACACACAAAATCAAATAAATCCATCAGCCACAGTAAGACCTGTATAAGAAAACACTTTAACTGGAAACTTACTTCTGTTTCAATATACATATTGAGAAGGTCTTTTCCCAATTGCCAGACCAAGTTTGCTTCAATGGGAAGCTCTACGTTCACCACCTTTATTTTGGGTTTTTTAGCTTCTGGAGGTTGATCTACTTTCTTTTCATTTGCCTTCAAGAGAGAAAACAATTCTTAAATATTCCTTTAAAAAGAACCACACAGACACATTTACATAAAATAAAATGGGACTCATCACTACACTGAGAAGTCATCTCTTCCACTGTCAGTAAGGTCCATAATCATTGTCACAGAGATGGGCTATGTTTGAACCTTTGTACAACTAGCAACGAGCAGGTATTCTAATGATGAACATACCTCATCATCAGAATTTTTCTCGTATCTAACCTAAATCTCTCCTGCTATCCTCACAGAATTATACCCTAGGCCCCTTTATTTCTTCATCTTTGTGGCTCTTCTGTGATCTCTTCAAATTCTCAATATCCTTTGTTTAAGAAGAATGTGATAGTATTTCAAATAAAAATTCAATGATTATTTCTACACCCCAGCATTATCATATACTTTTACAAAACTAGAGAAGACATCCAATATTCTGGAAAATCACTATGATTAATGTGATTTTCTGGAATTTTGGCCTAAGGAAATAACTACCCAATGAGGATTCTGAATATTTCTCATTCCAGCTACTTAAGTCTTTTCATTCTTTTTAGCTAGCTTTATAATTGACAGAAAAAGGTCATAACAAATAGTCTGACTCGGCAGTTCCCCCAAAATTTTGTTTTGTAAACATAAGGCTCAAATATTCTTATATTTGTTTGTTATTCATGTTCCCCCTCTCCATCCCCCATCCCAAGGGTCCTTGTTTCCACATCCTGAGCACAAGCAAGAGAATGACTACAAAAATTCTGGATTACCATACTTGTCAATGTGAGGCAAGCTGATCAGGTAACAAGTATTTCAATGTACAGCTGTGATGCTCAGAGTAGGAGTAAATAGAGTATAGCTGGTTCATAAAGTACTATAGGATATTATGCAAAGGATCTTAAGGAAATGTATATATAAAAAAGATTGGATAAGATAGAAATTTATAAATCATTTGAGACAAGCCTGATTTAAGTTATAGAAGGGGACTGAGGCTCAGAGAGTTGGGGATCTAAGTTCACACAGCTTTTTAACTAAGTCAGTCCTTAAACTTTGATCAAAATTGTTTCTAATAAAAACTTCACTAACTCTTAAGCACCAGAACATACCAATAGTAACAATTTACATTTCTACTCAGTGAGTAGATTATAAATGCTATAGCCTCTTCCACCAAGTGGAGAAGCAGATATGGCCAGTGTCAAAACAGCCCTCTCTTACAGACATCTGGGTTGCTACAAGGATGTACAATATTATGAATGAAGGATAGACTATCTACCTGAGAGACTAAGTTGACTAATGATATGACTAGTATGCACTGCAAAATGTTCTCTAAAAAAAGCAATATCCTTACAAGAAACTACATTTTGGCATTCCACCTGAACCAGACAATCATCATCTCCCAAGAGAAATATATTTATAATTTGGGCATCCAGATAGCCATCATTAATACTGGCACTGTTAACTGATGCTATCAGTATTTATTAAAGGAGAATGAAAGGTAGGTTGAACTGTTAGAGGGAAGCAGTGCTCTCCTGACATACAAAAAACTACAAGGTTTGCATAAAACTAAAAAAAATGTGATCAGTGGATGAAAGATGAAGCCAAAGAGTGGCATGCTTCCTAATAAAAGAATGAAGATTTCTACCCACAGATATAAATAAGGCATGAGGAACAAGTTGTATAGAGGACCACTTCAGGATCCCTGGTTTTTAGAGTAGATGAAATACCAAGTTTTGATTTTGCTGTTTGGGATAAAATTCTGTTAGGCACAGGGGAGTGACAAGCTAATTTGAGGCTACTACTGCTACACAATGAAAATAAAATTGGCAAAGCTACTGGACTTCATGGCATATCACTGAAGTCATTCGGCTGAAAAGGCAAAGGTATGTCTGTATAAACTGTTCTACTTTCAATTTAAAGAGTAGCAAACAGGGTTACAAGGTTTCAAGGAATCTTTTTTGTAACTTGAGAATGAAAGCAACTGACAAGCTTGGCCAGTATTTTATTATCACTTAGGATCTGATAATTTGCCACCAGAAACATGCGGCAATTGCTGAAAGCTGGTGAGCAGTGTCTCATTCTATCCCTTCCCTATCCAAGTGGAGAAAAGCTATAAAATAAAATGGAGTTCAGTGTTTCCTTATTGCCATGTTTGATGATGTATCAATAGGGGACCCAGGAGATGCTGTCAATATCCTGGGGAACTGAGAAACTCCATAAACTTTGCTCACAAAGACAACCATTCATGAGAGGTGTTATGTTAGCAATCATGTCCCTGAAGCATACAAGTGTTTGACTATTCTGCAACAGCAAAGCATTAAAAAGATGACTTTGGTTATGACCCATATAATCAGGAGTGCCTACTATGTGCAGCACACTGCATTAAGTTCTAAAAATAAAAAGGTATAGTCTTTGTCCAAGATCTTCACCAGAAATAAAGAACTGAAAACTTAAATAATTTCTCTTACTTGGGCAAACACAATCTTATCAAGAAAGCAGATTGTGGAAACAAGATAAAGAGGACTACCAGGAATGAGAGGTAGACTTCGGTACTAACCAAAATTGACTAAAAAGGCCTAACACAAAGGATGCTAGGCTTCTACCAGGGCAGTAAAATGTGGATTTAACAGAGATGATCTGAATAGCTTCAATTCTATCGACTGACCTTGTCTTTTAACTGGGATGCAAAAGGGAAGCAACCTATAATCAAACTCCAAAATGTGATCATAAAGATAAATGAACAGTTGAGAAAGACATCCAAGATACTGTGGTGTTACAAGATGAAGTACAGTGACTGAAGTCATGGCACTGGAATCACATTTTAAGGGACTAACTGAAACAAAGCCTAAAGCAATATGGTATAAAATGTGAAACATGCAGCTGGGAAACCACAGCAGAATTTGTCAGAAAATTCAATTATAAAAAAATGGAGTTATTTCCTTTTTGAGTAAAAACTTTGGACAAGTAAAGCAGAAAGGCCTTTTAGATGTAGAGTTATTAGAAGACAAATTTCACATGCATTCAGTGCAAAAATGACCAAGTAGCAAATTAGTTTTTAGTAACACTTGAACATGCAGACCATCACCATTATCACCAACTGAATATATCAGATGTTCTATTAGATAATATTGAGAGGTGGCTGTATAAATGCAAACAAAGAGCTACATGGTGCTGCTGCTTGGTTTTATACATATTCATGTAAAACCCATGTTTTGGGGAGGTGAGGACTGTTTTGAAATATTCTGTTCATTACTAGTTCTTCATAACTTTCTCAACACAATACAAAATTACTTTAGGAGAAAATATACTAAGAATCAATCTACCTATAATACATATTTACTTTTTGATAAGTTAAAAAGGTAAAACCAATTCAAAGTGATGAATTAAAAAAGATAAACACACCTCAGGGATACATGCAATACAATTATTTCAATGTCTGCTGCCATTAAGAGTTAATATCCTTAGATAACGAATTAACTAATAACTTTCTACTACTGAATGGCAGCAAATCAAAGATTCTCTCAATTAGCTTTTGGAAATAAAGCATAACATCCGACTGACTTCAGTGTTGCTATTTGAAAAAAAGTTAACATTAAAAATCCTATATAAGAAGAATAGGTTAACTTTGTATGGTATGATTAATGCTTACATATTGTAATATTGTCTCATGGAATGAACTAGAAGAATCACTCACTTTGTCAGCATCAGGGATTTTGTTTTCTTCAGAGGGAAGATCAGGTGAAGGGGGACACTGTGGAGTTTGTTGACCATCAGTTTGTACCTGGGGCTGTGTTCCAGCGTCACTGTTGTCTTGCTGGATATTTTTCTGAAATGAAAGCCCAGGCACAAAGGATGTAGAAAGCATGTGTACTTGATTTTATTAAAGCTAAAGGGCATCAAAAGTCAGTACACTCAATTTCTGCTATACTGTAGGGAAAAAGTGTCTGATCAAAGCAAGCTGAATACAATATCTGAAAGTGAGAAAGTTCCAACCTGTAAAAAAACCTGGTTGAAATTAACATAAGCTATTCCAAAAGGTAGGCAACATGATGATAACCACCAAGTGTGACAACTTTTACTTCAGAAATGTACACAATTCTCCAAGGTCCATAATTCTGGGCTCTCAAAAACGACGGCTCTTATTCTACGCTCTGGCCTCTGACTTGACGTTCACTCTCGGTTGCTGGTGTTCAGGGTATATACAGCCAACTCTCAATTACATGGAGAGAATGCCCTCATCCTTGCAGTCTGTAGGTTATAGCAGGGTCCTTTATTTTTCAACGTGGCTGTGAACACTCCACAGGGGTTACATAAGCAGAGAGAGGCTATTTTGCTTAGTAGACAGAGCAAAGAAGTTTCATTAAAAGTTTAGTGGGGAATGTGTTGGGACTATCTGTAACAGTCACCCTACATCACCAGACAGATTGAGAGTTGGCTATAACTTCTTTCATTCTCCGAAGAAAGCCCCAAACTTTTATCTGTTCCCCCTAAGACTCCCTTTCAATCATGTAGGGCTCTGGGGGTGGCTAAGCAATACATGATTCCTATAAACTTTACTAGGAGTCCAAAAGGCAGGGGAGAGCAAATTAAGGCCATAAATACTAATAAAGAAGTTTAAAGCTAATGAAAAAGGGACTTCAACCAAAGAGACTGCTATTTGCCCAATATCACTGAGATTTGGTGTGGCAGCCTCTTTAATCTAGAATTTTAGTTTTGCTATACAAGTTTCTGGACCAAAGTCTGTTTGAAAATCCTTAAGGAATACAATATTAAGTTGCTATGCTTCAGGATTTTCTCTCAGTTCACTACTAGCTATGCAGGATGCTATTATTCTTGCCAATGGAATCTGAGATCCACATTATGTAGGAGTTTTCCATCATTCAGTAAGTAATAAGTTATGCTCTTTTTAAACTAGTATTTAAAACCACAAAAAGAATAAAAAATAAATCATTCAGGAATATGCCAGTTTTTTTCCATGCAGGGTGGTAGGGTAGTTTGATATCAGCCTTAATATTTATTAGACAAACCAAGTAGCTTTTTCTATGGTATAAGTGAGGTAAGCAGAACAACATTCAATAAACACCTATAATGTGTAGAATACTTTCAATTATTTCTATCATGTTTATCAGCATACTGAAATTAACAAAATCTAGAGTAACATTTAAATTAGAAACTGCTTTGCTTCAGGTAACAGCTTTAAAGACACAAGACTAAGTAATTTCTGATGAAACTATAAAACACCATTTCTCAATGCATTATTACTAGTACTTCCTTTAGACAACTTTGATAGGTTAGAATAAAATTTACTTTTTACCTCTCTTCCACCACCCCCATACCATTATCTTTATACTTCTTATATGGTTCATACCCATGTCCCCAAACTTACATCAACATCTGCATTTTCAGGTGGAGGCCGGTTCTGATGCTCCATGTCTGTTTCAATGGAGGAACCCTCATTTTCTTCTGTTGGGATTTTCTCTACCATTGATGCAGTAGATATTGTAAAAATGCCGTGAGTGTTGACACGTACTTTGACCTTAACTTTAGACTTCTCTCCATCTCTCTGAGCTGAAACATTTTGGACTACAAAGCGGCCTAAAACAGAGGAACACATTTGGAAGAGGGTCAAAGACTGCAAAACTGATGCCACAAAATTAGACTTTAGAGAAGAACAAGAGAGAAAACCAATAAATACACACCAGCTCTAACAGGCTGCTCTTCTGCCCCTGGCCCTCCATTAATCTAGTGCTTACATTTCTTTCCAGACCTACTATATGTCCTTCTTGAAAACCTTCTTGAATTACTCTAGTGCGTAATTCCTCCTTCCCTCTTAATTCCAGTGGGCTTTGCAGGGTATACCAAACATTTTGCAGCCTAGAATATATACTAATATATTCTCTAAAGCTTTTTTTAGATTGGGTGGTCTATACTCTCATCCTTACTCCTAACTTCAAGGTCAATAATTTCCTTGAACCTCCATGACAAGGGCAATAAAATATAATACTACCAGTTAACACTGATATAGGAACCTAATATGTGCCAATCACTTTACAAACATTATCTTATTTGATATTCACAACAACCCTGGGAGGTAGGTACTATGAATACCCCTACTTTATAGATGAGGAAAAAACTCAGAGGCCAACAGAGGCTAAGGGACTTGCTCAGGATCACATAGCTAATTCTGTGTCTGAGGGAGGATCTTGCTAACTTTAGACCTGTTGCTCTATCCACTGTACCACCGCACTGCCCCATATTCCTCTTAAAACATAAGACTAACATCAAAACTTAGATCAAATTCAGCATGAAACACTTTTAGGATACTGCAAATACTATACACTAGCTTCAATGTGAACTGTAACTTTCTTTAGTAGATCTTTTAAAGTGTAGTTTTAAATGATTATGATTAGTCAAGTCTACCCTTCCCCTCTATGTTTTTTGAGATAGAATGAGGAGGATTTATAATTGAGAATAAAAATGTTAAAGTGACTTTAAAACTTCATTGCCAAGTTGAAAATAATTTCGAGTCAGAAAAAAAGATGATTATTATGAGCTTGGGATGGCAAGACTTATTATTAAAATTCCTGTGAGTGGGTGAGGGTAAAACCCCCGGAAGATAACGCGTGATATGTACCACACCCTTTCTTGCATCACCAGTCAGTTTCCTCATCTATAAAGTGAGGGGCTCATACTAGATGACTGGAAGGGATGGATCTCAGTTACATGCAGGAGACATACTTGAATCCAGCTTCTAACATTTACTACCTGTGTGACCAGACTCAAGTCATTTAACCTTTGAGTCTTAGTCTATTCATGTATAAAAATGGGAACACCACCTGTTAGTGCCCAGAGCTGCTGTGAGGATCAAAGGAAAACAAGTGTTTTGCAAGCCTTGAAGAACTAAATAAATTTCACAAATTAAAAATTACAACTTCATCTTTATCATTCTGGGATCATATAGCAGACTAGTTACTTGTACTTACCAATTTTTGCTTCTGGGTACGGAAAGCCTTCAGGATCAGAGTAAAAGGCTTCTAACTCAAAGGGACCTTTCCTATAAAAAGTGAGAACTTTGGAAAAAGGAGCAGCATGGTTCCTGCTGAACACTTCATGAACACTAAAGTTAGAAGAAAAGAAAAGGAAAATGTCACTAAACAAGGCCTTTATTTCTACTTTACGCAGAAAAAAAAATCCCTCCTATTAAATCCTAATAGTCAACCTGAAAATGATGCTCCTCTCTAACTCGTTCTTTTTCACCTAAATAAATATAAGACATAATAGTGACAACTTTGATTCAGAGAAGATTCTGATAGATATCACCTATGAAAACCTTCCTAAAGCATTAGTCATTCTTTCTCTTTTGTGTTAAAAACAAAGACTATCTCATTTAGAAAAATATCAGTTACCTACCCTTCAGCATCTTCTGAGTCATTGTTCCAGACTAAAGAGATTGGGAAAGGAACTGCATCTGTGACTGAAAACTCTCGTACTTTAAATGCTGGGGAGAGGATGGCACACTGAAAGAAAAAAAATACAAGTTACTGCTGGTTTGTCATGGCTCCTTACAGGTTGAGGTTAAGTCATACTTTAAACCTTAATTTTCTTTTTTTAAAACACAAAGATGATATGATTGATGGGTTTTTGAATTTTTTTAAATTCTGCATTATTGATCATGAAAAAAAAGAACACCTTGAACTACTTAATTATTCCAAACAAAAGTATGTGTGCTTAAATAGGTTAATTGCAATATAACACTTAGAGGCATATAAGAATTTCAAAAGGGATGAGATAGTGGGACTACAATTGTTCATCATAGAAAGACTTATATAAGAACTCTGAATAGGAAGCGCCACAGATCCTCAATGGTCTTTTCAGGATCCGGATCACTCATATAAATAAGAGAATATGTAGAGTCATTTCCAAAAAATCATGCATATGTTTAAATAAATTAAACAAAACAAAATTTCCAGGAAAAAGATATAAGGATAACATACTCTACTATGAACACATTTCACCTACAGGTTACACATCCAATTCTATATCAGGATGTTCATATTATATATTACAAACTGGAGGAAAGGGTGAATCAGCACCAACTGCTCCTAAATTCACAAAATAACTTAATTGAGAAGATCACCTATTTGACTTAGAAGATAGGCACTGTGTAAAGTATCAATAGCCTTGCAGTGAGGTTTCTAGGACAGAGTCTAGACCCAGGCCTAACTTTTTATCATTCTGGAAAAGTCACCTCACTTTTGGAGGCCTTAATTTGCTCCAACATAAAACAGGGGGTGTGGGAACATGGTTAAACCAAAGGTCTGCTTAATACTAGGACAAACAGCCTGGCCAAGGTAAACAATCAAATGTGCTCTAATTTAGAAATGTCCTAAGAGGCAGAATTCAGTTTCTTCCAAAATGTTAGATCGATGATATTCCATGTTGCAAGTCTGCCTTTATCTCCAAAGAACTTGGCAAAATTTAAAACATAATGACAGCTATATTAGGTATCCCACGAAAAAGGAGATTCCTCTCAAAGACACTATTTTCTGCATCTCTTACTCTTCCAAAATATGCTAACTCTAACAATAAGACTATTCTGATAACACTGGTCTTACTACAGGTTCATACATGTATTTATGTGTAAATCTCTTTATCATTGATCCTTAGCTCTAATTTAACAGCCTCTTGAAACACAAACTGATTTCTAGAAGTCATCTTTTAAGGTTTAAGTTGTGCTTCTTTAAGTATTTAGCCTGTCACCTAAACAAAGGAGGATAGTAGACCCAGGCATCTGACCTAGAAGAAAGCCTTCTACAATGAATGAAGTTACCCACCATTGGTCTGATTTTTTCCTCAATGATCACTTGTTACTACAACTTCCTATAATATTTTTCAACATGCATTTGAGAAAGAAGCTATCTAAAGTCCTTAAAGACACTATTTGACTTCCCACAGCAACCTAAAATGTATGCATCCCCTACAGCAGTTTTCTAATGATATTGTCTAAGTTCAGCAAAATTTTTACCTGGAATGACTGAGCAGGGTGAAAGAGAGCCCAGATGCTAAGTTGACAAAAAAAGGAAATACTGTGGGAAAGCGGGACCATTAAGGCACTATTGCTAGAACTATGAACTGGTCCAGCCATTCTGCAAAGCTATTTGGACCCATGCCCCAAAAGTTATTAAACTGTACACACATAGCAATACTAGATCTATACACCAAAAAGATCAAAAAACAGTGAAAGGGCCCACATGTACTAAAAAAGTTATAGCAGCTCTTTTTGCAGTGGCAAAGAACAGGAAATTGAGGAGCTGCCCCTCAATTGGGGAGTGGCAAAATAACATGCAATATGAATGGTATGCTATTATGCGGTAAAAGAAATGAACTGGTTCAGAGAAATCTGGGAAGATTTGTATAAACAGATGCAAAGTAAAGTAGATCCAAGAGAACAATTTATGCAATAACAATAACACTGTAAAGCCAAACAACTTTTAAAGACTTAGAAGCATAGTTTTTTTGGACTTGGCTAATGTAGGAATTTGTTCTGTTTGACTATACCTATTTGTAATGAGGTGGGTTTTTCCTTGCCTTCTCAATGGAGAGGCAGGTGGAAGGGAGAAAATCAGGAGTGGAAAATAAATAGAAATTTAAGGTGAAAAAAAAAGAAAATTTAGCTTAAAAATAGAGTAAGTCCAAATGTCTGAAGTAGGCTGGCTCATTCACTTCATATATGGTACTGCTATTACTAAATAGCTATTTGGAATTAATAGAGCTCTGATCTGCAGTAACCGTCATATCAATCTCTAACTTGTACTACCGTCACCCCCTTTTTTGACTGAAATTTCTTCTGTTCATTTAATCAGCAAGCATTACTTTTCAGGGTAAGAAGAGCTATCAGTTTGGAAGTGGAAAGAATGGCAAACTAGGGTTAGAGGTGGCCAAGGGAAAAGAACGATTGTCCTGAGGCAGTACAATGGCTGGGCATGGACACAAGCAAAGGTTGGCTCTGGTAGTGTTTCTGGAGAATAAGGCAGCCTCAGGAGGTAGCAGATTCTCTCTGCTTCAAGCAAAAGCTGACCACTTGCAGATTATGATGTAGAAGGGATTCTCATTCAGGTACAGGTTGTACTAAATGGTTTCTGAGGTCCCGAGTTCAGTGACTCAGGCTGTTATTTTTATCTTCCTTTGCCTGAGACTTAAAAACAACAACCACCAAAACAATCCTGCATTTAGAGACACTAAGGGGAAATCCATGCAAAAACCAAGTACATGTTAGTAGAAATAATGACACCAACTCCTTTCAGTTTTGAGGAACTGGAGTTAACACCAAGGACTTTCTGAAAGAAATCCTAGATGGGACTAGGCCAGGCAACAATATTAGGAGCCAGGACCCCTCTTCTCCCCCCTGCCCAACTGGGTTGTACCATTACATATCCCCAGCAGGATGCTAGGCTATCCTATCTTTTGCAATTCATCAGACAGATATCACTCTGAGACTAGCTGAAGGCAGAGCCTACCTGCAGGGCACACCCTCTGGCTACAGCTTCATCAGCATTCAGAGTAGTGCTGATATCTTTCCCAAAGAATTTGGCAATCTTCTCTTTGACTGCAGGTATTCTTGTAGTGCCTCCAACAATCTCCACAGCACTCACATCTTCTACTTGGAGCTGAGTTTGCTCCATTAATGAGGCAAGCGGTTTGTCTATCTTTTGCAGGAGATCAGCACATAACTCTTCAAACTGAGATCTGGAAAAGGGAAGATTTATTTTGAAAAACAAAACAAAAAACAAAAGGCAACCTATATAACTTTAGTGTTTTAGGACTTAAATATGCAGGCAGTGCTTTCTAAACTTAGGAACTTTTAGTACGTAGTCCAGAAACACAGTTCAAGGAATCAATCAATAATGAACCAACCTTTACCACACATCTATGTTTAAGTGTAGGGATATCAAGACAAAAATCAAATAGTCCCTGTCCAGATCAGAGTTTCCATGCACATATTTAAGAACATACTATGTAAGTCCAAAAGAACACTTCAGTTGAGAGTAGGGGAAAATCAGGGAAGGCTTAATGTAGAAGGAGGTGCTTGAGTCCAGTTCTGAAGGAAGAGAGAAACTCTAAGGTGGTGGTAAGGTGTGTAATCCAGACATGGATGAGCTAAGTTGCAAAATCAAAGAAGTAGGTGATGGAGTATCACATGCGAGAAAAAGCAAGAAAGACACCTAGGCTGAATCATGGAGGGAGAGAGGAACAATAAAGAAGACTGCAAAGATGTTGAATGGCTCTAAAAGTCAAACAGAAGAGCTTCTATTTGTTCCTACAGGCAATCAGGAGTGGGGTGGGGGGGAGGAGAGAACCTCAATGTAAGATGGAATGGGGTGGGACAGAGTGAGACTTGAGGCAGTAAGACTGATTAGAAGGCTATTTTAGTAATCTAGGCTGAACTAGTAGTAGTTCAGTAGTGAGAAAGGGATGAAGGCAAGAAATGGTACAGAACAATGCTAATTTTTTTTTTCAGGTTTAAGTCTGCCCATCTCAAACTTCTGAGTGGCCAATAAATAGTAAAAAAAAAAAAAATCAGCCAAAAGATGGCACAGAATATATTCACAACAAAGCATATGGCCCTCTTCAAAATTATTTAATATTTTTGGCTCCAGTTCTGGTTATGAAAATAACTTAGGGAGTATTTCCTAACTCTTCTGACAAGAATTTCATATCAACAACTTACCTGTTCATCTTCCCAGAAATATCTATGTCATTCATAAAGCACTCAATATTCAGTGGGAGGTCCATGCTATTAGAGCTCATCAGCTTCTTCAGTTTCTCACATTCCTGATAGAGGCGTAGGAGTGCTCGAATTTTAGATTTGGCATCCAATTTGTATTTAGTTTTAATTTCTGCACAGAAGTACTCCACTAGTTTTTCATCAAAATTTCGCCCTCCCAAGAAAGGATCAAAAGCTGTTCCTAGAACCTAATAAAAAAAAAAAAAAACAGCCCCCACCACCACTAGTTTTAGAGGCAAATTTACAAACAACATTCTTCTCTAGATGTCAAGATGCTCTAACACTTCAACTTACATCACTTCAAAGAGACACTGAAATCAGTCATGATGAAAGAAACCTAAATACTTCCCTATACACAGTTTATTTCAGTAGACTACCTAGAATGAGTAGAAATATTTGTTTTTAAAGCTTTGCTGAAAGATAAAATATGAACAACTGTTTTGAAAAAGATCCCAACAATTAACACTAGCATCAATTTCTTAGAATAAAATCTCAAGAGAGTGAAAGGAAGCTCGTCACCAATGCAAGCATTGACCTGAAAACAGAAATCTTTCCTATTACACTCTCAAGGACAAACAATCTAGCTTCTGTTCTATAACCTCTTGGGACAGGAAACACAGTAGCCCCTAGGAGGAAGCTGTTAGGAATAAACAGAACTGAAACTAGCCAATCTATAGGTTCCACTTTTGGGCCTCAGTTCTGCACTTTGGAGCCAAATACTAGCACTAACCCTTCTCTATATCACCCCAAGTACTTGAGGATTTCTTTTCCAGGCTAAGTATGCCTAAGTTCTTTAAGCCAATGCTCACAATATGCCTTTTCGCTTCCCCCTAAAGGACAGCCTTACTCTGAATTCACAGTAGTCTGTCAAAATGTGGTGTCCAGAGCTGGACACATGTTACTTCAGATGCAAACGGATCACACTAGTAGAGTACTATAGTTACTGGGAAAACATGACAGAACCTGAGCCAGGAAACTTTTTTCATATGAATAGCTTTCTAGTCACATTTCCTCCATTTTATACTTGTATGGTTAATTTTTTTCTTTCAGCTGCCAGGATTTGAACCCAGAATTACTGAGTCCAACTGAAGTGAGAGAAATACTGATCTGCTTAAAATCAAGTATTTGCTACAAATCTGACTGTGTAGTTTTCCTAAGTTGTTTTTCACCTGAACTGTGGTTTATCTTGAGAATATGTAACTACCTTCAGTTTACCCTTGTTGAAAGCACAGGCAGATACTTGGAAAGCTGAGTGTCCCATGTCAACAAAGACCACAATTCGTGGTTTTTCTTCTGGGCCTGGAAGATCTTGCTTATAAATTCCGTAATTCAAAGCAACTACAAAAAAAGAAACATATGGATAAAAGAATTGAAACATGTTACGTAAAACAATGTAATTCCTAACAGGATGATATGCAGAAATACCACAGAATAGTAAGATAAAATAACTAAAAGGAAAATGTGTCCTTTTTATAGTATAAAGGTGACTGTTATCTTTAGTTTCATTCTTCTTTGAAAATACAGCATTATAACAATAAATTAAGCATGGGAAATCTTAGAAGAATGGGAAGAAGTTCAGACTGGGAATGAAAGAAATGTAAGCTGAGTATAAGAAAAAAATTAGAAAATTAAGAGCTTGGAATGTCAGGATAAGAGGTCTGAACCTCATTTGGTATATATTTATTGCCCATAGATAACGCTGAATTCTCTTGAATTTCTCCCAGGAATCTCATCAGGGACTTCTTTAAAGACCTCCCCTCTCACTTTTCAGCTTCCTTTTATGTGTAGTTTTTCCTTGAAGAGAAGCTCCCTGAGAGCAAGGAACATTCTGTTTTTCTTCTTATTTGTATCCTTAGCCCTTCACTACAGTTAAGGGCTTAATAAAAGTTTACTAACTATACAAAATAGAGCTGTTAGTATTTGAATAGGTGACTAGGTTAGATACTAGGCAAGAAGTGCATGTCATAAAGATTAGTTTGGCAATGGTATGCAATTTGAGGGGAAAACTTGCTGAAAAGTCTCAATATTCTAGGGAAGAAGTTAAAGGACCTGACCCAGGGTGTTTCAGTAGGAAAAAAGACTGTAGAAATCAGTGGATCATTCAGTCAAATATTTATTAAGCACTATGTATCAGCACTGTGCTATGCACTGGAAATACAAAGAGACACAAAAGACAGACCTGACTAGAATTATAAGGGAACTGGGAAAAAAAGTACCAAGTCAGGGGAAGAAGGAATATAAAAAAAAAAAGGGGGGGGGGGGTAAAGTAAGGCAGTGTCAAACACTGCAAAAAAGATCAAGTGAGGAAAATATAGTCTATTGAGATTTAGCAAATTGAGCCACAAGTGATCTTTGTTTGAAAGGGTAGTTTCAGGAGTACAGCTGATAAGAAAGCCAGAATACAAAAATAATTATGAATAAGTAATGATGGAGTAGAAAACAGGTTACTCAAATAGAAAACAGATTACTTTATCTAGAAGTTTTATCAGTAGAAAGGAGGATACTCAGTTGTAGTTAAAAGGGCTAAGTAGGATCAAGGTTAGGTTTAAAGAAAAGTTGGTTTTGCTAGTCTTGAACAGCAGTTCTCAAAGTCTGGTGTGTGAACCTCTGGTTCTGGTCTGCAAGACCATTTCATATGAGGTAAAAAATATTTTTAAAGTAATATGAAGACATTACTTGTCCATTAAATACTTCTTCCTTTTCTAACTACTCATCTCTGAGGTAAATTTTCTTCAGATACTTCAAATAACAGATTACAGCAGATTTAAGTGCACAAGCAGATACAAGTATCTAGCTGTCTTTTATTAAGTCAGACATAAGAAGATGTACAAAAATGTATTTTTAAAACGCCACTTTTTGTTTTGGAAAACATACTTATTTTTCATAAAAACTATCAGTTTTAGCTCGTAACAATGCAAATTTTGATGGCTGTAACCTTTCATTTATAAACAAAAGCTCTCTGAAGCTATGTATTTTCTGACAGAATGGACCACACCAACTCCACCAAGTCTATCAAAAGTGAAGGTATCTATCTACTTAAGATCTAGGAGATAACACCCACATGTGAGTGGAAGGTATGGGGTTCTTTAACCATAAAAATAAGCAATGTGACCAGGAGCGACCTTAATCTATGGATGAATTTAATCTAAGAACAAAAAAAGTCCTAAACGCTTTCCTAAAGAAACAATTAAATTAGTATGTTACCAACTTTTTGTGAAAACTCTTGACTGAAACTTTTCAGTATTTTGTTTCCTAAGGCTTTTTTTGGCTCTCCGATGCAATCTATGACTTCATTGCTACAGGGAACTCCTAGTAAGCAAATTCCTTCTACCAATGCAGGTTGACATGTGCACTGCAACTCAGAATTATCTTTTACATGACCCAAAAGTACACAAGTAACTTCTGAAAGAGTAGCATACTAATATATAATTTTGTTTCAGTTTTAAGGTTCTCACCCTCCTTCTTTAGCAAAGGTACTTGAGATTTCCTTCTAATGCTTTCTGCACCTAAACTTACTTTCTTACCTGCTGTCATGTCATTCATTAGTCTTAGGCAGTTTAAGCCAACAATCTGAGCAGCATCCAACACAGACCTTCTTTCAGCATCTGTGAAAAATGATGGAACCTGGAAGAAGAATGAATTGAAGAATTACTTTCTTTTTCAATTTTACATATCTTCAATCTCACTTAGATTGAGTGTTTTCACAATCATCCTATGAAACAGAATAGCTACTCTACCTCTAAAGAAATTAATAGTGAAGCCAGGGTATGAATGTGGTCCCTGCTACAGGACTGCTTATGTTTAGGAGTAGTAGGACTTAGTTAGGTATCTGCCCTATCAAATCCTGCCACCAATCTGGTGGTGAGGGGTTACCAATCTTGCCTAAACGGGCAAACCAGCCCATGCTAAAAAATGAGCAAGATGAAGCTTCCTTGCTGAGCAGCAGTGGGATTAGGTCCACGAGTAGCCACAGAACTTTCATCTTGGGCAAGAGAGAGACCTAGTCTCAGTGTTTATAAAAAGTCAAGTCATCATTTAACACAACTGCAGTTAAACAGGTAAGTGGCAAAATACTTGTTTGTTTTTCATCATCTGATCTGCCACAATTATACTTTTTTCCGAATACCTCTCTTTGGAAGGAGCAGGACAGAGTCACTGTCCAAATTACACCTTTTTATCTTGCAAACTAATGGCAGAGTTTTGTTGACATATTAAGCTGATAGGTAATTCACACAAAGGCTATTGTTAAGTTATTTTTGTATCACACTAAAGCAGTTATGAACTGTTTAAATTTAGACATGCAAAATGCTATCAATTCAAAATGGTGACACAAGGATAATGACACTTTCCACATGTGTAGATACTAAGAATGTCCTGATTTGCAAATGTTTCTAAGTGGGTAGCATCACAGAGAGAAGCCCAGATAGCAACTCACAAGATGAAAATTTTTTATTGTGTCCAGCCATGATTAAGCCATTAAAATATACTTTCTGTGGCAAGATTTAATAAGATTAGGAGTCTCCAGCAAACTCTTAGGGGAGAAAGGTGGTCCAATATAACTAGAACAGTGTTGGAAGAAACTAAAGAAATCTAAATCTATTGCCTGCACTTTATGAGTAAGCAGATAATTCATTATCTTTCTAATCTAGTATAATCCATCTACTTACTGAAATAACACAGTCTGTTACTGGTTTTTTGAGGTTGTTCTCAGCAGTTTCCTTTAGCTTGGTTAACAGCATTGCAGTTATTTGTTCCACACTAAAGTAATGTTCTTCATCCATGTACATCACCTATTAGAGAAGCAGAAGGAAACAAACAAAAAACCCATACCATTTACTTTCCTGTATTAGTACATACCTTGTATCTCTTTTAAGGGTATCACTCACAATTAATAAAACATAAATTAGACATAATGCGTATTTCCAAAGGAAGAAAGCCTACAGTCATTTCTTTTTCCCTTCAAAGAACTGAATACAAACACACAGAAAATGTTTCTATTATAAACAAGAGATAATTTGTGGGATTGTTTTCTGTAGTCATAACAATATCAATTACCCTTAGAAATCCTTTTGTAGATTATGACTGATACACAAATCAAGAGAAGTTCAATTCAACCAACTACATTTATTATATACCTTCTATTAGGAAAGCAAAGTTATTAACCTGATAAGCTGCCTTCTAATGCTTTTCTGCAATTGTCACACAAAACTATTTAGGTTTGTAAAAGGGAATTTAAAAATACCAGATAGTGTTTTAGTACCTTCACTCTTAAGATCCTAAAAATTTAGAACATGTCTGAAATTTCTCATCTGTAGAATGTCTGTGAGCCGGCATCAGATGTCTACTTTCCTTATGTACCTAAACCATAACCTTCTAGTGCCTATTCTACTATAAAATTATAATTAGAATCTTTTCAATACTCACAATTTCCCTTATCACATTTAATCCTTCACACCATCTTTCTCCCAGAGATTGAGGTATTTTTCAGAGATGTCTTACATGTAACAGCAGTCATAAGTAATTAGTTTCCATTCCTAGCTTTATGAGTTAATATTAAGATAAGCTAACACTATGGCAAAAGGTAGAGAAGAAAGTAGTCTGGGACAATGCAATGAGGCTTCTGAAATGTTCTTATTAAGAATGTAATTAGAATATGAAGGGATATAACAAGCCTAATGATTAGATACACTAACAAGTCAATTTAGCTTTTAAAATTCACTTAATTTTTAGCAGTTTGAGAATTTCCAATAAGTTGGGGAACTGACAATTGCTAATTCACAAATAGATATGTAATCTTTATTATCTGATATTCTTCAAACTAAAAGTAAATGCAAAAAGGTGAGATTACAGCTACAGAAGTCTACTAGCAAGTTGGATGTTAATAACCTGGATTTTCTTTTTAAGCAAAGACCAGCTTCTATGATCAACCAGCTTTCAATTATGTTTTGATTATGGATAATTTCTTTACCAGATAAAAAAAATAAAGATGCAGTTACATTACCTTTATTCCAACACCTCCATTTTTCATGGGAACCAAGTCGAAACTCAAATTTTCTTTTTCTTTGTGAACAAAAGGATCATTAAATGCTCGGCCATGAAATCTCTTGAAGTTAGATACTGTATTGTTCGCATGAGTGATTTGCTGAAGAAAAAAAGTTTAAGGTGTTTATTCGACTTTCTTTCCACCTTCTGGGAACAATACCCTACAGTAACTGTTACAGCAACCCTGGAGCTAGCACATACACCTGAATCCCAGAAGATCCAAGGTCATGGAGCTTCCTTGAGCACCAAACGTGCTCATGAACATTCAAAATAATAAACAAAATGTCTGAGTTTCTTTTATGTCACCTTTGTTTTTTTCTGACAGGAAAGCCAAAAGCAGCCACAGGAACAGATTCCTTGCTGTTTTAAAACCATTAAGGCATTGTATATTCTATAGCACCAAGATGCTTAGTGAACTTTTCAGAATGATCATGGCTGCACTTAAGTGCCTGAATAAACACCCAAGCAGTGATCTTTTCTCATTTCATTTGATTTTTAGGTGTCCTGGTTCATTTGTGTCCCCCAAATAAATGCATAAACAGTGCTTTAAAAAAAGTTTTAGAACTATGATAATTAACACACAGGTCAAGAGAGGATTATTTAGATGTTTTAATCCTACGTCAATATTCATTTGTACAAGTTAAATAATTTATGAAGACTAATAGGAGCCTCCAACTAAAGTCCTTGAACTGCCAACAGTGCAAGCTTTGGCCAGTCCTACCAATCTGGAAAGGCTGCACATTTGCTGTCCAAAGACCAGCCTGGCTAAATCCAGAGGCTCATTATCAGGCCAGCCACAGGATGATTCGTTATTTTGGTGACAGCAACTCTCAAAGAATATAGAGAGTATTGTGCAAAATGTACTGGATCTAAAGCCAGATATGACTAAATAGCAATCCCAGCAGCCGAGGTTATTACCTGTGTCACAACCTGCTTGGGTATTCTTTGTAAAATAAGGTGGTTGGATTAGATCACCTCTATGGTCCTTACCAGCTCACAATCTAATCTGCATTACAGGAGATGCAATCGGTATATACAGAATCACTGATCCCTCACACAGAATCACAGATCCTTTATGTTAACGAGTTATTATGAAATTCTGATTAAATGTCTTTGTTGCTTGACAACTGTTTCTTAATTACTCAGCCACATTAACAGTAAAAGGGGAACGGACAACTCAGAATCATATTTAGCTTCTGAAAATAGCTCTATACTTTCAGTCTAACAAGAAACAATATACTGGCACTTAGATGTTTACCATTACAAAACTATTGTTTTAGTTTAGTTTCTTTAAAAAAAAATAAAACAAAACAGAGCTTTAATAGTATCTTTTGGAGATCTACAGGTATGGAAATATACTCATATACAAGACGATCACGACCTCATTAGCCTGAAAAATCTCCTTAAACAGAGACTGGTACAAAAACTACATTAATTTATTTTAAATCCTGATAACTTTTAATATAATTATCACTAAAAAAAAAAAAGTGGTCTCCTTAAGCTAGTCTCGTGGGATTCCAAGTTAAAATAATTTGTTTTAAGTAAGGGCTTCTATATCAAGGCTTCCCCCTTTTATGAATCAGCACTAGAAAAAAAATTAGGATGTGAAGTCAAGAGAATATCTTTCCCATTTTGGGCTGATTATATTATAAAATTCAACCAAAATAAAACTTCAGAACATAATCTGTTCTCAAATATAACAGAATGTGAAATATTCCTAAGGGATAAACAAAAATTACTATTAAATATCTTCCTCTAAGATTTTGTCACCCAAGGTTGTATTTGTTTTTAATCTAGATGCTTTCAAAAAGCATCTTGTCATTGTTCTCCTACATAAATTTTCTGCCTGAGGGCAAAGTCTATTGATGGGCCAGGTGTGGTCCTAGGGTTAATTTTCCTTGCCATGACTAAACTGGGATGCCCTCAGGTAAAGATTATAGCTACAAAATGCAACACAGGTTGGACTACCTTAAATGGCAATATCCCACAAGGTCATAAAGGAATGTCACTTTATATATGGAGCTTGGTACATATCTCATTCAATAAAACAAACCAAGTCAAGAATTGATGTAATACCCTATGGTAGCTCCCAAATCCTTGTTCTTGGTAGAGGAGGGCACAGAAGTCTAAGACACATAAGGGCTTGATGGTATATCCTTGGCACCTCCACCCTGTTGCTGGCTAACTTAAAAACTCCAGTCCTATGAAGCAGAGCAAGGTGTCAACTTCACTTGTCATATCAGGGACTGGAAACCAATCAGACCCATCTGGAACCTTGCTTCCTCCTATAAAACCCTGACTGGGTTGACCCAGATGTTCCTGACATCAAAATTAAGTGCCCAGACTGCACAAGGCCTCAGTTGACTTCTTCAGCTTCCTCTTCCTTCTTGGCATAAGGACATGGTGTCTGAAATTAGGCCTTGTTGTAAGAAGGGGCCAATAAAGGCCTATAGCTTTCAGCATTCACTGACATACCCTATACCTACAAGTATTACTTAAAGATAATCTTAAAACAATTAAGAAAAATAATCGTATCTAAGACAATTAAGATGAACATTTTCTGATCACTGAAAAGTGATCAGAACTTCTGTTCCTTCCCCAAAGTACATACCTGATTTTTAGCTGCAACTCCAATGGTTCTGTTTTTTGATCCAAATGATATTACCGATCTAAAGAAGAAACATAAGCCACATTTAAAAATAATACAAAGCAGCATTGACAGGCAATTTGCAAGGCACTGGTGATAATCTGATTGTAACCTAAGGCTCCAAGTGGAGCCCCACAGAAGTTATCCTTACCAAGGCATGCTTACCAGCCTATTTTGATAATATTCTTAGAAGTTAGTTCATGGTTTAGGGAAAGAGAATCAAGAGAAAATCCCACAACTATGTGCTCTATAAGGGCAACTCTCTTGGTTTTAAAGAATACAAATAAGATAATTATGAAGGGTAAAGTTACTGGTCCCAAACACATTTAGGAATATCATTCAGTAGCAATGTCAAAAAGCATCTATACCATGGGAAATATCCCTAAGTGATAAACTAAACCATTATTTAAATATCTTCCTCTAAAATTTCTCTGATCCAGAACTCTTTTCCTCTTCTCCTTCTGAATTAAAATTGGAATAGGGATGAAGGTTAGGAAAACATGCTGAGGATTATTCCCTTCTCCATTTCATGTGCTGCAGACCACCAGGGGCTGGAGTATAAGTCTTTAAACAACAGATAACAAATTACACTTCCATTATTTTCACTCTTCATCACTACTACCAATACTCTTCCATAGCTTTCATGTTTTGTTATACAGAAGGATCAGCAAACTTTTCAGTTCAAAATACCAGTATTTTGGTATCTGAGTACCACTGGAACTAACATACCTAGATGAAGGGAAAAGGGGGGGGGGGGGAATGAAGAAGAGAGAAATAATGAAAAGAAAAAGGTGAAAGACTAGTAGCAAAATGTCATTTAAATGCCTAGCTCTGTTATATAGATTTTACCGTATCATTGAAAATAAAACCACACACCCAGTAAAAAAAAAATTTAAAAAGGGAGGGGGGGGCATGCTTCATTAAGCCTACATAGATAAATTTACAAGGAAAAAAACGAAGCCTAGATTATTTAGGCATTAAAGATGGAAAAAGGCAATGAGAATCACCTTAGAAGAAGCTGGAAGTTGAGAAATTGGAAAAACACCTGGTAAGGGACTTCAGAGATATTTGGCAGAGTAGCAGGGATTAGTTTCTTGCCCTGCATACAAGCCTAACACTAGATAATAAGATTCTACCAAAAAAGTATTTACACAAAAGAACACGATTATATATATTTTGTCATTTTACTTTTTTTAAAAAAGTGGGGAGGAGAGACACCTAATAAAAGTAGCTATACAGATTTTCTGCCCCTCATTAAACACCCTAGATTTCCCCACTGCTTGAATTCTGGAAGATATCAGCGTTGAGGGCTTATTTTAATGGGATTAGCAAATCGTTTATGATGAGCTTGGGGTTTTGGTACCTACTGCAATTTTTTTTTAAAAAGAGGTTTGTTTAGGGGGAAAAGGGTGTGTATGGGGTGGGGGAGTACATTTTCTGATGTCAGCCTGACCCTAGTGGTGAAAGCTTCAGTCTGTTTCCGCAGTTTTTCTAATACACATCTATTACAAGAGCGCCTTGCCCTAGAAATAAAAGTATCTCCAAACTTTGTGCTTAGGAAAAACCGTCTTCCCATCACTGGTTTCTACTTGTATTTACCTACACAAAATGGTGGTTATACCTGAGGGGCAGGAGCAAGGGATGCCTTTCACAGCCAGGCTGCTTCTGGCTCTGTCCGGGCTGTCCCATGCTCTGGGGAATCTTTCATAGGACAATGTGCTGGATACAATGGCGGGAGCCTTCCGCTACCCATCACCACAGTGGGGTGTCTCTCATCTCCCCCAACAATTAGCACAAAGCTCCAAACCCGGTATTTCACATTCCCGGAATGAAAGGGGAGGCTCTGGGCCAAAGGCGACCATTCTGCATTGTTCCATGGGCACCCGGGCTTCGCCTCCTCACTCCCTAACTTTCGCCACCCCGGGGCGTCCCAAGCCTGGCTAACCCCCGCGGAGCCCTACGGGGAGTCACCCCAGCAGGAGGCCAGCACGCAGGGCGGGGGAGGGGAGCGCGGCGGGCTCTGGAAGCTTCCGAGGCGCAGGGGTGAGCGCGGCGGCAGGACGCGGCTGCTCCGCGGTGCGGCGCTAAGAGCCATGCTCTGGCGCTGCCTGCTGCTAGAAGGGAAGGGGGGAGGGCATGCAGGCTGGAGGCGGCTCCAAAGCAAAAGCCGGGTGGGGGGAAAGCGGGGGCGGGAGGAGACCAAGGCAGCTTCCCCGGAGCTGGCCAAGGAAACCGAGGAAGAGGCTCGGGCTTTGTCGCAGTCAGATCCCCCTCAAAGTTGATAAAAAGAAAACGAACGAATGATGGCGGCTTCCCACTCCGCGCCACCCCCATTCCTTTCCCTGGGGGAATCCTAGAGATGTGCCACCCCCCATATTCTAGAAAGGGGTCACGCCCACTCCTCCTGGCCCCAAACTTAAGTCCCTGAGCTCTCAGAAAAGGGCCATTTGGAAGAGAGGGGCGGGGATGCGCGTAAAGGGAAAATCCCCGGTCACCCCATTTTCTTTCATCCTGCCCCATCCCGCCCCCTCCCCCGGTCGCGGCACCCCTGGGGCGCGCACACACTTACGGGGTGCACCGGTCGCTGAATTCATTAGCGATGGTCTCGATTCCCCCGGCCCGAGCCACAGCGATGTAGCAGCTCTGGGAGCCCACGTCCAGCCCCACCACCGACATGGCTGGAACTGCTGCTGCTTCTTTTTCTTTCTACTGCCGAAGAGAGCCGCTTCTCGCAGGGTCCGCCCGAGCGCTGCTGCTGCCACAGCCGCTGGTACCGCCGCCGCCGCTGTCTCGCGCCTGCTCAGCTCGGAAAGGCTCTGACAGACCCGACTCAAGGCGCCGGGCGGGGTGGGGGGAGGGAGGACAGACGTGCCCCCTGCCGCTGACCCGCTCTCTCTGCTGGTCTTGCTCGCCGGGTCGCAGGCACACCTGCTCGTTCACTTCCAGTCTCGCTGCACGCGCCCCGAACTACGGCCCAGACAGAAAGGAAATCCGGGCTTCTCACCTTTATGTAGCTCTCACATGAGAACTTTCCAGAATCTGCGGCATTTACTCCCCGGCGCCTCCGCCGGCTCCCCTCCCACTCCTCCCTTACCACGTGCCACTTCCGCTTCCGTCTTCTCGAGCCTTCTCGAAAGATTTTAGCCAATAGGCGGCCGTCCCCTCCTTCCGACTTACGGCCGTTACCATGGCCGCGGAGAAGTCGCCCGTTCGCCATAGGCCTCGGACACAAAAGCCAGACCCGCCCTCTGTCCCTCCCCCCCCTTCCCGTTCTCCTCCCTGACAGGAAGTAAGGGAAATGGCTTCCGAGAGCTAAGGCATAGTAGCGGCTCCTCCTCCGAGGTGAGTCGTTCGCGCTTTGGAGAATCGGTCTTCCCCCCCCTTAGTGAGACTAAAGATGGTGTGGGTCTGAGGACGCCATAGTGTTTGTAAAGATTACGGAGCCCCGACCCAATCCTTAGCTGGACGGACTAACGCCGGGAACGCCTCACCTGGGCGTTGTTGGGGGGGGGGGCGGTCTGAGGGTGCGCTGGGAGGGGCGGGGCAGAAGGGCCCTAAAGTGTGAGGTTACTCCTGGCTGACCTCCCGGGCGCCAGCGCTCGCCCCAGGCCTTGAATTTGGGGTGAGGGGAAGCCGGGGGAGGTCTTGTCCCTTCCAATCCGGCTCTTCCCGTGCTCCTGGTCCAGTTGTCTTAAGCTCCTTAACCTCAAGCTTAATTTTGCTTTTTGCTTTTGCTTGTTTGGTTTTTTTGGGGGGTGGGGTGGGGAGGCAGTGTCTCAATTCCCCTAGCCACCTTATGATATAAGCCTTTTATTTTTAGAAACGTGAGGAGTGAATGCTGGAATGCGTTACCGTTTTTTTTTCCTTGTGAAAGCCAGCAGGGGGACTTTATCTAGTGCACCGTTAAAGGGCGTTGTTGTGGAGTTGTTTTTGTTTGCCCTGAATAAGGGAAAACTAAAGACTGTGTTAGAGGAAATTGAGCTCCCAACGACCTTATGACTGAAGATCAGACTACTTTCTGCATGTGTTTACTATTTTTGAAGTAAATTCACTCCTCTAGTCTCTTGAGGCAGCAGTGGCTTGAAGTCAGGAAGACCTGAGCTCCATAGGGCTTCACATACTTAATTGTGTGACCCAGGGCAAGTCACTAAACTTATGTTTGCCCCAGTTTCCTTAACTGTTAAGTGAAAATAATAGCACCCTAATTCCCAGAAATGTTGTGAGGATCACGAGCTAATGTTTGTAAATTGCTTAGTACGGTGCCTGACTTGTAGGAACTTGATAAATGTTTGTTTCCATCCCTCCTTCCTTTTCTTCTTTCTTTCTCTCCCTTTTTCCTTCATTTCTTTTTCCCTCCATTCCCCTTTCCCACTTTCTCCTCCCCTCCCTGTCTTTCCCTTTTCTGAGAACCACCTTTCTACTGGTACACCTGATAAAATCCATTTCTCTGTCTGATTGTCCCGCTATCATCCTCTTCCTCTCCTTAATCTCTTTGTAACTTTCTTCCCTTTTTACAGACACAGGCCAGCTGAATTGGCTTTCTTGTTGTTGCTCAGGTGGGATCCTGTATTGCCTATTTCTTCATCTTTATAATCACTAACTTGGAGTCCTTTTTTCTCACCTGTCCCTGGCTTCCTAAAAGACACTCCACAGATAAATATATTTAGTCTCATGTTATTTCCCTTTGCATCTTCTATTTTTTAGTCAAGCTGTCCTCTGCTCATGTTGTCCTTCATCATCTCCATTTCTTTATTTATGTCATTTCCCATGCCTAGAATTAAATTTCTTCCTTCAAAGCCTAGCTTGTAGATTTTAGAGTTTATGGACCTGTAGTATCTGCTAGTCCAAACCCCCCCTCCCTTAGAGTCACTTCCATAAAGTTTACCCTGACCACTTGCCCCACCTGAAAGTTTCCAGACCAGCCAATTCAATCTCTCAAATGTGTGGCACTGTGTGAGGTTCTAGTGAAGTAAAGACAAAATAAAAATAAGCTTCCTGAAGAAGCTTATATTTTACTGGGGGGGGGGGGATTATTACACAATAAGTTTTTAATATAAAATAATTCAACTGAATTCCACACTCAAGTCATTTTCAAAAAATTTCCTTAAACCAATCCCCAGTATAAGCCCAGCTCCGTCCTAATATACTATATACAACACTGGACCTACAATCAGGAAGACCCAAGTCAAATCCATCCTCAAACACTTTCTGAGTGTATGACCCTGAGCAAATCACTTAGCCTCTGTCTGCCTCAGTTCCCCCATCTATAAAATGGGGATAATAGTAGTACCTACCTCCCAGGATTATTGTGAGAATTAAGTGACATTTTTAAAGTGCTTTGTAAAGTACATAAAGCACTATAAAATGCTAGCTATTTTATGGACAGAAAAGGGGAAAAAATCTTGGAAATATTAAAAAAAATCAGACAACTTATAGTCATATTTATACAGGGTTAAAGTTACTGACCAGTGGTTCTGCTTCTCCTGTAGTCTTTAAACAGGGGAGGGGGAGGATTCTTCAGTTCTAATCAAATATACTCCCCCTTTTGTACTAATAATAGCCTATTATGTAGGTAATACAAGTATTACCATTCTATTTTACTGAAGAGGAAACTGAGCCTGATGGGAAATTATATGATTTTCCTCAGGCCACAGAGCTAGTAAGTGGTAGAGCTAGGATTTTGAACCCAAATCTAGTATCAGTGCTATTTCTACAATATAAATATTAGGACTCATTGCTTTTTTCCAGTGTTCTGTTTCTCTAGTTAGATGGAGTATACTTTTCCTATCTGTGGACAATCATCTTTCATTCCTCCTTAACATCACTGAAAGCTGTCATCTCTACTTAATTGTAGGTTTGGGGGTCTATGGGCATGAAAGAGCTCCTCTTCCCAGCCTCTGTTTCTAGCATGTTAGTTTCTTTTCCTCTAGCCATTTACCTCCATCTACTTCTTTGTGGCTACCAGCAGCCCACCTCTGGGGTCCCTTTTTATGAAGGATGTATATCTTAGCAATCCTACTCATATCTGAGACTCATATCTCAGGTTCATTTTAAAGGACAATTTTGAATCTCTGTAGTTTGAATTTTGATTACTCAGGAACACAGTGTTTTATTTACAGTGGTGTGAGAATTAACTGGGACAATCAAATTTATTGACTTATACAATAAACCTTACAACCATTTATATTTTAACACTTTTAATGGTAACATATCTTCTATTTCTTGCAGTTATTTGTTTTACACAATTTGGTATTAGAATCACAAGATTTTGACAGTCTTTAATTCTTCATCTTGAAGCACACTTTTTCATTGAATTGGATCATAAGCGAACCTTTGACAAACATTTTCCTGAAAGGAAAATCATTCAGGGCCTACAGCATGCCAGGTACTGTACTGAGTGTTGGGAATACAAAGAGAAGTAAAAGAATCCCTGCCCTCAAGGAGCATACAGTCTAACAGGAGAGACAAGCAAACAAATATGTACAAACATGCTATATTCAAGATAAATAGGAAAAAAATTAAGAGATTTTGGGAAAGGCTTCTTGTAGAAGGTGTCTAGGATTGATTATAGCCTGTAGGTTTTAAAATTCATCATTCTTTCAATGGGGATAAGAATTTCTATAAGAATTGCAGGCCCCCTTTAAGCAAAAAAAGAAAAACTGAAGATTTGTTGTTGTCCCACTTTTCATGACCCCATTTGGGGTTTTTTGAAAAGATAGTAGAGTAGTTTGCATTTCATTCTCCAACTCATTTTACAGATGAGGAAACTGAGGCAAACAGTGAGAAGTGACTTGCCCAGGGTCACACAGCTTACATTCTGAAAAAGATGCTGTGTGATCTTCCAGATTCATCTGGACTTCTGACAACAGTTTTGGCATAGCCTTAAATGAAAAAGTGAGTTTCATCTGTAAAAATTGTTTTTTCCAGTCTTTAGTACTCCAAACTTTATGTTTTTTAGCCCATGTCAAGCTTTTTTTTTTCCTTTTTAAATAGCAAGGGTTAACTGTTGTAAAATTTTTCTGGTCTCCTTGTTCTTCTGATTTCAGAATGCTTATGCCTTTCATGAAGAAATCAGTAACAGTCCTTTCAGGTGCCTCATGTCTCTGAAGTTAATGTATTTTCTGAGCATTAATTAGACTGCTTTGCAGCTATAGTTTGCCAGTTTTTGTTCTTTTTTTTCTGATGCACTTTCCTTTGTACTTTACTGATCAAGGCCTTGAGTTTATGAGCTTGAATGAATCTTGAAACACTGACTTCACCACATCAACAGCCATTGCAGTATCTTTAAAATTATGAAAGTAGGCTCTTTAGGAACTATAACTTTTGCACATTGACTTGGAGTAATATCTATTCTTTAAAATGCCAAGGAAAGAGCAATGAAATATGTGTGTATGACACAAAATTTAGTATTCAGTAGACAGAAAACTAACCGAAGGTGGGGAAAACAGGTTAGTCTGGTTTCATCTGGTCTGGTCAAGATCAGACATTTGGATTCAGCCTAGTGTCAGCAGAAGCACATACACACAGGGCCGTTGCTGTTAGAGAATGAAATCATATAGGACTTGTTGCTTGTCCCATGTAAGTTGCACACCATTGCATAGCTTTCTATAGAATCAGTCAACAGACATTTATGATGCACATATGAATGTATGCAGCATAAATGTAAAGTGAACAAATACAAAGCAGTTTTAAATAAAAGGTAGTTTGGGAGGAAGGCAACTAGAAATTAAAGGAAATGAATAAGGCCTTATGCAGAAAATGGTGCATGAATTGTACCTTGAAGGAAGAGAAGGACTGGAGGGAAATCAAGCATATAATAGAATTACAAACCTGAGAGATTGGAGTAGTACCTTCAACAGAAATACAGAACTTTGAAAAGGAGAAGATTTTGGAGGAAAATAATTTAGTTTTGGACACATTGAATTTGAGATGTGTTATGGGGACATCCAGTTGAGAATGTCCAAAAGGTAGTTGATGATATGGGACTCAAAGGAGACTGAGGCAGGATGTGGTATGTGGCTGGAGATTTGTGTGTGTATGCAGGTGTGAACACACTCATTATCTGCATGGAGATAATTGTTAAACTCCATGAGAGCCGATGAGGTTATGGGGAAAGAGAATATGGGGGAAAAGAGAAGACAGCTTGCCATAGAGTTTGGGAGAACACTTAGAATTAGAAGATGTGATATGGACGATGACATGAGGAGCAGTCAGGTAGGAAGAGAACCCAAGAGTGAGTAATATTGTGAAAAGCCCAAATGCAGGATGAGTGCTGAGAAAAGACCATTAGATTTGACAATTAAGTACATTAGTAATTTTGGAAAGAGCAATTTTAGTTGAATGATGAGGTGGGGACCAGAATTACAAAGAGTTGAGGATAAATAAAGGCAGCAAGTGGAGACAGCTTTTTCAAGAAGTTTGCTAAAGAAGGTGATATCTAATAAAGTGTTTTTTTTTTTTTTAAGGATAGGAGAAACTTGGCTTGATTTAAGAATAATAGGATGGAACCAGTAGCTAGGTGGAGGTTGAAGATTTGAGAAGGCTGGGAGATGACTGAGGGTGGAGTCTGATGGCAAAGAGGAGTAGGGGCAGAATCAGGTTATTCTAGATAAGAAGAATGGCCATCTCTTTGTCCAGAGACTGGGGTAAGATGTCAAGGGTTTTTAACATAAAGAGAATAGGAGAAGGGACAGCTAGGTGTCGCAGTAAATAAAGTACTGGCCCTGGAGTCAGGAGGACCTAAGTTCAGATGCAGCCTCAGACACTTGATACACTTACTGTGTGACCTTGGGCAAGTCACTTAACCCCAATTGCCTTGCCTTTCCCCCTCAAAAAAAAAAATGGGAGAAGAAGCTCATTACAGATGGCAAATTTTCTCAGAAAAATAAAATGCTCATCTAGGAGAGATAAGGGAAAGAGAGGTGTGGAAGATGTCAGAAGGCAAGAGGTTTGGAATAGCTTCTGTGGGGAATGAGAGAGGGAATTGATTTGGAAGCACTCAAAGTACTGCCTTGCTGCAATGAGGGCACAAAAGTCTAAATCATATGAATTTGTAACATGCCTAGTCAGCAGGGCATATATTCATTCAGTTCAGCAGCACATGTAGAAAGAAGCAGACTGCAAATGGTGGGGGCAAAAAAGGGCTGAGGTTTGGCAAGAGATGGGGGATTGGAAGTTTTGAGTACATTTGTATGAATTGGTTGCTTCAGCTAAAGTCAGTTTCAGGGGAACTAATTAATGAAATTAGGTGGGTATGCTTTACATGATATTGTTGAGAGAAGGATACCTAGACTAGATTGGATGAGCATTCTTAATCCTTACAAATTTTGGAGACTGGTCTCCATGTATTATGCTTGACTACCTTTCCAACCGTCCAACTGGTACCACAAAGTCCCTCTGGTTCTGGAGACAGAGAGACTTAGGATGAAAGACAGGGACATGTGGGCAAAGGCAGAGCCCAAAGATATAGGAAGGAAAGGACAGAACACAGATGTGGTATAAGAGACAATGTGCAATTTGTATACAACAGTTTTGAAGTATACACTTATACTTTCTCAGACTATGAACTTCTGATTAGTCCAGTATTTTATTTCCTACTAGAGTTACAGAAGAAGTATGTGGTATCATATGTGCAAGAACTGGCTGTTGTTCTTTTAATGTCTTAGATAGATAGCATTGTTTGTGCTCAGATATTCTTAAAACACAAACTTAGTGTCTGTCTTGACCTCTTGGAACATTTGCTTGCTAAAGTAAATCGAATTCTTCTCATAGCCCTTTCAGAAGTGATATTTTATAACATTGTAGATCCATTTAGTTTACTGTTTTGGCATGTGGCTACATTTTCAGAGTAATGCAGTGGTATATTTTAATAATAAAGTGGCTCTATAATCTTATTGGGTCTGTTTGCCATTAGTTGAGATCACAGCCCATCCATATATAATCCTGTACATGACTTCCCCTCAAACCTCAGGATTCATGGTCTCCCCAATGCCCTGGTGGTATTTGTCTTTATCTTTTTCCTATCAGTGCTTGTGTTATATTAAGACTATCCATCTTTTAAAATTTTTATTTCTTGCGGTTATTAGCAAGCACTTGCTTCTTACATTGTACGTTTTCTGGATGATATCTTTTATGCCACTTAGATTTATTCCTTCATGCATTTGGGAAATCCTGTAAATGACCCCAGACTGTTTCCTGAAGCAATCTGGTTGTGTAGAGGAAACAAAGAACACTGACTGTTGGACAACTGGCTGTCTTAATCTTCAGTCAGTCAACAACAGTAAACATTTATTTATTAATCACCTACTATGTGCAGGGCACTATACTAAGCTCTTTATCTCTAGAGAAACCAATCTGGGGGCTTGGCAGATCACAGCTAAATATGCATACACACCCATACAGCTGGTATATGCATGGTACATCTGGCATTTAAATTTTCCCCTGTCCTCCCTTATTATACTTTAACTTTTCAAACCCCCTATAGACCTTGTATGTATTTGTTACTATATCATTAGCACACAGTAATAGGAAAATAATTGAAACCATAAAGATCAAAGAAGCCTTTTTTTTCCCTACACTTATCTTTTTCTATTTGCTTTTATCTCCTAGGAACCCCAGAACATCTATCATCTATGATTCAGCCCATACCCGAACAAGAAAATACTTTCAGAAACATCCTGGAGAAGTACTCATCCAGCTTTTGCTTGAAGGCCTCCAGTGAGAAGGAACTAACAGCTAGATTATAATGAATATGTGTTTGAATATTGCAGAATTCTTTTAGTGTGAGTTCTAAAATGATACCAGGTTGCATTTAATGCAGGCAGAGATTTAATTAATGTGACAAGGGAGCTAACCAATGTTATTAAATGCCACTAAATCATCATTCTGTACTTGCCTATCATTGAGTGTAGATGTGATGTGCCATTGCATACCATAATCAATAGTTCTTTTGTTAATTTTTCAAAAAGGAGCCCTTAATAAAATGGACAAAAGGAAAAATACTTTAGATGGCAACACTGCCAACACAAAAAAGAAGAGACTTGTTATTACATTAGAACAAAAATTTGATGTAATCGAACGGCATGAGCGTGGTCATAGTAACTCTAAAATAGGAAGAGATATAGGAATGCCTGAATCTACAGTGCGGAATATTATAAAACATGCAGGTGAAATAAAAAAAAAAGGCAAAGTTGCATCAACTTTTTGTGGTTTGCAAACAACTACGAGAAACAGAAGTATTACGATGATAGAAATGGAGCGTCTGTTAGCTGTGTGGATTGAAGATTGCAATCAAAAATGCATTCCTCTTACCAGAGCAGCCATTCAGACAAAAGCTTCAAGTTTATTTAAGGCAGTAAAAGAAAATGGAAATGAAATGGATAGTGAAGAAACTTTTGCTGCAAGTGTTGGTTGGTTTAATCGCTTTAAAAATCGACTTCAATTGCATAATGCTAAAATTACCAGAGAGGCAGCCAGTGCAGATAAGGACACCACAGTGTGGAAGCACATTTTGCCACATTCTACAAATAGTAATTTTGAGGGTTTCCCCCCTCAAAAACAGACTGTTATAGAGGAAATAACAAACATTGAAAAAAAGCTTGGTTTTGATGAACTGAAAAATGGAGATGTCCGAGAATTGCTTATTTCACACTCTGAAGAATTGGCTGATAATGATCTTAATTTAGAACAACAACAGGCACTTGAAGAAGCCAACAATGATACCAAAGAATCAGATAATGTGCAAATGAAGGAGTTCACCCTCAAGGAATTTGAAGATATTTTTCGAGCTGTAGAAGTCATGAAGCAAAAAATTATGAATGCTGATCCTAACGTCAGTCGAAGTATACAAATTCGCCAAGATGTCGATAAAGCTCTCTGTACCTACCAGCATATGTATGAAGATTTAAAGAAAAAGACAATTCAGCCTACTCTATTAAAATATATTAAACAAGAATAAAGACATTTTTGTCATATCATTGTAGGCTTATCTTTACATATAATAAGTAATTTTTAAATTTTGCTTTCTATTATTCCTTTGTAATAAACTCAAATCAGAAATAGTTTTCTTATTCTTTGCTATTATATTAGGTTAGTAAAGAGATTAAAAAACTTTATTTTTAAAAATTTCATTACACATTTCCACTGGACTAGAACCACTTACCTATTTTACATGATTATAACCAATAATGTGAATTTAGACGATGTCACCACTTTAAAGGATTTCATTTTTGGGATCTAGCTGATCTAGTGTCCAAGAACCTGAGTTCAACCTTGAAAAAAATCTGCTATGAAGGACTACTTGTGTAAAAATACAAAGATGGGTTTTATGTAATAGGACAGCTGAGCTGGAACATAAGAGTTCATAAAAGGGGACCAAAGTAAGTTTGGGAAGGGAGGTTGGAGCTAAGCCATACATAGTTTTAAATTTTAGAATGAGAAGTCTGTATTTTTTTGCTAGAACTAATAGTAAGATAGTGAAGATTTTTGAGCAGGCAAGTGACATAGATTTAACACTTTAGTATCCTTTTGCTTAAGCAACCCAAACTTTCTTCTCTAGGATATATGTCACCTCTCTTAAGGTTCTGTTCTAGGTCCTCCACCTTTTCTTGGTAACTTCATGGACTCTCATGGGTTTAGCCATTGTCTCAATGTCCTTTGTAAGATGTGGCATTCAGAACTGAAAACAGTACTCCAGATGTGATCTGGCCAGAACAAATACAGCAAGTTGATCACGCACACCCTTATCCTGGATACTCAGCCTCTACAAATCAAAACCCCCAGTCATTTTTAAACTGACCACTACCTAGCTATATCTCCCTTAATTTTTGTTTGTGAAGTAGCTTTTTTTCAGAAGTAAGCATTAAGACCTTATATTTATCTCTACTCAATTTCATATTATCAGATTAGATATAGTATTTTAGTCCATCAAGATCTTTTTGCATCCTGAGTTTTATTTGTGTTAACTTTCCTTTTAAACTCTGTGTCATCTACATATTTAATAACCAACACCATACTTTTATCCAAGTCATTGGTAAAAAACATTAAGTAAAACTGGGCCAAGACAGACTCTGGGACCTTACATTAGAGATTTCCTTACAAGGTGATAAATAGCTATTAATATGATGTACTTCTGGGATTTGGCGATTGAATCAGTACCTACATTATGGATTAACTATAGAGTTATTTGGCTCTTCAACAAGTATTGCAGGGAAAATTTTGTCAAACTTTGTTAAAATGTAGGTATACTATATAACTTTTCCCTGATTCATCAATTTAATAGCTTTATCCAAAAAACAGTCTGCCATGACCTGTTTTTAATGAAGCTTTTCTGACTCTTGGGATCATTGTTGCCTTTTTTCTTGCAGCAAGAGGGTAGAATAAATGGTTTTTAGTGTAACTTCCAAACCCTACCATCTTAGTTATTATTTTCTCTTTTCTTGGAAGTTTCTACAAAGCAGGGATCCAACCAGATGTTCCAGCACCCCAGCTCGAGGACTTTGAAATTACTCTGTACAGGAGAAAACCCCATAGCAATGGATAGGAGAGATGCTAAACAATGTAGAAATCTTATAGAAAACCAATTGGTCTCTGTATAAAAGGTGAAAGGCAAAAAGGCAGACAAAATCTGGGGATAAGCCTAACCCACAAATAGTAAAATAAACTGAGTTTTGGTTTTTTTATTTTTGAAGGAGGGTGGGATACCATGTTGTGGTAAATGCTTGTAGTCTCTGCTACTAGATGGGCCAAGTCTTGTGGATCACATGAGTTTGATAATTTAGAGCTACATTAGGGCTTTAAGCACTAAGTACATCACTAATATGGGGAGCCCTAGAGAGCAGAGGGCCACTGTGTTGCTGAAAGAGAGAGCAAACCAACCCAGGTCAGAAAAAGGAAGCTTCCATATCTGATTACCATTGGAACTGGACCTATTAGTGACCACTGAACTTTTTAGCCTGGGTGAGATAGGGACACAGGGTTGGAGTGGGAATGAGTAACAAACTATGAAAGAATGCAATACTTGGAGTAAATTAAACAATAAGTACTAAACATTAATGGAACAACCTAGAAATCCTAAAAACAAAAAAACCAAACCAAAACCCAAACCTTAAAACACAAAACCATAAATTTTATGGGATACTCAGAAATCAAATAATAGCAAGAACCTCCAGAATGGCTTAAAGGAGAAATAATAGATAAGAAAAGGACCTAATGCAGAAGTCATCAGTCTTAGAGAAATAAGACATAAGAAAAGGTTGCTGGTTGAGAACACAAAGAGGTCTAGATTGTGCATTGTGTTTACCTAAACATGTCTTTAATATAGCCTAAAATTGAGATCAAACTCACTAGGCTACATATTGTTTGAAAATAGCACTTTTATTCCTATTTAAAAAATCAGGACAGTTAAAAAACTTTTATATGCAACTAAGAAATAAGATATACAGGCAATGGGGTATAGAAATCCATCTTGCCCTACAAGAAAGGGAGAGGAGGGGGGGATATAAGAGAGGGTAGATTGGGGGAAGGTGTATTTAGTATGCTTGCCATCTTGGGGTGCGGGAGTAGGGGAGAGATGGAGAAAATTTGTAACCCAAAATCTTGTGGAAATGAATGTTGAAAACAAAAAAAAAATTAAAAATCAGGACAGTTGCCTGTTCAGTCCTATAGTACTTTTTCTGATCTCCACGGATTTGGGACAGTCACCCAGCAATCATCTCTCCCAGTTCTTTCAGTAGCTTAGAATGTAGCTCAGTTGGGCCCCATGACTTGAACTCACCAGAATCTGTTGGGTGCTTTATTAGTTTTTCTCTCTCCTTAGGTTTTAATTTCCTATTTGCTTTCTCCCAGATTAAGATCATTCTCTTTGGCAGGGAAAACAGAAGAAAATAAAAACTGAGTAGTCCTGCCTTCATTCTATCGTCATCATATTCTTCCTTTGATTCCTCTTTTACCCCTATATAGTTATATAAATCCATCCCTTTACCTGCAATGTGACCTTTTAAAAAATCTACTAAGCTTTAACCTATTTAAGGTATCCCTAAAACCACTAGTCTGGGGCTTTCTCTGCTATACGCACATCCATACACCCCCTTTCTATTATTTTCTTTGCTGGAGATTTACATGCCTCATTTTTGTACATCTAGCCATCTCCTTGCACATCTAGACCTGGACCAGAGACCTTGTGGGTGCCTACTCGACTCTGGAATGTGTTTAAGGTTTATTGCTGCCTTGATTGATGAGTGTATTATTACATGACCCACTGTCTAACTTTCCCCATGGCCATTTTCTTGCCCTTTGCCTGTTCCACTCTGGACTTTTAAAACTTGACATTCCATGTCAAGCTCCCTATTAAGGGACTGATGATTTCCCAAATCAAAACATCTCTCCTTGGTCTCTGCTCCTCGTATTGTCTCCTCTATTAGAATGAAAGCTCCTTAAGAGTGGGGATTGTGTTTAAAAATATATGTGTGTGGGGTGGCTAGGTGGCACAGTGAGTAGAGCGCCGGCCCTGGAGTCAGAAGGACCTGAGTTCAGATCCAGCCTCAGACACTTAACCCACACAAACAAAAACCTAGCCGTGTGACCTTGGGCAAGTTACTTAACCCCAATTGCCCTAAAAGGGGCGGCTAGGTGGCACAGTGAGTAAGAGCGCTGGCCTCGGAGTTGGGATGACCTGAGATCAAATTTGGCCTCAGAAAATGAGCACCCACACATAAATAATGACTAGCCGTGTAACCTTGAGCAAGTTAACCCCAATTGCTTAAAAAAAAAAAAAAATATATATATATATATATATGTGTGTGTGTGTGTGTGTGTGTGTGTGTGTGTGTGTGTGTGTGTGTGTGTGTATCTTATTTATTTTAATTGTCCAAGACCTGATTTTTCACCCTCCTGCCCCAACCATTTCTGAGAACATGAAAAAAAATTCCAAACATTTGTAATCAATCAAAACAAATTTCCACATTGTGTCCAAAATTTTTTTTATCTCTCATTCTGCATTCTCAGTCTTTCTATATAAAGAGGTAGGCAACATGTTTCATTATTAACCCTCTGGGATTCTTGTTTGTCAAGATAAGAGCTGAGCACAATATTATTCCATCACATACTGTTTTTAAATTTTTTTTTATTTTTAGTTTTCAACATTCATTTTTAAAAGATTTTGAGTTCCATATTTTTCTTCCTCCCTTCCCTTCCCTCTCCCCAAGACTGCATGCAATCTGATCTAGACAATACATTTACAATCATGTTAAATGTATTTCCACATTGGTTATGTTGTGAAAGACGAATCAGAACAAAAGAGAAAAATCATGAGAAAGAAAAAACAAAACAAAAAAGAAAATAGTATGCTTTGATCTGCATCTAGACTCCATAGTTCTTTCTCTGGGTGTGGATAGCATTTTCCATGATGAATCTTTAGGAATTGTCTTGGATCATTGTATTGCTGAGAGTTAAGTATATCAAAGTGGACCATCTGCACAATTTTGATGTACAATATTCTACTGGTTCCGTTCACTCAACTTCAGTTCATGTAAGTCTTTCCAGGATTTTCTGAAATCCACCTGCTCATTATTTCTTATAGAACAATAGTATTCCATTGCATTCATATACCACTATTTGTTCAGCCATTCCCCAGTTGATGAGCATCCCCTCAATTTTCAATTCTTTGCCACCACAAAAAGACCTGCTATAAATATTTTTGTATACACAGGTTCTTTTACCTTTTTTATGATCTCTTTGGAATATAGACCTACTAGAGCTATTGTTGGATCACAGGGTATACACAGTTTTATAGCCCTTTGGGTATAGTTCCAAATTCTCTCCAGAATGGTTGGATCAGTTCACAACTCCACCAGCAATGCATTAGTGTTCCAATTTTCCCACATGTTTTCCAATATTTATTATTTTCTTTTTTGTCATATTAACCAATCTGGTAGGTGTAAGGTGGTACCTCAGAGTTGTTTTAATTTGCACTTCTCTAATCAATGGCATTACATATTGTTAAGGGGTCCCCTAAACTTGTCTTTTTGATTTTCTAGAAACACTTTACCCAGAACATGCAGGAGGCTCTCAAGGACAAAGCTCTCCCTGAGCTGACATAATTTGTTGTTGCATCCCAAGCTGAACTCTCTCTGTGTCCTTGGGAGGCAAGTGCCAGTCTGGGATAATGCTTGTGTTGCTGGGGTTCTTGGCAGATAGGCAGACCCTTCCATCTTCATACAGGGGTGGGAAACCTGCAGCCTCGAGGGTACACATGGCCTTCTAGGTCCTTGGATGTGGCTTTTTGATTGAGTCCAAGTTTTGCAGAATAAATCCTTTTATTAAGGAGATTTGTTCTGTGAAGTTTGCATTCAGTACAAGGGCTGCACTTGAGGACCTAGAGGGCCCTGTGTGGCCTTCAGGCCACAGGTTCCCCACCCCTGCAGTTCCCAAGGGAAAGGAATAAAGCTTTTGCCATTACCTAGCTCCTCCCTTGGGGGAGTGGTCTTATCTTTTTTTCCCACCTTTGCTACTCCATTCCTCCTTCCATGTCACACCCCTTCCTGGTATCCTTCCCTTTGTCCTCCTACTATAAAAACTTAAACTTTCTGTAAAAACTGGTAACTTTGGGTTCCACATATATGTTCATTTCTCTTGTAATAAACCTGGTTTTTACATAAGTCTCGTGACATTGTGATTGCCTGTTGACAATATATAAACCATTCCTCAGTTTGTGAGCACTCCCTCAGATTCCCACTCTTTGCCACCTCAGAGAGAGTTTATTTTTGTACATCCTAAGAGTTTGTTTTGCATAGGACTAATCCCTCCCTTCAATTATCCTTGCTCTAATTCTTCCTCCCTCTTCTACCTTTACCCGGTTTTCTTATTGTGAAATAGATTATTGTACCTAATTCTCTCTCTCTCTCTCTCTCTCTCTCTCTCTCTCTCTCTCTCTCTCTCTTTCTCTTCCTTTCTTTTCACCAGTTCAAATGCTAGTGATGTTCAAGTGCTACCCATTCCTCCCCACCTCCTCCTCTTCCATCTTTATATAAACATCTACTTGTGCACCCAGATTAGATGAGCTAATTTTCCCTAACCTCCCTTTTCCCTTCTTCCCCGACCCCACCCTTTCTCTTTCTATTATTTTTTTTTAAGATCAAGACACAACAGAACCATTCACAAGCCTTGTCTAATTGGACTCCTTCTATGAACTCTGAGGATTAAAGTGTTCAGACGAGACAGGTATGATCTCCCCGTATTTCAGTGTAAGCAGTTTATCCTTATTTAGTTCTTTGTCATTGTTTGTTAATTCATAGTTACCTTTTTATGTTTCTCTTCACTCCTGTGTTTGAACTTCAAAGTTTCTCTACAGCTTTAGTTTTTTCATCAGTAATACTTCAAAGTCCTCTTTCATTAAAGGTCCATTCTTTTTCTCTTCTGCAATATTAAACTTAGTTTTGCTGGGCAAGTTATTCTTGTCTGTAAGCCCATATCCTTTGCCTTAAATAGGATGTCTAACCTCTTTTTTTTTTTGGTTATATTGTTCAGAGAGTGCAATGATACTTAATTTTTTTTCCTCTTTGATCTGTTTTCCAGGTCAGCTGTTTTTGCTATGAGATATATTTTCTCCTATTTCCCCCAAGCCTTTTGACTTTATTGTAATATTTCTTGTTGCCTCATGAAGTCGTTGACTTCTGTTTGGTCCATTAGAATTTTCAGAGAGTTTGTTGCTCAGGAAAGCTTTTATATGTGATGGGTCAAATTGTTAATTCCCTTTCCAATTCTTTCTTTCATAACTCTCATTTCCCTTTATCTCTTCCTGAAATTCTAGTTCAGTTTTGTGGCCAAGCTGTATTTTTCTTTCAGGCATTGCTTGTGGATATTTTGGAGTTACTCCTTCTGAGCTTGTCTTGAGTATCCCTGCCACCATAATAGTTTGTCATTAGTTTTTGTGGTTCATTTTGTTTATCCATTCTTCCAGTCTAATTCCTGACTTTAGACTTGGTATTAGGGCTGGGCTATACCACACTTCTGAAGAAAAATTTTTGGTTTGGTCCTGTTGCTGCTTTCTTGGGATATTGAGCATTGTTATTCCAAGGTCTCAGAGACAGGCTGTCGACTTGCAAACTTTCAGTGCTCCCGAAATGGTGGGTGTAGGGCAGAGTTTGATGGCTGCTTCCTCAGTCTGAACTCTTCAAATTCCTGACCTGGGTTTGGGTCTGTGCAAAGGTAGACTGCTGCTAAATTCCACCCCATCAACCCACTGAAAAGCTCTGTTGGTTTAAAGTAGCAGAATTGTAGATTCCTACCTTCTGCCTCTGCTGTTCCTCTAAAGGCTGGTCTAGATAGTGGAACTGAGACCCTGTTTTGTTCCTGAGGTAATGGTTTAGGGTGAGAACAGGCAAGTTGTGTGTGAAGAATAATCTATTTTCTTGGTTGCTTTGGAGTAATCAACTGTAGACCAAGGGTATGACCATCTTTGTGTGTGACTGAGGTGGGTCATGGGAAGTGAGTACCTTGAGGAACTGAGTGGGTAGGGTGTTAAAGGAGAATTACTATGTATGTGGAAGTCCCCTAGTATGAAGGGACTGATGGTTTTACTTGAGTTAAGATTGTTCTTCTCAAGGTTATGGTCTTAAGAATTAACCATGCTGGGGCGGCTAGGTGGAGCAGTGAGTAAGAGCACCGGCCTCGGAGTTGGGATGACCCGGGATCGAATCCGGCCTCAGAAAATGAGCACCCACACATAAATAATGACTAGCCGTGTAACCTTGAGCAAGTTACTTAACCCCAATTGCTTTAAAAAAAAAAAAGAATTAACCACGTTTATCCTTGTCCTGAAGGCCCTACTATGTATGGCTTCCATCAATTAATTAAAATCCCTAACCACGGTTTTCAAGTACAGATTATTTGATCCGATCTAAATAAATACAGATATATGCAAAATACAAATTAGAATATTTACAAGAAGGAAGTAGGATAGTTATGTGGAAAGAGCTCTGCTTTGAGCATCAGAAGACCTGGGTACAAATCCCAGTTCTGATGCATTCTAGCTATGTGATCAAGGGTCAGTAACCTCAGCCTCAGTGTTCGAATAATTTATAATATTCTACCTCAAAGACAAGGAAAGAACTTTGTTAATTATCTCCTATCTACCTTGTTAATAGCTTCTTTGTGTATATTTCTTTGCTTCTTGTCTCTCCCATTAGAGTGTGAGTTCTTTGAGGACAGGGACTGTCTTTCGCCTCTTTTTGTGTCTCAGATGTTTGACTCAATGTCTGACACTTAGTATGTGCTTAATAAATGCTTATTGGCTGATTGAAATAGCAAATTTGGTATTGTTTGGCATTTTAGTTGCATTAGAACTATCCTGGCTCCTGAAAACTGTAACGGAAATGATCAAGACCTTCCTGTTTTAGCTTCCTTATCCTTTCAAGGTGTCTAGTGTTCTCATACTGTCCTGGCTTCTTGGTGATCTCTACTTGAGTATTCCACAGCTATGAGCTATGCTTATAAATGGGTCTTATTTTCAGATGTATTTAAGGGAACTAAAGTTTTTCCTTATAGTCATAAAGTCTGTTTTTCCTTCCTTTCTACCTCCACCAGTCCCCATTCTAGCAAACCCAAGTCTTCACACTAAGATCTGTCATGCTAAGACTTTAATATTTATTACCAGTTTATCATGTTACCCTTCCAAACTTTTTCATTTTTACAGGTCATAAGATCTATATACCTAGCATTTATAGAGCACTTCAAAATTTGCAAAGTGCTTTCCAAATAACTCATTTGATTCTCACAACAGTCCTGAGGTGTAGGTATTATTATCACCATCTTACAGATAGGGAGACTGAGGCAGACAGACCTTAAGTGACTTGCCCAAGGTCACTAAGTTAAGAAGTATCTGAGGATATATTTTAATTCGGATTTTTCTTACTATAGATCCAACACACTTCACTGCACCTCCCACCTTCCAGTATCCAGGATAGTAAATCTCTAATAGCAAAACTTAAGCATCTTTACTAAGTGGTGGGGAGGTTTCATTTTTTTTCCCTTTGGAGGGCAGGAGAGGGAACAGGTTTTAAAGGGAGATTGGGGAGGTTTTGGAAAGGCTAGTCCCAGAACCAAAAAAGGGCCAGGGAAGTTGTACATGGAGAGAGTACTGGGACAGGAGTCAAGAGGACCTTAGTTCAAATATGGCCTCAGATACTTACTAGTTGTGTGACCTTGGGAAAGTCACCTAACTGTTTGCCTCAGTTTCTTCATCTGTAAAATGAGCTGTAGAAGGAAATGGTAAACCACTTCAGTACCTTTGCCAGGAAAAACCCAAATGGGGTCACAAAAATTTGGACATGAATGAACAAAAACAAGAACCCCTCCACCTAATGGAATTATAGAATCTTATTTAGGAATTGGAAAGGGCCTTAGCAGTTACATAGTTTGGTTTCTCAATTACCCCATGTAGAAATCCTATTTACAACATTTTTGATACGTGGTCATCTGATCACATGTAGAATTAGTCTATAATTTAACATAGATATTTAAAGTTGAGGTCAATATTTAAGAATGGGTTAGAAGTAGCATTTTAAGGATGGAAGTGAAAAGTTATTCCAGCTGTCACATGGAAGGGAAAAGAAAGTTTTATTGATGCCTTTTGTTTTAAAATGTTACTTCCCAATATAGTGTTCTTTACCATATCCCTCCCCCCAAATCCATATCTTGGGCCTTTTAGGAAAGAAAAATATCTAATCAAAACCATATGCTAACCTATATACTTGGACTCTTTCCCTCCCAAACAGATTTAAAAAAAAGACAAAAAAACCCTCTCTCTTGAGAGGACGGAGCTAGATTTCATCATTTATTTTCTGAGAACAAGATTATTAATTACCATTAGAATCTGGCTATCTTTTTAGTGTTTTGTTTATATGATTGTAGTCCTTGTTTACATTGTCCTCCACTTTACTTCACTCTGAATGACTTCAAATGACTTTTCCTGGGTTGATTTTTTTCTCTTAATTCCTTACATTTGTTCTTTTAGTGCATTAGTGTCCCATTATATCCCTCCATGTACTATAATTTGCTCATCTATTGCCAATTCATGGACACTCACTTCTGTTCGACTATGGTATTTTGTTGATGAAAAATTGGGTACCAAAGCCAGGTGAGAATATACAGAGGAGCTGCAATATTCACTACAGAAATGAATGCTGATGTAATTGATGCATTGATACAATAATCGGTATGTCAAAATATGGAACATCTTGAGTTGGCAGATTGTAGCTACCTACAAACAGTTATGTGGTGTGGAGGCAAATGAATGCCACAGGGTTCTGGGCTTGGAGTTAGGAAGACCTGAGTTCAAATTTGGCCTCAGACACTTACTATTTGTGTGATCTTGGAGAAGTCACTTAACTTCTGCTTGCCTCAGTTTCCTCATCTGTAAAATGGGAATAATAATAGCACCCAGGATTATGGTGAGGATCAAATGAATAATATTTGTAAAGCGCTTTAGCACAGTTTCTGGCACATGATGAGTACTAGTAAATGTTAGCTATCATTATTAGTAGGAGTAGGACTGGAGGAGAGGGAAGATGACAGTTAGATGCAAGTATAACTTTGTTTTTTTGATTTTGCTTTTTGGAGGGCAATTGGGATTAAGTGACTTGCCCAAGGTCACAGGGCTAGTAAGTGTTAAGTGTCTGAGGCCAAATTCGAACTCAAGTCCTCCAAACCAGGGATGGTGCTCTACTCACTATGCCACCTAGCTGTCCCCAAGTATAACTTTGTTAAAGCATGAAAGCACATGAAATCCCTCTAGGACACATTCTTTGCAAATTAACAATTTTTTGCCAATTAGTTTTAAACTTTTAAATCAAGAATCCAGGTATAGAAGCTGTTTTCATAAAAGCTGTTCTTATAAAAATAACAACTACTGATTAGGCCAAAGCAACAAAACTTGAGCTGTCCCTACCCTAAGCCCCGATGTTCACCTCTGCTTGTGGCAGAGCTAATAAATGACTTGCTCCTTTACTTATAAGACACAGTGTCTCAACTGCTAAATCAATTCACTGCCAGACAAGGTCAAGCAGGACCCCTTTCCAGAGCTGACTCCTCACCCACCTTCGCTGCTGTGGCTACTGACAAATAATGGACTCCAACAGAAATTTACATTTTGAAGCTTACAAAGTTATAATTTGGTTTTTTTTCCCTATCTTTAATACTCATTCACCTAAGATCAGGATAGACTAGATACAACAGGGACAAAGGAAACTGAGGTGGTCATGGCTTCATGGAAGCCCAGATGTGGAGCTGTGTCACCCAGCAGCAGGGAGGGCCTGCAACCTCTTTATCCTTCCACCTAGAGATTTACCATAGTTTTTGCCTACTTTCCTCTGTGGAAAAGAGGGAGATTTTCCCTGCTAGAACCTATATGCACACTTAGCTCCAAAGCTTTTTGTCAAAGTAGCCCAATAGTAAATAGTTATGAATACCTGTGCATGTTCCGAATTGAAGGGCTGCCTTTCCTTCATGTACCTCTAGAAGCAGGGTAATCACATTTTCACATAGATACTAGATAAAGAATATGATACATGCTTAAAGGGCTAGGTCCCTATTGGCCAGTCCCAAGTGACAAAAGAATTTCTATATTATAAATAACTGCTTGAAAGCAGGAACCATCCTACTTTTTATCATATTTGTAAGGCCCAGTAGAGTGTCTTCACTGCATTTTGCCCTAAATCTGTTTTTGAGCTGATGGCTGTCTAGGTCCTGATTCATATTCAGGGGCTCTGAGGATAGACTTCAGCTTCTTCAGGTTGAATTGAAAGTTATAGTTTGGAGTTGAGTTTGTGGTAGATTTACTGTAAGGCTATTACCATATTGTTAGGGTGCTAAAAAGGAAAAAAATGAAAGAAACTTGGGTCAGTGTAGACTATCGCATACTTGTAATTCAAAAGATTTCTTTATTAAATAATCCACTCCTTGAGTTCAGGCACTATTATTTTCCCTCTTTGAATAATCATTGCCCAGGTGTTGCCTTATATCTATTAGAAGCTTAATAAGTGGGGACGGCTAGGTGGCTCAGTGAGTAGAGAGCTGGCCCTGGAGTCAGAAGGACCTGAGTTCGGATCCGGCCTCAGACACTTAACGCACACACAAACAAAAACCTAGCTGTGTGACCTTGGGCAAGTTACTTAATCCCAATTGCCCTGCAAAAAAAGAAGCTTAATAAGTGTTGAACTGAATTTCATCCTAGTATCCTATTGTAGTGTGAGGAACAAGGCAGGTTTCCTGACTCAGAGTAGTAAGCACTGTTAATAAGTTTTCTGACACTTTCCCTTTACCCTTCTGCTGGTGAAGAGGTATAAGCAAGAATCCTTTTGATTCCCCAAACGGGGTATAATGTTTTTTAGTATTAAGGGGGCAAATTTTGTGCAGGTAGCAAAAAAAAAAAAAAAAAAAAAAAAAGGGATAAAGCTGGAGCTTTTTGTCATGAAATCTATATGTATCTTAATGAACATTCTTCATTCCAGTAAGCACTCTAAATTTGTTCATGGAAGGGAGAACTCCCAGAAAATCCATTTATCTTATGACTTAGAGTAATAGTGATAACTAATAGTCTTTCCTCCCAAGTTATAGAACTCTAACATGCCATTTATCTATGTCTGAAATAGAAAGAAGGAATACTAGGATAAGTTTATTATTTAAACAACATAGCTCTCTCTTTTAGTTATCTTTAAGATCCATTTTTCCATATTCTAGTAGATACTATCATTCTATTACCACAAGTATTAATACCAATAGGCAATTGATTACTTGAAACATTAGATAGCTGAAAAATGCTACCAGATAGCCAAGTTTTTCAATTAAATCAGTACTCTGTTTCTAATTCTGTTTAATATTTTATATCCATCAACATCAAATAATAAACATTCATTAAATACCTATTGTATGCGGAGCACTATTCTAGGTACAAAATGTAAAATATGTCCCCTGTCCTCAAGAAACTTCCAGTCTAGTAAGGAATAAGACACCAATATAAGTAGCTATCATGATTTGATTGAGTTACACTATGACTGTTACACTATAGTGTGAAATCTGAGTGGGCAGGTTGTTAATCTACAGGAGGATTCTGGGAAGGCTTCTGGAAGAGATAACACTTAGTTGGGATTTATAGGAAGGATGTTAGGGATGTCTGCATCTCTTTAGATGAAGAGAAAGAAAGTTAGCATTTCAGGCATATAAAACATAGAAGACACAGAGGCATGCAAGCATGATGCATGTTTGGGGGCAGAAAGCTATCTAGTTTGGTTGAAGTGTAGAGTTTATAGAAGTCAGTAATGGGCAATAAGGCTGGAGAAGTAGGATGGCACCATATTGTTTAAGATCTTGAATTCCAGACAAAGAAGTTGAAATTTCATTTGAAAATAACTAACCTATAACAAAACTACAAATGTAGTAGGGTCAGGAACTTGGCAGAGAACAACCCTTTTTTGCATTCATTTGTTCATTTTTTAAAAATCTGAATTTTGATTTATTTAATCAGTAACTATGGAACCTATAGCTATAACCCTAAATTAGAGTAGGTTCAACTGGTGCCCTTAGTAGTAGAGAGAATCTTATTTTGAGTGGGAGACTTGCTGCTCCCAGTCTAAACATTACTTCTTCCCTGTCCCACCTGTTTGAAGGTGCTTGGTTGCCTAGGTCCTGAAGAGCCTCACACAGATATAGTTCGTGTAGCCACCTAAAAAAAAGGTTTTGTTTCTACCCCAGTCTTTACTGGGGCTAGAGATGTAGCAGGTCTTTGAAGGGGCAGTGACTAAGAAGTCCCTCACTGCTCAGAGGAAAAATAACCTGCTTGCTCCAGTAGAACTGAATAATTTGTTAGAGCACAGTAAGACGAGATAGACTTTGTCAAGTTTGGAGTAGCATTTTGGGGCTGAAAGAACTTTAGTCCAGCTCCCATACTTTTCACCTCTAGCTATTTTCCATTTATTATTATCATGTTGTATTATGTTTATTATGCACAATAATGGATTAATACAATCATACTGAGAATGGTACCTCTTCAGTTCCCTTCCACAAAATATTTCATTGAGTATGTGGTTAAAGTTGAATCTTGGGATTACAGTATTTCCTTTCTTAGTTTCGATAATTTTTTTTTCCGATAATGTAATATCTGGAGAGTGGGACTTGGAACCTGGAAGGCCCGGGGGAAAAACCCTACCTCTGACACTGCCCGTGGGACCCTGGATAAATCACTTAACCTCTGTCTTCCTCTGCTTCCTTATCTGTAAAAAAGGGATAATAATAGCACTTATTTTTCAGGATTATTTTGAAAATCAAATGAAATTATATTTGTAAAGTGCTTTGCAAACCTTAAGAACTATATAAATGCTAGTTATTATCATTGTTATTATGTTGACTTTCAGAATGAGCTTTCGATAAGTCAGGTAACTAATTTATGCCTCTAATTTTTAAATGAAAAACGTATATTTACCCAATCTTCCTAAGGTGCTTTGAAAACGGCAAATTTGTCTCTATTAGAGTATGTATTTAAAAATTACATCAGTACTAAAAATACTGATAAAACATTTAAAACTTTTTTAAAAAAATAGTTTAAGATTGTTCTATTAAAAAAACAGAACTACAGACCCCCAACTATTAGACAATAAGAAAGGGATTAAGTAAATTAGTTGAGCTGATTTAATCAAAGTAGAACACTTTGGCCAGCAGAACTGGGAGTTCAATTATTGATCTGTAGCAGAACAGAAAAGCGATTCTCTCTCCTCCCACCTCCTTCCCGGTCCCCCTTCCCCTCCTCTTCACACCGCTCCCTACCCCCACCCCCCAGCCACATCCGGGGTTAGAAGTGGAGCTGTTCGGTTAGCACTGGAGAGAGAGGGGCCGGCCCAAGAGTGAAGGGAGAGAGCTGCGCGCACGTGAGGACAAAAGTGGGAGCCTGGGATGCCTGGACACTTTGGACCGACCGAGGAAAGGAGGGCCGGGGCAAGAAGGGGTTAAAAACCTAGCGGGCGTGAGCCCTCGGGGCCCCAGCCTTCCCTCCCCATCCCGGGGCGCCCCGCCACCGCCGCAGCCCCGAGTCTCGGGCCAGTAGTTGGGGGGACGCAGGGAGGGACGCCATCCCGCTGCCGGCCGCTAGAGGGCGCATCCAGCCTCGGCCGAGAGGAGGCGGCGAGCGGGCGGAGACGGCTCAGCAGCAGCCTCAGCAGCAGCAGCAGTAGCAGCAGCAGCAACAGCCACGGCCACGGCCAGGGCCAGCACCGCTCAGCTCGGGCTCCGGTCCCAAGTGCCCCTGTCTGCAGGCTGGAGGGGAGCGCAGTTCCAGGCGCGGGGATGCGGCCGCTTGCTCTCAGCCTGCTTGGGGTCCCGGCTGTGCTTGCGCTTCTTACCTGCTCCCTGGGTAAGTAGCGGGCGGCCCGGGGCAGTGGAGAGGAGAGACTGAGGAGAGGAGGCGGGGTCCCAGGGCTCGCTTCCTGCCCGGCCGCGGAGCCCCGGGAGGGTGCGCGCCAGGCGCGGAGCCCGGCGCTCCCGGAGGCAGCGCTGCCCGACTAGCGAGTCTGCTGGCCGTCCCGTCCCGTCCCTTCCCTCCCTGCCGGGCTGCTGAGGGAGGGCCCTCTCCTGGCCCCTCTGCTTCCAGGTGCAGCTCGCCGGCGCGACTCTGCCGGCTAGCCTGACCGCAGCCGCCGCTGCCCTCCTCCTCCAGCCCCCATCCTCCCCGTCCCGTCTTCCTTACTAGGAATCCCCTTCCCCCCTCCTTTCCGCCCCCAGAGAACTTGACCTTGCGCTTAGAGTCGCTGGGGGGGAGTGCTCAGTCCCACCAGAAGCGCCGGCGTCAATGTGGAACTGCAAGAAACTTTAAAAAGGGAAACCGGTTGTGTGATCCCCGCCCCATCCTCCTCTTTCCGCCTTCCTTCCTCCCTTCTCCCTCCTCCACACCCACCCAGTAAGTTGGAGGCTGATACTTGGGTGAGAGGAGATGATTCACCCCAGCGGGAGGGATCTCTTCTGTCCCCGCTGCTCTGCTCCATGCGCTTTGACCCTCGGGTCCCCTCCCTGCCACCCTTCTAGGGCTGGCAGGAGTCCCACTGAAATGGTGGCACCCAGCTCCGCGGCGAGTCCCTTTTTTTCTCCGTGGGCTCTTAGGGAAGATGCTTTAGAGCCCCCCAGGACGTTTGTGCGTTTTTAGTTCCCAGGCCAAGTTGGTGAGAAGACTTTCACCTACTTGCCGGTGGAGATGGGGGTGAAGGTGGGGAAATAGGAGGGGGAACTTCCCAATAAGGTCTTTTGGAAATTAGAGACTCCTGAAAATAATGGTCATATTCTGCAATATCTTCCCCTTCCTCCTTCCAGCTCCAGCTTTCTTTCCATTCCGAGGGTATTTTATAATTAAATGCTAGTGTAAAAGTTGAAAAAAACATTACGGTTGTGAGCATTGTCACAAATTGGTGAAAAGTTTGCAATACTTTCATTTTGTAGAGTAATAGAGATGTGTGTTTCCATGCTAGGAATGAGGGCAGCATTCTGGTTCTTTTTTTCCCTCCTCTGCGCTAGTGCCAGAAGAGAGAAGTGTTAGTGTGTTTCAAATTTGTGTTGGTTTGAGCCTTTAAAAATGCAGCAACTTGAGTTTTTAATCATGGCAGCATAGTGCTGTTTAGAAAAAAGATTCAGTATCTTACTGCTGCTGTTTGGCCCACTGAAAACAGTTTTACTTAGATTGTCAACCCTCTGAACAGGGTCTACGTTCGTCTGTACTGTTACTATTTGTGTCATTCTATAAGTGTTCAGTGAATGTGAAATAATAAAAGGATGATTAATTTGTAATTAAATGTTAACATGCATGATTAATTAATCAACAATAGAATTAAAACTAGCATAATACTTTGGGTAGAGAAGGCTGTATGTGATGGTAGAAAAAAAGATGGCTTTATCAGATTTGCTTAAAAGAGGGAATATTATTGATCATCACTCTTTTCCTGGTACATGATAAGGTTGGTAGTTTAGGAAACTGACTAGGTGACTAGTTTGTTCATTGACTTATTGCCCAGGACTTGCTGTTACAGGGCTAAGGAGTGGGGGGAGGTGGCCGAAACTGACAATTTATTATTATTATTAATAATAATAATTGCTACTACTACCACTCCAATTGTGTATTTTACTACTAGTAATACTAATAACTGACTTTAGCTAATGCTTTCTGCATAATAACCTTGTGAGGTAGATTGTTTCAATATAAAGTGCATATGTATATAAAATATTTATATAACTAGTTCACATTAAGAAGCCAATCAGTTGTATTGTAAGTTTTCTCTAAATTTGATAAAATATTAAAAATTATTAAAAATCAACTGAATTAGCACTCGTTGAAATAGTGCTTTTAGTGAAATTATCTGGTTCAAATAATAAACATAACTATGAAACCTGTTAGAAGGTACTTGTGAGGCATTTCAGCTTTTGGGAAATAGCTTTGATGATGACAGAGAAACAAAGCAGAACTAGTTCCCACTAAGGCAAGGTTTTTGTTCATAATGGCTGACATACATGGCTTTATTAAAGCCTTTACATCTACTGTTTCTTGATCTTCAGAACAATACTGTAAGGTAGGTAGTGCAAGTGTTTGATTCCCCCCCCCCTTTTTTTTTTTACTGTTGAGAGAACTCCTGACTTCCCTGGCTCCCTTCAAGACTTGACTCAAATCCCACATGCTACAAGAGTCCTTTCCTGATCTCCTTACCTTCTATTCCCTTTCCCCCCATTCCCTCTGAGCTTACTTCCCTCTTATACTATCTATAGCTTATATGTCCACAGTGGTTTGTTTGCTTGCCATCTCCTCTATTAGACTGGGAGCTCCTACAGAGCAGGGGGCTGTCTTCTGTCTTCCTTTCTAACTCTAGTACAGTGTCTAGACTCTAGCATTTATTAAGTGCTCCTTAAATTCTCGTGAGCTGCCTGATTGACTGACTGACTGAGAGGTGGTTAGAAAAATCTTCTTTCGGGATTCAAATACTGTGTTTCCTCAGCCACACCATGGCTTCCTCAGCTGAAATTTCTGCACTTTTATTGCAGGGTCTAAGATTGCTGGAATTTTTGAGGTGGGGCTCTAATTCATTTGTTGATTGGACCTGGGGATGTTGGAAGACTGGTTCATTCCTCCTTTAATATAGCACAAATGCCTTGCCTGATTTAGCAATGAGTTTGCTTTGGAAATTGCAATATCAGTGGTTTGTCCCTGTCAAACCACTGAGAATGGCAATAAACAAAGGCAGTATTTAAATACCATCCTTATGATTTGGAGCTGAGAGATTCCAAGGCTCAGAATGTATCTTTTCTCTCACAAGCTTTGGACTGCATCCTTTTAGCTTTCTAATCCCATTCAGGGTTGTCCAAAGCAGAGATTCTTCAGGTCCAGAAGGATGAAGGACAAGGAATTAAGAGACCTCTGATCTGACAATGACTGACACTAACTAGTTTTGTGACCTTGGACAAGGGACTTGAGGATCTTAGGTTTTATACTTTAGAAGAGATGTTGGCAAGGGTATGACAAGTGTTTAACCACTGACTCTCCAAAAACAGCATGAAGGACACATTTAAAAGTTAAATCTGCATTGTTAAGATTTTTCAATTACTCTCTTACACCTAGAAAATAAAAATAATGATAAATCAAGCCATGTGTTTGTAGTCTTGCTGATTTCTAGGGGGATAAAGGATGTCACTGAAAATTTAGCAATAGGTTTTCATAAGCTGGTGGGGTTTAGCTCCAGTACACTCCTGGATGTTGAAAATCACACAGTTCAGTCAGCTCACTTAAGAGATGAAAAAATTGAGATATAGAAAAGTGTAATGACTTGATCAAGATCACACAGGTAGCAGAGCTGAGATTCAAAACCAGGTCTTCTGATTCCGATTCCAAATTAACTGGGCTTCCCCTTGCCTTTTCATTGTACTTTGGAACTGAGTTTCTGATCTCTAAACAATTCTTATCTGTTACTCATATGGAAAAGGTGGAATGATGTTGGCTAGACCGTCTATCATGTGGGTTCAGGACAGGTGATGTTAGACCCACCCAAAGAATAGTCTTTAATGATTCAGTGTCATCTCAGAAGGTCTCCAGTGGTGTGCCCTAGGGATATGATTTGTGTTTCTCCCCTTGCTGCTTAATGTTTTTTTTTCATCTCTCAGATGAAATCAATCAACTAACAAATGTTGATCCCTAAAAGATACTGGATGATATTTTGGGGATACATTCAGTTGTAAGATCACAGGCTTCCAGGAGTTTATAATCTGATTATTTTATAGGACAGACACAGAAAGTAGCTAATAGAGAAACCAGCAAATAAATATCAAATAAAGGGTACAGTAAACAATTGGTAGAAGATTTTAGAGGAGAGAGAGAGAGAGAGAGAGAGAGAGGGAGAGGGAGAGGGAGAGGAGAGAGATACCAACTTTTACTATTCCAGTAGTTCTCAAAATGTGACTATCCTCAAGACCCATTCAGGGGGTCTCAGCAATCAAAACTATTTTCATAACAACAGTAAGATGTTTTAATTTTCAATACATTATTGATGAGACAGACAGTATAAACAAAAGCTCTTTAGATAAGGCCTCAATAATTTTAAGATTGTAAAGTGGTCCTGACATCCAAAAACTTTAGAACTGCTCTTCTATAGGCATTTCAGAATAAAGGAGATTTGGGGAATTTAAAAAACCAAAGTACTTAATATATGTATAAATGGATTTATTGGCCATAGGATTTAGAATGGGAATTTCAGTTCTGAAGTAACAAAGAAGCTTGTCTGATCAAGAATGTTAATGATAAAATAAAAGGTACTAGCTTTTTGGTAGTTTAGCTGGCACAATGGATTGAACACTGGACCTGAATTCAAATGTGCCTTCTGATACTTACTAGCTGTGTAACCCTAGGCAAGTCATTTAACATTTACATGTTGCGGTTTCCTGGACTGTGAAATGGAGACCAAAACAGCACCTAGCTCCCAGGGTTCTTGTGAGAATCAAATGAGATAATGTTAGTAAAGTGCTTAGCATATAGAGTGCCCAGCACATAGAAGGTACTTAAAAAATACTTCCTTCCTTCATGACTGTTTGCCTGCCTACCTTTCTGCCTGTCTTAATTGCTGTCTTCCTGCCTCCCTGTCTTCCTTCTTGCCTTTCTTCATCCCTTTCTTTTTGCCTTTTATCTTTACCATTCATCTCAAGCCCTAATTGAGATGCTTTTCACTAAGCTTACCCCAGTGGAGAAAAGGTATGTAATTAGAAATCATGAGATAACTTAATAGTTATAAATACTGAACTGAACTACCAGAAAATGTAAACAATTTATAAATAAGAACAGTATTTATCTTAATGCAGTTTCCAAGTTTTAGCCAGAGCAAGTTGATTTAAGCTTTCCCTCAAAATGTATGTTTACAGAATGGATCATGGTAGACATAGTGGGGAAAAAAGTAGTCTTTTATCCAAGTGATTACTATGGTAGAGCTGCAGGTTTTGACAGAAGAATGATTAAAAGTACCATTAAATGAGATTAAAATTTATTAACCTTCTTATTAAAATAATTAATCTCTTACTGGTTTTCACCCTCACAAAATGCAACAATGTTATGTTCTTCTAGGGATATGACTAATTTCCCCTCCTGAAGGAATATTTCATAGAACTCAAATTATAATATATTTTCGTTATCTTGCTTTTCTGCAAGAAGCTCTAGGCTCTTTATATATTACACCAAATAAATCTTCACAACATTCCAATGAGCTAGGGGATAAATTATTGTACTTAGTTCCTAAGGTGAATGAGATACAGGGAAGCAAATGACCTGTCCAAAGGCCCATGTGATGAGTAGGTGATTGAGCAGAGAATAGTCTTGTGCTCAGTACCTGTGGTTCCCAGTTCAGGCATTTATAGAATCAGACTTGGAGAACACCCCAGAGATTGTCTAGTTTACCTCATTGCTAAACAAAGATTTCCTCTGCAGTCCAGTGAGGGGGCATCCAGGCTGCTTGGGAACCTCAAATGGAGCCAGCACTTATTGAGCCAGCCCATCCTAATTTTGGAAAGCTCTAATTGTTTGAATGTTTTTCAGCCTTATTTTTTCTCATCATAACATCGATTGATCTTAGTTATACTTTCTGGGACAATAGAATAAGTTTAATTCTAGGTAATAATTCTTCAAATACTTGAAGTCTACTATCATATTCTCTTCAAGTCTTCTCTTCCCTAGGCTAAAAATCCCTAGTTCCGCCAATCCATCCTTTACCATCTGGATTTTCCTTTTTGGACCCTCTCCAACTAATATCCTTCCTAAAACATGGTGTCCAGAACTGAACTTATTGCTCCAGTTATGGTCTGACCAGGGGAGGGTCTGTCACCTTCCTAGTTTGGGGCATTAGCTCTCAACACAGCCTAAAGTCACATTAGCTCTTTTTGTCAGTCATGTCACATGGTTCACTCTCAGTGAGTATACAATATGAAACCCTTTAGGGGTAGAGAACCTGCAACCTTGAGGCCATGTGTTTGGATTCAGTCAAAAGGCCATACTTAAAGGATCTAGAAGGCCATATGTGGTCCCAAGACTGCAAGTTCCTCAACCCCGCTCCATTCCTGTTTCAGACAAATTTTTGTGTAACCATGCATCCCCCCATCTTGATTTTTTTGAACCCAACTGAAATATGTTTACATCCACTCCTATTAAATTCATCTTATTAGATTTGGTCAAGTGCTCTATCCATTCAAGATCTTTATGGATCCTGTCTGCAAATTTGATAGGCATTCCATCAATACATTTATTTATGTCATTGATTAAAATGTTAAACAATCCAGGGCTAAGTACATATCCTTAGGGTATTCCAAACTTCCTTCTGAACTAACATTGAAACATTAATAACTGTTCTTTTGGGTCAGACTATTCAACTTGTTCTGAATATATCTAACAGTACTATTGTCTAGCTCTAGCTCACATCTCTTTATCTTTTCTGCAAGAATAGAATGAGAACCTTTGTGAAATATTTGATAAAATAAAATTATACGACAGCATCCCTGTGATCTAGTGACCCTACCATAAAAGAAAATTAGGCTAGCCTAGAGTAGAGATTCTTAACTCTTTTTCTCATGATCCCCTTTGTTAGTCCCATATCAGAATAATGTTTTTAAATAATTGAAGGAAATACTAAATTTCAATTGCAAGTTAATAAAAGTAAAGATAGAATTTTTTTTCTTATTCAAATTCTCAGATCTCAGAAAATTTATTTGTGAATTCTTGTTAAGTCCCTCTGATCTAAAGTGACCTATTCTTGATGAGGTCAAACTGGCCCATTATGATCATAGCTTCCTTCTCTAGGTGTTATAACCATCCCTTTAATAATACATTATAGATTTTTTTCTTTTAGGACTAGAAGTCATGCTTACTCGTCTAGAGTTTGCAGACTCTGTTCCCTTCCAATTAGGTCATTTGGTCTTCTCTGATCTTCTGGTATCTTTCCTGTTCTCCATGATTTTTCAGGGGTCCCTGGCCATAAGTGGCATAGTTATCATGTCTGCCAGTTCCTTCAATACTGTAGGATATAGTTTGATGACTTGGACTCATCAAAAGACAGGTACTCTCATTATTTCCTTACTTATCTTTAATAACAGCTCTCCATTGGCCATTTTTGTTTTTTCCCTTTCCAGTTCAAAGAGGTCTTCTGTTTGGCAGAGAAAACAGAAGCAAAATCAAAGTTAAGCAGCCCTTCCTCTTCTTTGCAGCTTTTGCCCCACTATTGTCCCATTGTATTTAATCTTTGATCCTCTCCATTAACTACAAAGGACTTGACACCCCCTTCTTTTTACCTTAAGTTCCCTAACTTTAGTTCATTTGAGCACTAAATGTTTAGTCAGGAGGACAGAGGTTCAAATTCTATCTCAGACTGTAGGCAAGTTGTAAATCTTGGTACTTCAGTTTCCTCATGTGTAAAACGAGGGGGTTGGATTCAATAGCCTCCAGTGCCCCTTCTAGCTCTAAATCCATGATCTTCTGAGTTCATTTTTGAGTTTACCATTCTTTTTGAGGTAACTTTCCCCATTGAATGTTAATTTCTTAGGTTCCTATCTATTCTTTCTCTGAACCCTTTGAAATCTTCTTTTTTAAAATCTAGGGTATATGTCAAACTATACCCAGCATTCCTCTCATCTATCACAGATTTTATGATGTGAACTTCCCTCCAGGCTCCCAATATTTCCACCACAGTGGCCAATTATTTATTATTAGTGAGAATCAGATGCAGAATCAATTTTTTTCTTTATTGGTTCCTCTACCATTTGAAAAATGAAATTATCATTCTGTAAAATCAGGAAATGATTAGCTGTTTATGCTTTTGGCAGTGAGCAGGGGGAGGAGGAAAGGGAGAAGGAAAGGAAGAGGAGGGGGAGGAGGGAAAGAGAGAGAGAGGGAGGGAGGGTTGGGGAGAGAGAGGGGAGAGAGAGAGAGAGAGAGAGAGAGAGAGAGAGAGAGAGAGAGAGAGAGAGAGAGAGAAAGAAACACACTCACAGATGGATGTCTGCAAAATAGAAATCCTCCATCACTGAAATCCCCCATCACTAATATTATCATGCCTCTATGCTGCTTGTTTTTTTCCCCAAACTTTTCATCCATTTCCTCTTTCTGCCTCGGTAACCTGCAATACTCTCTGATGAAAATATTGTTTGTTTCTGTGTCCTTTGATTTTCACCCAAATATAATCCAACATGCTTCCCCTTCCCTTCTCGTTTCTGGATTTCTTTATACTCTTATATCTTCATGATTTAATTGATACACACACACACACAATGATATAATCATTCTTGCCACTTATGTCTTTAGTACTTAACACAGTACCTAGTGAGGATTAAGTGCTTAACAAATACTTAATTGATTAATTGATACACAAAGCTACCCTTCCCCTTCCCATTCCAACCCACACAACTTTTACCTATCCTTTTACTTCTGGGTAAGATACACTCTTAGGGTACCTTTTTCTAGTCGTGGTGGCCATTCTACCATATCTTAGTGACATTTACAAGGTCACATTGATGTCTACATTAGAATTTCTAGCTCCCCTTGCTGGTTACTTTGTGGATTTTGTCATAGACTTCTGAAACCCTGTGTTTTGTTATTGGCTTCTTTTTAAAATTAAAAAAAAAATCTTGTCTCCTGCTTATTTTTGAATTGTTTCTATTGGCTTGTATGTATATAAGTTGTCGATCTTCCTGCTTCTTTCATTTTAAAGCCCTTTTTTCAGTCGATTTAGATTGGGGATCTCAAGCCAGTGGGTATCTGACTCCTTGAAGCCCCTCAAGTTTTAATTATGTAGAAATATATCCTATGCTAGAACATGGGGTTGAATAGTATAAGATGAAATTTAATAGAGATAAATATAAAACCTTCCATGTGGGTTTAAAACTCTAGCTTCGTAAGTACAGCCTAGGAGATGCACATTCAGAAAGCAGTTTTACTGAAAAGGTCTTGGGAGGGCAGTGGTTCAGCATGAATTAATGAAGTAATGAATGATAGCCAACAAAGCAAATGGCTTCCAGGAATGAAGAGAAGTAAGCCTCTCTGTACTCTGCCCTGGGTAGTCCACAAATAGAATTTGTAGTCTGGTCTGGCCATTACATTTTAGGAAGAATATTGATAAGATGGACAGTGTCTAGAAAAGGAAAACCAGGCTAAGAAATGGCAGGCTTAGGGAACTAGAGATGTTTAGCCTGGGGAAGAGAAAATTTAGAGAAAATATGATAGTTGTCTTCAAGTGTTTAAGGGAAAGAAGAGGGAATAAATGTGTCCTTCTTGGCATTAGAGAAGATGACTTGGAGAAGTGGGTTCGAATTGGCAAGAGGAAGATTTAGGCTGGATATCAAAAGGGAGTGGGTTCATATTCATTGTTGGTCTTCAGGAAGAACCAAATTGACTGTCACTTATCAAACATGTTGTATTGAAAATTTCAGTTTTGGGGCAGTTTCTGGACTTCTTTCCAACTTTAAAATTCTATGATTCTTTCCTGTTGTGTTTCATTTAGAAGAATAGGCTATCAGATGACCAGATCTTGTTGTTTTTTTTTTTATTCTCTCCACTCATTATCATAAGACCTTTTATTGTGGTCATAATGGTTTCAATAAGAGACTTACATGTTGAGTTAATTTTAAATTTTAATGTTAGGAATTGACATATCTCAAAGCATAGTTTGTCAACAACAAAAAAAAACCAAACAAAAACAATCAAACATTTGACTCAATAGAGTATAATTCAGCTTTAAAAGTTCTTCACCACCAACAAATATCTCATATGTGATAACTGATATTTAAAGTTCTTCACAACCTGGCCCTTTTTCACCTTTTCAGTCTTTCTATACATTACTTCCACCTGCTTACTAAGATCCAGCTTCACTGACTTTCTTGTTATTCTTCACATACCCCCCTCCATCTCCCACCTCTGTGTTTTTGTTTCTGTTTTCTGACTGTTCCTTAGACTTAGAAAGGTCTTCTTCCTCAGTTCCATCTCCTGGCTTCTCTAGCTCCTTTCAAAAAGCTCGAATCTCACCTTTTCCAAGAGCCCCTTCCTGGTTCACATTCCCCACCACCACCCCTCTTCAGTACTTCTGCTGTACCATAGATTTTCTTTCATTTATACTTATAAGTAAGTAATTATGTGCATGCTTTCTCCCTTATTAGTGAGTCCCTTGAGTTTTCTGATTGGTTCTACTACTCATTTGGTTGATGGTAAGGTTTATGTTTTTACTTTTCTTTTAATCACTTAAGCCAGTGTCAAGCACATAGTGAGTCAGTCTCTTTCTCTTTCTCTCTCTCTCTCTCTCTCTCTCTCTCTCATATACACAGATATAAAATTAGTTTTTAACATTAACTTATAAGATTTTGAGTTCCAATTTTTTTCACTCTTTTCCTTTCTTCCCCCCTCCCCAAGCTGGCATGCAATCTGATATAGGTTATATGTGTACAATCATATTAAACATATTCCCTCAACTGTCATGTTGTGAAAGAAGAATCAGAAGAAAGGGAAAACCCATAAGAAAGAAAAAACAAAAGGAGAAAATAGTATTTTTCAATATACATTCAGTCTTGATAGTTCTTTCTCTGGATGTAGATAACATTTTCCATCGTGAGTCTTTTGGAATTATCTTAGATCATTGTATTACTGAGAAGAGCTAAGTCTATCAAAGTTGGTCATTGTACAATGTTGCTGTTACTGTGTATACTGTTCTCCTGGTTCTGCTCACTTCACTCAGCATCAATTCATGTAAGTTTTCTAGGTTTTTCTTAAATCTGCCTGCAAGATGAGCAGGTCCTGGAAAAGAAAAACAAAGATTTCCATGATAATATAAATGGATTAAAAATGTATATTTAAGTTTGAAATTATTGCATTAGACCTCGCACACAATATATGGCAGCCAAAAAAAGTTAATAATATGTTATACCTTATTGAAAGGCATAGGGTCTGGAACAAGGGAGGTAATAAGTCACATCTTTTTTTTAGCTCTGGATATCCCATGATCTGGAAGGTATCCAGGAGGATAAAGTCCATAGCCTTGTGCTGTACTTAGAGGTATAGTTGAAGAAAGTGGGGAACTTTTATTCAGAAGAGAAAATCCAAGGGGAACTTGATAGCTATTTTCAAATATCTGAAGGTCTGTCAGGTATTCAACTTGTTCATCTCAGTCCCAGAGAGCAGAATTGCCAACAGTGGGTGGAAATTTCAAAGAGGGAGGTTTCATCTTGGGTATCTTATCCAGGTCCCCTGAAGAAGGCTGGATGCTCACTAGTTGGGAATGGTTGTAGAGGTGATTCTTGTTCATCTGTGGCTTGCGCTACAGGACCTTAGCATTTCCTTTATTTTTTTCCTGGTTTATTTATTTAAATTTTTTTTTCTTTTTGGAGGAGGGAAGGCAGGGCAGTTGGGGTTAAGTGACTTGCCCAAGGTCACACAGCTAGTAAGCGTTGAGTATCTGAGGCTGAATTTGAGCTCAGGTCCTACTGACTCCAGGGCTGCTGCTCTATTCACTGCACTACCTAGCTGCCTCTCAGCATTTTCTTTAAACCCTTAGAATCTATGATTCCCCAGTAATACTCAATAGGAGTTAAGCCCATGAACACTCAACTATGGGTACTGATTGAATATGATCTTTCTAGTTCTTTTCCTTTGAAAATAAAACAGGAATTGATTTTGTAAAAGGGATAAAAGCATAATACCTTAATCTCATGTTTACTCCTCTAATGGTCGTTGAAAATAAGAATCTGCTTTCAGTGGCATTTGCTCTCATAGAGGGTAATCAGCCCTGAGGAAGGCCTCTGTTCTTGAAATTCTGTCCTTTTAAAGTTAGGGCAGTGAATTTTGACTGTTCAGAGTTTTGAGTCTGTTTTGTAGTTTCTCTGCTGACTCATAAAATTTTACAGTTATTAAGTACAGCTCCTTGACCAGTGGGTAAATTTCATATTTTTTTGATCTGTCTTCTTAGTACCTACCACAATGCTTCTATCATGTAGTAGGCATGTGACAATTGTTATTTGACTGCCTGATCTACGGTATTCTTGAAAGCAGTTGTCTAGCCTTGAACATCGATGTTGTCAGGGAATTTACCATCTCATGAAGTATTCAATAGCTAGCAATTATATATAGTGCTTTAAGGTTTTCAAAATGCTTTCCATGAATTATCTCATTTGATCTTCACAAAAATCCAATGGTGTAGGTATTATTATATCCATTTTATAGATGGGAAACCTGAGACTGAGATTGGTTAGGGTGCTTGCCTATGGTCAGACAGGTAGTAAGTGACAAAAGTGGGATTTAAATTCAGGTCTTCCTGAGTCCAAATCCAATACTCTGTCCACTATGTTAAGTAGTTTTCTACATTCTTAGACAGTTTCAATTATAGTGATGTTTTCCCTCATAGTTAACCAAATTTTGTGTCCCTGTAACTTCTACCTATTGGCCCTTCTATTAATTTTAAATAGATGGAGCATTTATTAAGCACTTACTCACTTACATGTACTAAGCCTGGGGATACAAACAGAAGAAAACAAGATGTTCCCAACTCTCAAGGAACTTACCTACTGATGGGAAAAGATACTATATAGAAGGCGGTCTGAAAGATAGGGCAGGGTAGGATAAGGAAGGGTTCCCTCATGGGGAGGGAGGCTGTTGAGGAAGTGGAAGTGTCTAGAGATTAAGGGAGCTGGTAATAATTTGAGCATGGATGGGGGTCTTCAAGGAATGGTGGTTTCTGCCAGGGACTCAACAGTCAGGAGAGCAGAGTTCATTTTCCCTATGGAGTCAAGCAGAAGAAGCATTCCACATAACAGCCCTTTGGGTTAAAGGCCACTATTATTTTAGATAATGAACATTTTACTACTTGGGTATTTACTTCATGCCATCTGTAAAATGTAATGGCCTGCTCTGCCAAGGAGTTGTGAAATCAACTGAGTCAAAGTTTGTAAGATCATTTGGGAGTCTCAGATTGTGTAGATGCTATAGGATCATGATTTGAAAAACTTATCTTCTGGGGTGGCTAGGTGGTGTAGTGAACAGAGTGCTGGCCCTGGAGTCAGGAGGACCTGAGTTCAAATCTGGTCTCAGACACTTGACATACTTACTAGATGTATGATCTTGGGCAAGTCACAACCTCAATTGCCTTACCTTTCTCGCCCTCAAAAAAAAAAAAAAACAAACTTAGATTCATTTACATGTATATGTATATGTGTGTATATATCTATGGTAATATTCATGTTCCCAGAAAGTTATTTGTAACTTTATTATTTTTTAAATTGAACCCAATTGTAACTGTTCTAGAGGAACTTATGATCAGCTTGCAATAATTTGTAGGTTAGAAACTTATTTTAAATAATTTCTTTTTTGGTAATGAATACACTTCAGTATTTCAAAAGATCTGTGATTTCATGGTTGCAGGCATTCCCTCCATTGCAGTGTTTCAGTACCTTTGAAAACAATTGCATGAGTTGTTGGGGCTGAAGGAAAAACTGTCACCTAGTGACAAGTCATTTGGTAATATGCGAATTGTTGGGATTGTCATTCTTTTCCTGGGAATAGAATTTGAGCTTTCTGAGCTTGGTAGAACCTTCTAGAACTCAGGCTATGATGATATAAACTTTGAGAACCCTGGGTCACCTTCATCCCATACAAACACGTACACAGCAATGTGACAAAATGAAGTGAACACTGAACCTGGAGTCAGGATGACCTGAATTCCACTCAGAAGCTTCCAAATCACTTAAACTCTGTCTGCTTCAGTTTCCTCATCTGTAAAATGGAGATAATAGTCACACCTACCTCCCAGGATTATTTTGAGATAATATTTGTAAACCATAAAATGCTATATAAACATTAGTTATTATTATACCATGATGGAGCATTGAAATAAGACTTCACTGGAAGTGAATGATTAGTTACCTCCTTTTTTTTTTAGTTTGAATTTTTGCATATTGAGTCATTTGAAAGTGAGAGCACACTTATATTGTGCTAGTATTTTCAGTAAGTTCATGTTGTATTGTACAGGTCATAGATATGACAATTGACTAGGGAAAATTTTGAAATATAGGGCATCTTTTGTCCTTTTTTTTTTTTTTTTTGGTTAAAGTTGTACTTACCTGTCAATTAATCCTCTGTTCCTCTGCAAATAGTGATGTTTTTTTTCAAATGCTTTATTAACTTCTAGTTTGCATCATTCATTTCCGTCAGATTTTGAGGTACAATTTTTCCCCATTTTCCCCTACCCACCACCCCAGAATAACAGTCATACAGGATATCCCCTCAACCAATCTGCTTTCTCCCATCTCTTCTCCCATACCCCCTTCAACTTTTCCAGTAGGGCGAGGTGAATCCCCAAGACCCATTGCCTGCACATCTTATCTCCCAATTATATGCAAAATAGTGTTAATCATAGTGTTTATATATTTTTTTAAAAATTTGATTTTAAAAGGAAGATAAGCAACTCAGTATTTGCTGTACATGTGTAGCTATGCAAAACATTACCATAGTAGATATATTGTAAAAGACTGACTATGTTTCCCTCCCTCCCATCCTACCTCCCACCTGGTCCACTCCCCATCTTGGTCCTGTCCCTTTTCAAAAGTGGGTGCTTCCAACTTCCCTCACCCCCAGCTCACCCTCCCCTCCACCACCTTCCCCCATCCCCCTCCCCCCCACGCTCCTGTAGGGTGGGACCACCCTATTTAGTATGCATGTCATTCTCTCCCTGGTCCAAATTCAATGAGAATAAGGTTTTGCCTTTTTGCCTTCCTGTTCCTCCCCTCCCCTGCAACCACCTTCCCCTGCCTCTTCTACACAAGACAGTTCACCCCATTGTCTTTCCCCATTCCCCCTCACCACATTACTCTCTCACCTCTTAACCTCACCTTTTAAGTATCATCCCTTCCTATTAAATTCGATCTGTGCCTTCTATCTATGTATACCTGAAAACATATATACACACATTCACATATGTATTCATATGCCCATATACCCTTCTTCAACTATTTTCATACTGAGAAAAGTTTCATCAGTTACAGTTATTGTTTTTCCCTTTAGGAATGTAAATAGTTCAACTTTGATAAATTCAAAGTGATTTCTTTTCCCTGTTTACCTTCTCAAGCATCTCTTGCTTCTTGTATCTGAATGTTAAATTTTCTATTCAACTCTGGTTTTTTCCTCAAGAATGCTTGAAAGTCCTCTATTCCACTGAATGACCATATTTTCCCCTGAAACAAGATACTCAGTTTTTCTGGGTAGGTGATTCTTGGTTTTAATCCCAGCTCTTTTGCCTTCTGGAATATCATATTCCATGCCCTTCGATCCCTCAGTGTAGAAGCTGCCAGGTACTGTGCTATTCTGATTGTGTTTCCACAATATTGAAATTGTTTCTTTCTGGCTGCTTGTAGTATTTTCTCCTTGATCTGGGAATTCTGGAACCTGGCTATAATATTCCTAGGAGTTTTCTTTTTGGGATCTTTTTCAGGAGGTGATCTGTGGATTCTTTCAACCTCTATTTTGCCCTCTGGGTCTAAAACATCAGGGCAATTTTTTTTGAGAATTTCTTGAAGGATGGTTTCTAGGTTCTTTCTTTGATCATGGCTTTCAGGTAGTCCAATAATTTTTAAATTATCTCTCCTAGATCTATTTTCCAGGTCAGTGGTTTTTCCCATGAGCTATTTCACATTGCCTTCTATTCTTTCATTTGTTTGTATCTGTTTAACAGCATCTTGATTTCTCATAAAGTCACTAGCTTCCATCTGCTCCAGTCTAATTCTGAAGGAATGAATCTCCTCAGTGAGCTTTTGAGATTCTCTTTCCATCTCGCAAATTCGGCTTTTTAAGGCATTCTTCTCCTCATTGCCTTTCTGGGCCTCTTTTGCCATTTGAGTTAGTCTATTTTTTAAGGTGTTATTTTCCTCAGTCAGGTTGTTAACTATCATTTCATACCTTTCTTGCATCCTTCTAATTTCTCTTCCCAATTTTTCCTCCATTTCTCTTATTTGGTTTTTAAAATCCTTCTTAAGGTCCTCTATGGCCTGTAACCTGCTCATATTTTCATTTGGGGCTTTTGGTGCAGGAGTTCTGACCTCACAGTCCTCCTCCTGTTCCATGCTTTGATCCTCTTTGCCCCCAAAATAGGAGTCTAATGTTGCATTTTTCTGTTTATTTTGTTTCCTTTGTCTAGGCATGTTGCCACTCAATTACTTGACTTTTGGGCTTGTTGCCATAGTAGAACTTTGCCACCAGCCTGGGGAACTTCCATCCCAAACGGGATTTTCTCAACTTCTGGAGGTATTAGTTGGGTGGCTTCTGTGAAGCCTCCACACACTCTGGCAAGCTGGTCACACACCCCAAGACCTCCACCCCAGACCTCAATACAGATCCAAGAAGGGTAAAGCAAGAGTGCTTACCCCCTAGACTGATCGAGGGATTCCCCCTACAGTTCCCAGGCCAAGAGCTGAAGCTGCAATGTGGCAATATGGCGCAAGCTGCGCCAGCTCCTTAGCAGCTTCTCACCCCCAGGGGAAGAAGCTGACGCATTCTCCCAACCAGTCCCAAAGGCCATAGGGTACTAACCTCTCACTTTGTCCTAGGCATCTATGTGTTGATAATTTTGGAAACTCCATAGCTGCTGGTGTTCCAGGGTCCCTCCAACTGGCTGCTGGTCTGGCTGCCCTGGGGCTAAAACCTTGACTCACAGGGTCCTGGGCTCGGCTCCCAGAGTGCTGTGCTGGACTGTTTCTTGCCAGGCTGCCGGGCTGTCCTCAGTGGGAGTTTAGCTTCTCTGTGTCATTTTGTGCGTTCTGGAGCTCAAGAGGTCGTTCATAGTCCCCCTTTTACATGATTTTGAAGTGGTGTGGGCTGGCGCTCCACGGAAGTGCAGTTTCTACTTCGCCATCTTGACTCTGCCCTGTGCAAATAGTGTTTTAAAGATTTCTAACACATTATCTGTGAGTTAGACATTCTCCTTGTTTTCTAATGCTGGCCCTTTTCCAGAAGCAGAGTGATTGATTTAAATATGGTCCAAATTAGAGAAGCAAAGCACACATTATAATCATTTTCTCAACTTTAAACTCAGATATTTCTTTTGTTGTTTTTGAGTCTTGTTACCCCTTGATGTATAGGGTAGCTAGATGATTTTTTGAAGAGTATACTATAAAATGAAATTTTGCAGAAATTCATTTTCCTGCTGACAGTGAATTCCAGATGAAATAAGGTCAAAATTGGACCAAGAGTGAGTTCAAAGGGAGAAGTGGTTTTGTCACAACCTCTCTTCCTAGTCCTGCCTCCTATCTCCCCTATTTTGTTCCATTCCCCCATGCCTTCAGGTTGTCCTCCTTGTCAATCCTGCTGCCTGTTTAAGTTACCACAGATGAAGATCCCCTGGAGCTGGGAAAAAGAACTTCCTGACTCCCAGCTGATTGCTTCATTCTGTTCCTGCCTGCCTGGAGCCTGAGCTGTGCAGCCTTTAAAAATGGGAGTTCTTATTAGTATGTTGGCCTTTAGAGCTAGAAGAGACCATTGAATCCAATGCCCTCATTTTAACAGATGAGGAAACTTAAACATACATAGACTACTTTGTGACTTGCTCAGGATCACACAGCCAGTAAAGTTCTCAGGCCACATTTGAACTCAGGTCTTCTTCCCTTCAAACCCAGAACTCTATTCATTGTACCACATGTTTTAAACTCAATATAATTTTATTTTTCTAGTCTTCATTATCTTTTGATCTCTCCTTTGATCTTTTGACTTTTTTTTTAATTGTACCCCACCCCCCCTTCTTTTGTGACATTTTTTCTTCCCTTCACTTTCTGGTACTATTTTCCCAGGTCCTGTATAGCTCTGATAATTTCTACAGTCTCCTTTCTTTTCCTACTGTAACACCCTGGACCCTTATTACTCCTTGCTTTGAGTATTAGAACAGCTTTCTCACAAAATTTCTTGCCTCCAGTCTTATATGCTCCCTCCATCAAAAAAAAAAAAGTCTACCATTGCAAGATTAGTTATTCTACTGTTCTGGTCTTGTTAGTGTCTAGCCTCCTATGCAAATATTTTCAATCAGAGCATTGGACTTAGGTCTTTCTGGCACTGACCTGGTGCTACACCACTTTGCCTTCTTTCCTAGCATGTAGACTTTTGGTATTGGGAGATGGTGGTGGTTTTTTGCTCCCAAGGCAAGTAAGAAAATTTTGCTATTGTGTAGAATCAATGTTAGAGAATAAATATGCATGTCTTTATCAATTTGCATGGAATTTTATTGTTTTTCTAAATACTTCACATATATTTTCTTATATGCTCTGTACAGTAGCTCTTTGGAATAGGGCAGATAGTTATTCTGATATACTGAGTCAGAGTAAGTGACTTGTTCAGGGTCATATGGCAAGTTAGTGATGGAGCCAGCATTAGAACTTGTGTCATATGATACTTGGTCTTATGTTCTTTTCTTTATGAGGTTAGGGGTAGAGATTGGATCTTTAATTTTTTTTTTTTTTGAGTATAGAGAACTCCCAGGTGAGGAAACTCCCTCTACCAATGCAAGTCAACACCTTCCCTACAATTGATTATTTTAGAGAGTTGACTAGAGAGCTAAGATGTTAAGTGACTTACTGAGGGTCTCATCACCAGTATGTGTCACAGGTGGGACTGGAACCCAACTCTTCCTGGTTCCAAAGCTGAATCTTTATCCACTTAAGCTATAAACCCATGGGGACTGTGGGGAAAGCATTTGTATTATGAATTATTTAGAGTTGATGCTAATCATTCTTTTTTCTTATCCTAAAAATTGAAATCCATTAGCACATTCCAGTGGAATTGAAAGGGATTTACTTTTGAATTGGAGAAGGAAAATCATAGATATTAGAACAGTAGGAGAGAACTCAGGCTTTAGGGTTTTTGTTTTTTTGTTTTTCTCATTCTCTGTTCTTGCAATTTAATGTGCAGGCCCTCCATCTCACACTTGGATTACTGTATTAGCCTCCTGGTTGGGATCCCTGACTCAAGCCTCTCCCCACTCTCCATTCAGCTGTCAAATTGATTTTCCAGAGGTTAAGATCTGACCTTTTAATCCCCTTTCCCACCATTCAATAAACTCCCTACCACTGTTATGACCAAGTATAAAATCGTCTGGTTGGGGTTCAAAGTCTTTCATAACCTCGCCCCTTGCTACTTTTCCAGTCTTCCTATACTTTACTCACTCCCACTTACTCACTGACCTTATGTAGCAGCAAGCACCCTAGCATATCCAGGAAGGCTGTTATCACAGGTTCTTTGGTCTGCTTTTCTAAAGTAAAACTAAAAAAAAAACTCAACTCCTTATTTTTAATAAAAAATATGTTATTTACCTAGGTCAGGGGACAAAGTAAGCACACTGAACTTCAGAGAAAATACAAACAAAAGTTATAGGCAGATAAAAAATACAGAGAAACAGACCAACAGACAGGGCTTTTAGCTGTCTGACCATTACATCCATACCTAGTCAGCTACCAGAGAGAGAGAAACACCAACATCTGGGTTCTTAAAGTGGGGGTGGAGGGGCTCAACAGCTGCCCAGGGACTCATCTGACACAACTCTTCCCATGAGTGAGCCCCAAATAGAACCTCACATCAGGGTATATATAGCCTTCTCCAGGGTCAGAGAACATCACAAGCCTAGTGACCAGTGCACTACCCAATCATAAAGTAACAAGGTATGGGCAGTCCTGAAAAACAAGCTTCCACTACAGGTTCCATCTGACCATATTCAGCCTATTAGGGGGCAGAGTTTATTTTCAAATCAGGGAAGGTCCTCAAATTCATTTAAGCCTATCAAGAGGCAGGGAAGATCTTCAAATTCCCATTCCCATTCCACCTTGGCTTCCTGGAATATGCATTCCATTTTGCATTTTCACTGACATCCCCATTCTCAGAACTCTTTCCCTTCCATCTTTGCCTTCTGGCTCCCTTCAAGGCCTAGGTCAAATCTTCCCTTCTACAAGAAGCATTTTTCTGATCCTTCTTAATTCTAGTGCCTTTCCTCTGTTGATTATCTCCAATTTATCCTGTATGTATCTTGTTTGTGCAGAGCTGTTTGCATATTATCTTCCCTAGTAGACATCCCTGAGAGCAGGGAATGTTTTTTTTACTTTTCTTGTTTCTTTTTCGGTTTTTTTTTTTGTTTGTTTGTTTGTTTGCTGGGAGAAGGCAGGGCAATTGGGGTTAAGTGACTTGCCTAAGGTCACATGGCTAGCTTTGTGTTAAGTGTCTGAGACCAGATTTGAACTCAGGTCCTCCTGACTCCAGGGCTGGTGCTCTATTCACTGTGCCACCTAGCTGTCCCTTTTGCTTTTCTTTGTATTCCCAGTACTTAGCACAATGCCTTGCACCTAATAGGAGCTTAATAAATTCTTGTTGATTGACTGACTCTTGGCTGCTAGGGGCCAAGAGATTTTTCTGACTCTTGTATGCATAGAAAGAGAAAGAATTAACTTGGCTTGGCTCCTTCTGCCTTGGTCTTATCCAGTTCTGGCTTGCTGACCTTCTCAGGCAGGTGCATGTTGGCTGAGAGGGAAAGGGAGAAAATCTGGTGCAGGAGGATGGGGGTGAAGACATAGGGTAGACAAGCATTACAGATTAGTGTTGCCTGGCCACCATTTCATTTGGTTTTTAATTCCTCTGTTGTCCTGGTTTATCTTCAAAGCATATAATTGTCTACCAGAGAATAGGCTGTGGAGCTTGTGTATCCCAGAGTCTAAAGTACTTTCCAGAATACATTGAATTAAAATTAGAAAGCTCTGGAGAAAGGAGACTCAGGCAAGAAACTAGGAGATGTGTTGGGCTCTCTGATGCTTTTTGACATAGTGATGAGTAATGTATCTTCTAACTAGGTCACAAGAAACAAAGTAATGCCCCATAGAACCTTCTTCCCTCAGTAACTTTTAAAGAAGTAGTCTTTGATGCTAACTACCACTGAAAAAAGTGCCCATGACATTGACAGCAGCACTAAACCTGCCAACATGCTCAGAGTGTACCCATTTTTAGGACCACCTTTGATCCCAGAGCTTCAGGATAGTCAGTCTATTTTTGCTTCTGCTGGAGAGCAGATAATCACCAAGACCCCCTCATGTTGACAAGGAGAAAGGTGAGGTGCTAATTAGCATAATCTAGTGCTTCTTTGAATTTAATTTGATTTATAAAATGATTGTCAGAATTACTTGTGAAGAAAAATCAAGAAAACAGCAAATATAGAGTTATGAGGGGAAAAATCTTACTTTTCATAAGGTAGAGGTAAATTTATAATGGAACAAAAAAGATAACTAAAGGAGGTTATAAATGATAATAGAAATAACTGACATTTACATAGTGCCTTAGGGTTTGCAAAAGAGAGAGGAAGGCTGAGGAATACCCTACTCCTGCTTTCCTTGGTCTTCCTACCTCCTGACATTACCAGAAGAGTTCTTAAACTCTGGGATCAAACCCTGGTCTAAAAATATACTCCATTCTGAGTATTTTAAAATTTTATTTAGATTAAGGAAGTGTAAGGGTAGAGTTCATTAAATAATTGTGTTGGTATGGAAACATTAATCCTGTGCAACCATTTGTCTTCACAGGACCAAAAGTTTTCTTTTTTTTTCTTCTTTGGCCAGGAAAAAATATCCTATGTTTGATTTTATAAAAGGTATTAGAAAGTACTTTATGACATTAGAGAGTACTACATAAAGCTATTTTGATGTAGATATTAATGAGTACTATGTGGCTTTGATAGGACTAATATCACTATTTTAAACAATTTATAAATTTGATGAAAACGATGTTTTATGGTCACAGCAAAAAAAAAAAGTAGGGCAAAGGTAAGGACAGTTATGCTTAATTCCTCCTCTAAATTTAAATCCATGTTGATGCGAATCTTTAATAAGTAAAGTCATTTTGGAAGGCTATTTCAGTTAAAGGCATGTGTATTTTTAGGTAGAAGCAATTTTACTTGACTAAATTAAACCTTTTCTAAGTGAGGAATTGTTATCTCTATTATTTCATTGTGAAGGGGAATATTTGGAAAATTCATTTGTATCATTAGCCAATTTTCCTTTCTTGATAACATACTGTAAAAGAATTGCACCATCAGACAAATGATAATAGAATGCACTTATATGAGACTTTGCTAAGTGATTAATAGAAGCCCACTCTAAGAAAGATCCTGGTTTTGCCCCTTTTGAGCCCACATTCTTTTTTTTTCTTTCTAAAAAATATTTAGTATTTTATTTTTTCTCAGTTACATGTAAAAACAATTTTTAATATTCATTTTTAAAGCTGAGTTCCCGATTCTTTCCCTTCCTCCTCCCCCTCCCCCCCATTGAAAAGGCAAGCAATTTGATATAGATTATACTTGTGTAGTCATGCGAAACATTTCTATAGTAGTCAGGTTGTGAAAGAAAACATATACAAAAACAATTCAAGGAAAGTAAAGTAAAACAAGTATGCTTCAGTCTGTACCCCAACACAATCAGTTGTTTCTCTGGGGAGGATAACATTCTTCATCATGACTCCTTCAGAGTTGTCTTGGACCTTTGTGTTGCTGAGAATAGCGAAGTCATTCACAGCTGGTCGTCTTACACTATAGCTGTTACTTTGTACATGGTACATGTCTCTTTGCGTCAGCTCATATAAGTCTTTCTGGGTTTTTCTGAAAGCATCCTTCAGCCCACATTCTTGAGAAACTTTGTGTTGGGACTTCTTTCTTTTACAACTAATTTGACCTGCCCAAAAGTGAAGTAAGGGTGAATGCTGATTATAAGATGATGAATCACTGTGGATGTTAAATTAAGAAAATTATATTTCCCTATTAAGGATAAAAATTTTATAGAGAAATTGAAGTATCTTAATTATTAAGCTACTACTTGAAAAATCTTGTCAAGGAGCAGTGTCAGTGAGAAACAAATATTTGATTAACCACAGTCTTCAAATGGTTCCAATTGGCAGAACATCCTGAAAAAATATCTGAAATAATAAATAAATAAAAATATCTGAAAAAATATCTGAAAAGTTGACTAAGTAATTTGTGGTGCTGAACAAAGTTGTTCATATAGCAGCTTATTTTTCTACATGACATGTATGTTTATTAACCATATTTACGACTCCTTTTTGGGTATAGCCTAGTACCATAAATATGGCTAATAAATAAGCATGAGTAAACATCCTATAAGAGACAGATGGCTAGATAGCAAGCTGGGCTTGGAGTTTGGAAGACCTGAATTCAAATCCAGTCTCAGACACTTACTAGCCATGTGACCCTGGGTAAGTCATTTAACTTCATTTTACCTCATTCACTGGAGAAGGAAATGACAAACCACTCCAGTATATTTATCAAGAAAACCCCATGGACAGCATTGGTGTGGTATTGTCCATGGGGTCAGGAAGAATTGGGTATGACTGAAAGGCTCTACAACAACAAGAACAACAGCAACCAGCACCACCACCGTCCTGTATCAGGTACACTGACACCACAATTGAAGTCCTCAGAAGCAGGACTTCAGTCAGAGATCCAGTACTGGGTTGGCAGGCTTTTCTTCTGAAGACTTAAGTTCTGGCTTAGATCTTGCTGCTGCCTTCTTCGTACTCTGAGGTGGTTTCACCCTTTTGCTTCTGTCTGTCTTACTGAGATTCAGTGAGCGGAGTGACTTACTAGTCTAGATAAGTTGAAAGAAATGTAGAACCTAATAATGATAACAGCAGGCAGCATGGTATAGTGGATAGAGATATAGCTAGAAAGACTTGGGCTGGGGTTCCACTTCTTACACATCCTGACTGGGTGACTCTGGGTAAATTACTTAACCTTTCAGTGCTTTAGACAACTCTGCTAAGACTTTTAGTTACCGAGAAGGTACCACCCTGCACTGGTAGAGAGAATTCTCTCACCTGGGGCTTCTCTATATTAATGAAGTTACAAGTCTAGTCCCTATTCCCCCAATTATGCAAGAATAACTATATACTATGCTGTTTGAAGCTCATAGTAACCCTATGGTGAAGTATTAGAGATGTCTCAAGCACTCTGTATTATCTCCACTTTAAAGATGAAGAAACTGAGACTGAAAAGGTTATGTAACCCGTCCAGGATCACATAGTGAGGTGGCATACAACCCAGGACTTCCTGATCACAGTGACCTCCAAAATGAGGAGGGGAATCCTGGACTTACCCCAGGTTTTGAGAGGCTTGTTCATCAAGGGGAGGATGGGAATAGGGTTCAATTCTCCCTCTGCCCTCCCTTCTTTCTACTCCCTTCTTCCCTTCCCCAGAGCCAGCTTGTCTCTGATGACCCCTTAAACACTTCTCTGCTTTTCCCTTTCCTCATTTTAGCCTACTAGGGGATGTGCTGGGCTTGGGCTCTTCAGTAGGCAAAATTCCCCATGAAAGTCAATCAAGCAGATTCCCAGTTATATAGGAAGAAGGTGCCTGTGGCCCCTAAGAATTAAAACAAAACAAAACAAAACTCTACCATAGTACAGTGAAAAGAGCATTAAATCAAAGGACCTGGTTCAAATTCTACTTCTAATTTATTATCTGTGTGACTTCAGGAAACTCATATAACTCCCCTAACCTGCAAGGTTTGGATTATATAGCTTCTGAGGTCCCTTCCAGGTGATAGGCAAATCATATAACCTCTCTCAATATCAGTTTCCTTATCCATAAAAAGGGTATAACAATGTGTATATTGCTGATACCGGAAATTCTACAAATAAAGATTATTTTGGCTAAAGGCTTCCAGGCTCTGTTAAAATGAAAATTGATTTGACAGTGATAACAGCCTTACTATAGTATAGTCTATAGTCTTACTATACTATAGTCCTGGGGAATGAGGGTAAGGGAGAGGAAGGGAACAAGCATTTATATAGCACCTACTACATGCCAGGCGCCAACTGCTTTACAAACATCTTATTTGATCCTCACAACAACCCTCTGAGGTAGATGCTATTATTATCCCCATTTGACAGTTGAGGAAACTGAGGCAAAGCGAGGTTAGACTTAACCAGGGTCATACAACTAGTAAGTATTTGATGCCAAATTTGAATTCATCTCTTCCTGACTCCAGGACTAAATCTCTATCCATTGAGGCACAGTTGCCTTAAGTTATGGTTCTTCATCGACTGTCTGGCTTCTTTTTTAGATTTTAGATTTTAGTTGGGTTTTTTTGCTGACATATCATGCTTCTTGCCTATGGCTATACTCCAAGGCTCTGTTCTGGGTCCTGTTTCTTTCTTTCTCTACACTCTCATTTGATGACCTTATTATCTCCTAGATACATAAATCTGGGTGTCATCAGCAGAGGGTATTTATTTATTCATGCATTTAGTTGTAGTCTTTATTTATTATTCATGCATTTAGTTGTAGTCTCTCTCTCTCTCTCTCTCTCTCTCTCTCTCTCTCTCTCTCTTTCTCTCTCTCTTTCTCTTTCAGAGTTTTAGTCCTGTATTACCAACTGCTAGCATTTCAAATGGAATGATTATTGCTATTTCCATCTCAACTTATCTAAAACAGAATTTTTTCCTTCCAAACCCAAACCTCTTTTGATTTTAAAACATCCTTTCAGTCTCCCAGCTGCCCCTAAATTCTCAACCTTTTTATTATTCTCAATTCTTTGCTGTCCCCTTACTTCTTATATATAATCATATGCCTTCACAGTATTTCTAGCATATGTTCCCCTCTCACTATTCACATAGTCACACAACCATCACTTTAGTTCAGGCATTCATTGCTTCTTGCTTGCATTATTGCAATAACCTTCTAATTTATTGATCCCTTTGCCTCAAGTCTCTCCCTACTCCAGTCCATCCACTATATAGCTGCCAAAATAATTCTTCCTAAGAGCAGGGCTGATTATATTACTCCCTTACTCAATAATACCAGTGTCTTCCTATTGCCTTTAAGATAAAATATAAGTTTTTTCCCTCTTCCCTTTACCCCTCATTTTTATTCTGTGTTATGTCTTTAAAAAAAAAGAAAACATGTTTCTTATAAGCAACAGATCCTGGGGCTTTTCTTATCCAATCTGTCACTTTAAAAAAATTTAATGGATTTCTTAATCCATTTAAATGTAAAGTTATGAGAGGTTTATATTTTCTTCCATTTGTCTCCAATATTCTCTTTTACTTTCAAATTAAGATTTACCCCCCCCCTTTCTCCTGCAGTATCTGTAGATACTGTACTGTGTCTCCTTAGTTATTTTAGCTTTATCTATTTTAAAGCAATCTTTTTTCTACCAGCTCTCTTCCCTTCAACTTCAAGCTACCCCATCTTCCTGTTTGTTACTACTCCTTTGCCTAATTTTGGAGTTTTGTTTATTAGTTTCTTTTCATTTCTCTGTTTTTTTAAAAAAAAAAAAACAACCCTCACAACCTGACCTCAGTCTGTCTCTCCAGGCTCATTCCTGAATACTCATTCTTCTTCCAAGCCTCTATGGTCCAGTCAGACTGGTTTTCTCTTTGTTTCTGATACTCCATCTTCCACCTAATGCCTTTGCATTGCCAGTCCCCCATGCCTGGAGTGCCGGCCTTCCTCATCAATCCCCTCTTTGCCTTTAAGATTCTTTTTTCTTTTAGGATTCAGCTCAAGAACCATCTTCTATGTGAAACCTTTCCTTGACAACCCCCTATAAAGTGCTGGTGCCCTTCCTTTCAAAATGACTCAGGGAGAGAGAGTGAGGCTGATGACTTTGCTCAGCTCTGCCTCACTTAAGTCTAATTCATGAGGCAGTTAGGACATTACCAGTGATGTCACCGGTCCTCTTCCAAAAAGAAAGAGGAAGAACAATAACAATAACAAAAACAAAACACCACCACCTTGTATTTTGGTTTCGTGTCTACTTGTATATGTGTACAACAGGATGTAAGCTTCTGAGGGGCAGGAACTCTTTTTTTCTTTATATTCCTAGACCCTATTATGGTCCACCACCAGAGTTGGTGCTTGATAAATTCCTGTCACTCAGTTAGTAATTTACTGCATCATAGTATGAATGATGGCTTTATCTGATTATTCTTTTAAACCAAAATGTGATATAAATACCCAACTGGACATAAATTGACTGGTGCACATCACAGTGGAGTAGGGAGGTATCTGCAGGGAATTGGGCAATAGGAGAAAAAAGAGAAGAAAGGATTTAAGAGGGATGAAAGAAAGGATTTGTTTTGAAATAGGGCTAACCCAGACACTGGTATCTACTCTGTTGCTGGAGCCTAGTACAAATGCTTACTTTCTAGCAAAATAAAGCAGAACCATGCAAATCACCTGCAGTGCTTCTGGGAAAAAAAAAAAAAACAACCAAAAACACCACCAAGTAATTCAGGTGTTATTTGTTCCCTTTACCTGCCTAATTCTTTGAATCCTCATCTGGCTTCCTTTTTTTCCCATAGCATTTTACATAAGTTGAATGTCTTCATCGCGATTCTCTTTAATGCAGAGCCTAGATGTTTCTCTAGGGGCATCTCTATCTATTTATGGGCTCTGACTCAAACTATTTCATCATTCTAAATGGGGAATAATTTTTAATTCATTCCCTTCCTCTGGCCCTGGCATCACTCTGCTAAGGGCATTCTTAACTGTCCTCGCTGTGTCTGTTAGCTATAACTGGACTGCCCTGCTAAACCTCACTCTCCCAGAAGACTGAAAGCTTGTTCCAGGTCGAGTGCTATTGAATGCCATGTTCTGGCATGGTCTGTGAGAGCTTGAATATTATTGTTCTGCAGCCTGAAGAATTCTTGTGCAATTAAGAAGGCATTGAAATAAAGGTTTCCTACATGGGAACATTTAGTGTGATTGTTTGAGTGTGGATGTATAGGGTGTCTCAAAAGTCTTTGTGAAGCTTTAATAATTTAAATATGTATATGCTATATTGTATTATATAAATTTAGTGGTAGGGTGTGTGTGTGGGGGCGGGGAGGATTTTTTTTTCCGCTTAGGAGCCTAGGTGTGTTGGCTTCACATCAATGAATAATTCTAGTTTCAGAGATAAAGGAAAATAGAAGTGCCTGTCTACAGCAATGCAGCTACTTAAATGCCAGATTGCCCACTGATTTAAAAAAACAACAACCCCTAAAACAGAGAACAAGGGTGTGTCTGTCATCATAAAGAATAGTGGTGTTTCAGTTTTTAAGCTTAATTCTGATGAATGTGAAAATGGTTTTAATTGCTAGTTTTAATGAAGAAATATGCATGTTTTTTTTTTCTCCCCAGCTTCTGCTGTGACTGCTGAAGATGTAAAGAAAGATGCCCAGAATTCACAGGTACTAATTCTATTTGTGAAAATATTCTCTTTGTCTGAAATTCTTCATAGAATAGAAGATGAGGATGCTTTTTTTTTTCTTAGACTAATGTGAAAAGGAGATTAGAAAGTGTATGAAGCCAGAGAATTTTAGACCTGGATAGATAATTTGGGATCAAGTACCTTATTTTACAGATGAGAAAAATGAGGCTTATGAATATGAAAGGGCTTGTCCAAGGTTCCATAGCCAGGGCCTGAACCCAAGCCAACAATCTTTCTCCTTTAGCACACTTCACCAATTGCCTTTTACTCATCGTCACATTTATTTTTTTAATTAATAGATAGTCTTTTATCTATGTAGAGTAACTAGCCGAGAGCATTGTAAGATGTGTGCTTAGTTAATATTTGTTGAAGGTAGCTAGGTGGTGAAGTGGCTAGAGCACCAAGACTAGAGTCAGGAAGACTCATCTTCCTGAGTTCAAATCTGATCTTAGACACTACTAGCAGTGTGACTCTGGGCAAGTCACCTCACCCTGTTTGCCTCAGTTAAATGGGGTCACAAAGAGTCAGATATGACTGAAATGATTGAATAACAAAATGTTTGTTGAATTTGAACCCATGGCAGCACTCTCAATATCCATAAATATGCTTCGATTAAAATGTTTCTTTCCATAATAAAAGAACATCTACAAGTATGAAATTCATTATAAGAAAGAGCTGATTCCACATACCCAGGAATTTCAGGGATTTGATTCTAATTTTGGTACTGTATTTAAAAAAACTCATAAGCTTACCCTACCTTCTCATTTAATTTTTTTCAACCTATTAAATATAGAAGCTACTACATTGGAGGGGCTTTGTAAGTCTTTAGCAGTTGCCATTTTGAAATTGGCAGTGCAAGGGTATGTTTAAGAGGGGGAAGAACTGCAGAAAGCCTCAGAATTAATATGTTAGGTGCTGTTAGGTTATAAATAGAATACCTGGGGCGGCTAGGTGGCGCAGTGAGTAAGAGAGCCGGCCTTGGAGTTGGGATGACCCGGGATCGAATCTGGCCTCAGAAAATGAGCGCCCACACATAAATAATGACTACCCGTGTAACCTTGAGCAAGTTACTTAACCCCAATTGCTTTAAAAAAAAAAAAGAAATAGAATACCTTAAACTATACAGAGACATGTTTAAAAATAAAACCAAACCCAGAGGGGATTATACTCTTTTATAGATTAAATTGTATTCATTTTATAAATTAATTTGCCCTATTGATCACTGTTTAAAAATCTCACTTTGCTTACTTTGCTAATAATTTTCACGAGGGCATCATGATGTATCAGTTTAGGACCTAATGGAAAATAAATGACATTTAAAACATGCTTTGCTTTGTCATTAATTAAAGTATAATTGATTTTTTTTTGAGACTAATTCTCTTTATATCTCCCAGGCTGGAAGTGCAGTAGCCACTTATGGGCCCAATCTCTTACTTTTCTACATGGAAGCTTTAACCTGTTCAGTCATCCCTATTTGGGCTGTTTGCTCTTCCTTAAGGCTCTCTGCTCTCTGTTGTAGTTGAGTCATTTTCTCGTTATGCCTGACTCTTTATAACCTCATTTGGGGTTTTCTTGGCAAAGATGCTGGAGTGGTTTGCCATTTCCTTCTCCAGTTCATTTTACAGAAGAGGAAACTGAGGCAAATGGGGTGAAGTGACTTGCCCAGGGTTATACAGCTAAGTGTCTGAGGACAGATTTGAACTCAGGAAGATGAGTCTTCCTGACTCTAGGTCCAGCACTTTATCTACTGTGCTACCTAACTCCTCTCTGGGGCTCACCATATTGCTGCTGGTCTCTGTGCTGGTGCCCACTCAGTACTAGCCTCATGTAGCTCAGGATTTCCACATTCAAGCCCCTGCCTCTACCAGCAACAGTAATTATAGGAGTATGCCATTATACCTGGCTGATTCTTGGCTATATGGAAGGATTTTTAATGGAATGTTTCTTAGTAACCCCAGTGTTGTATTCCTTTCAAACTGAAAAGAGTATGAATCTCCCAAGAAATTCTTCACTGCTATTATTGAAAGAAGTCTTCAAATTACTTTAGTAAAAATGATGCTTATTTGTTATGGACTTAAAAATGCTACCTATGGTTCAAAATCAGGGAATTGAAATTTCATTTAATGAATTTGGAGATTAGCTCCACATATGTTCACTGGTATGTTTCAACTGATCTTTAATTTTGAATCAGGATATTATGTCTTCTCCACTTTGAATATGCAATGTTTTCCTATATTTTTATAGCATATTTTATCCAAAGACAGTCATTCATTCTAAAAGGAGTTGTTCATTCAGACAGTGGCTATTTAAGAAGAGGCAGCTAGGTGGTGTAGTCAGAAAGACTTGAGCTCAAATGTGACCTCAGACACTAGCTGGGCAAGTCATGTAAACCTTTCTGCTTCAGTTCCCTCATCTGTAAAATGAGCTGGAGAAAGAAATGGCAAACCACTCCAGTATCTTTGCCAAGAAAACCCCAAATAGGGTCATGAAGAGTTGGAAATGACTGAAAAAAGACTGAATAACAAATGGTAAAAACCTTTCCTGTCTGGTAGGAGAAAGTAGGTTGTGTGACACTTGCAGTCCATGCCATCTTGCCTCAGGTAACCTGATGCACCTTCTCTCTCTCTCCCCAGATTCCCAAACTGTTGCCCATCTTGACCTTTTAGCTTTTACCAGACTCTTCAAACTGCTTAGGTGTGTAGATTCCTGTCCCAATCTTTCCCATTAGTACTTAAACGAACCTTTACTCCAGGTTGTTGGCCTAGTTCATGACTCCCAGCTCTGACCGTGAGCCTGTGCTTTTCCTTTCCTCTGTACTTGTGGCCCTGCATCACCCCTTCTGATCCCTCAGTTTGTCATCTCATGTCCACAACCCACTGCTGCTACCTTGACATCACAGCAGCAAGTACTCATTAAGTTTTCTTGTTGTTATATGGATTGTGTACCCTGAGTTCTCTTTCAAAACCAAGCAGTTAAGAAAAGTGAGAGAATTCAAATCTCATGATCTTTTTTTGTTTTTGTGGTGGCAAACAAATTAGTGTTTATCTGAAGTGTTAAATGCAAGCATTCTCCATAATTTCCTCGTTCAAACCCTCACTTTTATTCTAATGTTAATGACTGAGGAGAAAAGTCAGAGTCATCTACTTCCCTTTTCAAAGAGCACTCAGATAAAATGCTTGATGATTTTGATAAATAATGTTATCTTTTGATGAATTGCCAAACTAGATATTACAGGGATGCATGTGTTCCAAATGACCATATCTACCATCTCTTAACACAAAAAAACCTCAAACCCCCAACCTGTCTAATGGGGTTATGCTTTTCCCACTAGGAGAAGGAACCATGTGCAGTATAGTTACATTATTAATAAACCCTGTGTGAAGTTGAACTATAATATGACTGACCTACAAAAACCTGACAGTGCCTACATTTGTGATTGATATTAATAGTTGGGATGAGAAATGTAATTGCGGCTGAGATAATAACACAAGTCTGTGTTTCTTTTTTTTTTTTTAAACAAATGCTTTATTAACTTCTGGTTTACATCATTCATTTCCACCAGATTTTGAGTTATAATTTTTCCCCCATTTTTTCCCTACCCACCACCCCAGAGTAGCAGTCCCACTAGATATCCCCTCATCCAATCTGTTCTCTCCCATATCTTCTCCCATACCCCCTTCGACTTTGCCATTAGGGCAAGGTGAATCTCTGAGCCCCAATGCCTGGACATCTTATGAAACATTTAATTTTAAAACTTCGATTTTCAGATCCATTCCCTTCCTCCCTTGTCACCCACTCCCACTGAGAAGATAGGCAATTCAGTATGTGTTGTACATGTATAGCTATGCAAAACATTACCATAGTAGATATATTGTAAGAGACCGCTTATATTTCCCTCCCACCCATCTCACCTACCACCTGGTCCATGCCCTACTTTGATCCTGTCCCTCTTTGATAGTGGGTACTTCCAACCTCCCCTCCCCTCAGAATGTCCTCCCCTCCATCATCCCTCCTCTCATCTCCCTTTCCCCTACTCTCCTGCAGGGTGAAATATCCCATTTAGTATGTATGTGATTCTCTCCTTGAGCCAACTTTAATGAGAATATGGTTTTGCCTTTTTGCCTTCCTGTTCTTCCCCTCCCCTGCAACTACTTCCCCTTGCCTCTTCTACATGGGATAGTTTACCCTATCCTGTCTCTCCCCATCTCCTCTTGCCACTTTCCTCTCTCACCTCTTGACTTCACCCCTTAAGAATCATCCCTTCCCATTAAATTCAACCTGTGCCCTCTATCCATGTATACCTGTAAACATATGTCCATATACCCTTCTTCAATTATTTTCATAATGAGAAAGGTTTCATCAGACACAGTTATTGTTTTTCCATGTAGGAATGTAAATAGTTCAACTTTGATAAGTTCCTTTTGATTTCTTTTCCTTGATTACCTTCTCAGGCATCTCTTGCTTCTTGTGTCTGGATGTCAAATTTTCTATTCAACTCTGGTTTTTTTCCTCAAGAGTGCTTGAAAGTCCTCTATTCCACTGAATGACCATATTTTCCCCTGAAACAAGATACTCAGTTTTGCTGGGTAGGTGACCCTTGGGTTCATTCCCAGCTCTTTTGCCTTCTGGAATATCATATTCCATGCCCTTTGATCCCTCAGTGTAGAAGCTGCCAGGTCCTGTGCTATTCTGATTGTTTCCACAATATTGAAATTGTTTCTTCCTGGCTGCTTGTAGTATTTTCTCCTTGATCTGGGGATTCTGGAACCTGGCTATAATATTCCTGGGAGTTTTCTTTTTGGGATCTTTTTCAGGAGGTGATCTGTGGATTCTTTCAACCTCTATTTCCCCCTCTGGGTCTAATACATCAGGGCAATTTTCCTTGAGAATTTCTTGAAGGATGATTTCTAGGTTCTTTCTTTGATTGTGGCTTTCAGGTAGTCCAATAATTTTTAAATTATCTCTCCTGGATCTATTTTCCAGGTCAGTGGTTTTTCCCATGAGATATTTCACATTGCCTTCTATTCTTTCATTTGTTTGGATCTGCTTAACAGCATCTTGATTTCTCATAAAGTCACTAGCTTCCATTTGCTCCAGTCTAACTCTGAAGGAATGAATCTCCTCAGTGAACTTTTGAGATTCTTTTTCCATCTGGCAAATTCGACTTTTTAAGGCATTCTTCTCCTCATTGCCCTTTTGGGCCTCCTTTGCCATTTGAGTTAGTCTATTTTTTAAGGTGTTGTTTTCCTCAGTTAGGCTGTTGACTGTCATTTCATACTTTTCTTGCATCTTTATCATTTCTCTTCCCAATTTTTCCCCCACTTCTCTTATCTGCTTCTTAAGGTACTCTATGGCCTGTACCCAGCTTGCATTTTCATTTGGGGCTTTTGGTGCAGGAGTTCTGACCTCACAGTCCTCCTCCATGCTTTGATCCTCTTTGCCGCTAAAATAGGAGTCCAATATGAATTAGACCTTTAAAAATTTTGAGTTCCAACACTTTAAAAAAATTAAAGTTTTTTTTTTAAACTGATGGGTTTTCCTTTTGTATTTAGTTGTATTTGGTGCAAAGGCCATTTAGCTTTAGCTTAAATACCCAGTCTCCTGATATTCAACACAGGATGATCAAACTAACTGTCTAAGATAACCATCCTGAAAACAGTCTTCCTTTTCATGGATATGTCTCCCTTTTCAGCCTTATGATGGTGAGATGCCCTACATTCATATATCACTTTCACCTTATATTCAAAGTAGTTTCACATCTGCTATCATGTATTTATCATTAGTATCTCTGCTAGGTAGGTTAGACAGGTGTTATTCTTATGGTATAGTAGAAAAAAACACTGAACCGGTAGTAAGAAGACCTGGAGTCTGGCCTTGGCTCTGTCTCTAATAAGTTGTGTTGTCTTAGACACTAACATCTATGGGCCTTTAGTTTCCTTATGTGTAAAATGAGGTTAGATAAACTCTAAGGCTTCTTTTCTGTTCTTAAATTCTATGCTTCCATAATTCTTATTTTATAGATATGAGGAAAAAATCCCTTAAAAACAACAACAACAAACATTTATTAAGCATCTGTTGTTTGTCAGGCAGTATGGTAAATATACGTGAAACAAAACCAAAAATGAAATTACCCCTGTCCTCAATAACATATTTTATTGGAGGATACAGCATATACCTTGTATATATAAGTATATAAAAAAGGAATTTAAGTGTAAATATGTAAGCATATATACTTGTAAGTGTAAATATATATAAAATGGATCTTAGTTTATGGTGGGATTAAAGAAGGAGGGTGCTAGCATTTGTTGGGGGTGAAGGGAAAGGGGTATGGTTGGTGTTTTTTGACCAGAGTCTTGAAGGAAAAAGGAGATTCTACAAGGGGGGGGGGTGGTAAGGAGTATATATCAGCATGGTGGATGGCCAGAGCAAAGGTGAGGAAATTGGAGATGGAGTGCCACATATGAAGAAAAGCAAGATCCATTTGACTATACTGTAGTATATGGGAAGGAGAGTAAGGAATGGAGTCTTAAGATGGTACATTTGGCCTAGATTGCGAAGAACTTCAAAAACCAAATAGGAGCTGTTATTTTATCCTAGAAACTATTGGGAGTGTCTGGACTTTCATGAGTAAGGGAGTAACGTAGCCTTGTACTTAAGGCAATCACATTAGCATCTATGGGATAGATTTATAGGACTGGTGATGGATACAAGAGGTAATGATACCTTGAAGTAGGTTTGTGGCCCTGTGAGCAGTGAGGAGTCAGATGAGAGGGATATTGTGAAGGTAAAAATGACAAGACTTGACAACTGGCATGTGGGGTGAGGAAGAGTGATGAGCTGAAGATAATGCTGAATTTTGGGAACCTGGGAGACTGAAATGAGGATGGTGTGCTTGAAAGAAATCAGGAAGTTTTGAAGAAAGGTGAATTGGAAGGGAAGGAAAATGAGTTTGACTTTAGGCATGTTAAATGTGAGCTATCTATGGGACATACAATTTGAAATGTTCAGTAGGTAGTTGGTGATGCAATATTAGAGCTGAGGAGAGAGGCTGAGGTTGATTACATAAGTCTGGGAGTTATTTGCCCCAAGATGAACTTAAATCTGTAAGAGCTGATGAGGTCACAAAGTGAGAAGGCAAAGAGAAGAGAGAAGGCCCATGACAGAGTGATGGAGGACAAACACAGTGAGTGAAGGTCTGACAGAGGAGATGAGATGGGGCAGTCAGACAGGTAGGAGAAGAACCAGGAATGAATAATCACTAAAACCCAGAGAAGAAAGCTTCTGGGCAGAGATAACAAAAGAGAGGAATGGTCAATGCTGGGAAGGTGTTGGAACAATGGACACAGTGATGTGAGAGCTGTGAATTAGGCCAAGAATGTGCCATCTCATCATCAGAGCCTGGAAGATCGTGAGGAGAAGAGGCAGAGAAGACTTTGGTGCTAATGGCTTCCATTTTCTCAGTAAGAGGAAGAACCTTCCTTAGCTGATAGAATTGTGGGAAGGTAAGATGTGGAAAATGTGAGAAAGGAAGTTTTGGATTAGCCCCTATGCTAGAGAACCAATTAAGAACCAGTTGCCTTGTTATAGTGAATGCCAGTTAAGGTTAGATAATATAAATTATCACTTTTACCCTTTAGCTCTATTGCCTGACTTCATTAACTCTCCATTGCCTATAGAAAAATGTCTAAACTCTCAATTTGGCATTCAAAGCCTTCTTCAGTATGAACTCAAAACTATCTTTGCACTTTTATCCCCTATTAATTCTGCTGTTTGTTAGAATTGTAAGATGTTTCAGAGGTTGGCCAGTCCAATCTCTACCTAAAACACGAATTCTTCTCTGCAACCACCTGACTCCATTCTGTAGTCACACTGTACTAGTTCATGTTCCCCAAGTCTGTTAGGCTTGGTACAATGAAATGGCCACTACCAGTCTGGGGATCAGAGTCCTGGTTCTAGACTTGCTTTTGCCATAATCTCGCTGTGTGACGTTGGGCGAGTCACTTAGCCGCTGGGCCACAGTTTCCTTATCCGTAAAATGAGGATGTAA
>WOXC01011452.1:0-350144 GCA_011680675.1 Gymnobelideus leadbeateri
CCTCCCACTCATCCCACCCACCACCTGGTCCATTCCCTACATGATCCTGTCCCTCTTCTATAGTGGGTACTTCCAACCACCCCTCCCCCAAGGATGCCCTCCCATCCATCATCCCTCCTCTCATCCCCCTTCCCCCTATTCTGCTGCAGGTTGAGATATCCCATTTAGTATGTATGTCATTCTCTCCCTGAACCAAATTCAATGAGAATGTGGTTTGCCTTTTTACCTTCCTATTCTCCCCCTCCCCTGCAACCACTTCCCCCTGCTTCCTCTACATGAGATAGTTTACCCCACCCTGTCTCTCCCCATCTCCTCCTGCCACTTTCCTCTCTCACCTCACAACTTCACCCCTTGAGTATCCTCCCTTCCCAACAAATTCAACCTATGCCCTCTATCCATATATAACTGTAAACATATACACACATTCACATATGTATTCATATGACCATACACCCTTCTTCCATTATTTTCATACTGAGAAAGATTTCATCAGTCACATTTATTGTTTTTCCATATAGGAATGTAAATAGTTCAACTTTGATAAGTTCCTTTTGATTTCTTTTCCCTGATTACCTTCTCAGGCATCTCTTGCTTCTTGTGTCTGGATGTCAAATTTTCTATTCAACTCTGTTTTTTCCTCAAGAATGCTTGAAAGTCCTCTATTCCACTGAATGACCATATTTTCCCCTGAAACAAAATACTCAGTTTTGCTGGGTAGGTGACCCTTGGGTTCATTCCCAGCTCTTTTGCCCTCTGGAATATCATATTCCATGCCCTTCTATCCCTCAGTGTAGAAGCTGCCAGGTCCTATGCTATTCTGATTGTGTTTCCACAATATTGAAATTGTTTCTTCCTGGCTGCTTGGAGTATTTTCTCCTTGATCTGGGGATTCTGGAACCTGGCTATAATATTCCTGGGAGTTTTCTTTTTGGGATCTTTTTCAGGAGGTGTTTGGTGGATTCTTTCAACCTCTATTTTGCCCTCTGGATCTAAAACATCAGGGCAATTTTCCTTGAGAATTTCTTGAAGGGTGATTTCTAGGTTCTTTCTTTGATCATGGCTTTCAGGTAGTCCAATAATTTTTAAATTGTCTCTCCTGGATCTATTTTCCAGGTCAGTGGTTTTTCCCATGAGATATTTCACATTGCCTTCTAATCTTTCATTTGTTTGGATCTGCTTAACAGCATCTTGATTTCTCATAAAGTCATTAGCTTCCATTTGCTCCAGTTTAACTCTGAAGGAATGAATCTCCTCAGTGAACTTTTGAGATTCTTTTTCCATCTGGCAAATTCGACTTTTTAAGGCATTCTTCTCCTCATTGCCCTTTTGGGCCTCCTTTGCCATTTGAGTTAGTCTATTTTTTAAGGTGTTGTTTTCCTCAGTCAGGCTGTTGACCCTCATTTCATACTTTTCCTGCATCCTTCTCATTTCTCTTTCCAATTTTTCCTCCACTTCTCTTATTTGATTTTTAAAGTACTCCTTAAGGTCCTCTATGGCCTGCAACCTGCTCATGTTTTCCCCTGGGGCTTTTGGAGCAGGACTTCTGACCTCACAGTCCTTTTCCCGCTCTATGCCCCCAAAATAGGAGTCTAGGGTTGCTGTTGGCCCTGCCGCCCTGGGGTAAAACCACGACTCAGGCGCTCCCCGAGTGAGCTGTGCTGCCGGTACTGCACACTGTGCTGCCTGCTCCCAGATCACTGTGCTGGTCCTTCCTGCAGAGCTGCTGGGCTGTCCTCAGCGGGAAGTTAGATTCTCTGTGTCGTTCTGTGGGTGCTGGGGCTCCAGAAGTTGTTCAGAGTCCCCTTTTATATAGTTTGGAGGTGATCTGGGGGAAGAGCGGCTTGGACGGCTGTTTCTATTCCGCCATCTTGGCTCCACCCCCCTGGAATGGTTTTTAACTTATATCCTTTAGAAATCATGCTTGTTCTTAGTTTTAGATTGATACTACTTATTTTCAGGAAAGCTCAATTTATTTCTATTCTTTTGAGGATTTTAAAAACAAGAATGGATGTTTTATTTTGACTAAATCTTTTCCTGCACCTATTAAAATAATCATGATTTTATTATTAATATGGTCAATTGTGCTTATAGTTTTCCCAGTGTTTAACCAGTCTTGCATTCCTGCCTAAAATCCCACTTGTTAATAGTTTGTGATCTTTGAGACATATTGGTGTAATGTCCTTGTTGGTATTTTATTTCAATTTTTTGCATCAATATTCTTTGGGGAAATTGCATTATCATTTTATTCTGTTTTGACTTTCCCTAATTTAGGTATCAAGACCATATTTGTGTCATAGAAGGAATTTGACAGGACTCCTTTATTTTTTATAAGTTCCTGTACTATCTAATAGCATAGGAATTAATTGTTATTTAAATGTTTGGTAGAATTAACTTGTAAATTCATCTGGTTCTGGAGTTTTTTTTTCCCCTTTAGAAATTCATTTATAGTTTGTCCAGTTTCTTTCTAACAGAAGGTGATTATGCTGAGTGAGGGGAGCAGAACCAGGAGAACATTGTACACAGTTACAGCCACATTGTGTGATGATTAACTTTGACAGACTTGGCTCTTCTCAGTAACGCAAATTTTTAAGACAACTCTAAAAGGTTCATGATGGAAAATGCTATCCACATCCAGAGAAAGAATTACAGAGTCTGAATGCACACCAAAGCATACTATTTGCTCTCTCTCTTTGGTGGATTGGGGGTGGATTCAACCATTCTGTAGAACAATTTGGAAGTATACCCAAAGAGTTATAAAATCATGCCTACCTTTTGACCTAGCAATACCATTACTAGGTCTGTGTCCCAAAATATTTTTTTAAATGAAAAGGAAAATATGTACAAATACTTATAGCAGTTCTTTTGGTAGTGGCAAAGAATTGGAATGAGGTAATGCTCTTCAATTGGGGAATAGCTGAACAAATTGTGTTATATGATTTTGATAGAATACTATTGTGTTATAAGAAATGATAAGCAGGATACTCTCAGAAAAACCTGGAAAGACTTACATGAGCTGATGCAAAATGAAATGTAAAGTGCACAAAGTAACAGCAATATTACAAGGTGATCAGCTATGAATGATTTAGCTGTTCTCAGCAATACAACGATCCAAGATAATTCTGAAGGACTTACAATGAAGAATGCTAAACACACACAGAGAAAGAACTGTTGATGTCTGAATGTAGATTGACACATCCTTTTTTTAGTCTATTTTTTCTTGAGGTGTTTTTTTATGTCTATGTTTTCTTTCACAACATGACTAATATGGAAATGTTTTGCATGACTGCACATACATAGGTGATATTGAACTGCTTGCCCTCTCAGTAGGGTTGGGGAGGGAGGAAGAGAGAGAATTTGACACTCAAAGTTTTTAAAAATATATTTTAAAATATATTTTTATGTGTAACTAGGGGAAATAAAATACTTAATAAATTCAAAAAGAAAAAATAGAGGATAATAAAACCAGAAGAAAGAATGAGTAACAGACTCTCAAAGAGATTTCCAAGTTTCTCAACAGATATTTTAAGATTAAGGAAAGTGAACCAATGTCTGATGAAATTCAGAAGACTGTAAACTCTCAGTGGAGCACAAAATGAGGAAAAAATATCTAGAATAATTCAAAAGGGGCTTGAGGGGTATTCGATATTATAAAAATAATCAAAACCAAAATATCATAAGTAACATGATTATATTAATAATGTACAAAGTATAACATATATTTATTTTGAAAAGCAAAGTATAGCACTGGCCCTGGTGTCAGGAGGACCTAAGTTCAAATCTGGCCTTAGACACTTGACACTTACTACCTGTGTTACCCCGGGCAAGTCACTTAACCCCAATTGCCTTATCAAAAAAAATTATACATATAAAAGGATTATTTCCTTGCTATGATAAAATACATCTATCTATAACTAAAGGTAGAATTATGTACAATGGAAAGAAACTAGAGACTAATGAATATAAGAATAAAAGAATAAAACAAGGGTGCTTCCTTTCCTTACTTTTATCTGACATTATTCTAGCAATAAAAACAAAAGAAAGAAGTTAAAGGTACAAAAATAGTAAAGAGGAGATTTTAAAAATATCTATTTACTTGTACCATGATGGTTAACTTTAAAGATTCTAGGGAATCAACAAAGAGATTGAAAAAGATCATCAATAGCTTCTATAAAGTTCCAGGTTACAAAAAAATAAAAAACCTACAAATGCCAGCACCATTTCCAGATAACAGTAACAAAGTCTAGGATGCAATAATAGAAAGAAGTCCATTCAAAACAATTGAAAGATGCATAAAACATATAAAGGCATACAGACTATTCATTTTTAAAACATTATAATGTTTTCCTTAAAGAAATAATAAATAATATAAATAACTAGAGGGAAGGGGAACAGAGATCAAGTGCTCATGCTTAGTGCCAATATAATAAAAATGACAACACTAGCAGAATTAATTTACAGATTTATTGATATATAAAAGGGACAATTTAGAGAACTAGATGAAATAATAACAAAATTCATTTAGATGAACAAAAGATCTAGCATATCAAGGGAAATAGTTTTAAAAGTTAGGAATAAAGGAAAAATGTCACTTCCAGACATAAAGCTATAATATAAAGTAATAATCTTCAAAACTATTTGCCATTGGTTTAAAAATAAAGAATTAGATCAATGGAACAAACTAGTCAGAACAATCAGAAATAACTGAAATTAATAATCCAGTCAGTGTTCAATAAATCTAATACAAATTACCGTGGAAAAAATTTCCTCTTTAACACAAATTCATAGAAAACCTGGAAATGAGTCTAAAAGAAATTATGTTTAGATGAACATTTTACATCGTATACTATAATAAATTAAAAATGGATTTTGACTCAAATATTAAAACTAATACCATAAAAATGTTAGAAGAAAAACAGGTTACATACCTTTTACTATATTGGCTAGGAATTGAATTCTTAACCAAATGAGATGACAGAAGACAGAATAGATCATTTTGATTATGTTAAATTTAAAGGCTTTATTTTTTTGCTTTTTGGAGGGTAATTGGGGGTAAGTGACTTGCCCAAGGTCACATGGCTGGTTTTTGTGTTAAGTGTCTGAGGTAGGATTTGAACTTAGGTCCTCTTGACTCCAGGGCCGGTGCTCTATTCACTGTGTCACCTAGCCACCCCATTTGAAAAGCTTTTGTCTGAAGAAAAATCAAAGTACCTAGGATGAAAAAGGAAGATGTTAGCCCAGAGAAAATCTTTTTATCAATTATCTCTGATATCCAAGATATGTTGATAAAAAGGTGAAAAACCATTTCCTAATTAAGTGGTCAGCTATTAAGAACTTGGTTCTAAAAAAAAAAAATTACAAACTATTAACAATCATATGAGAGAGTATTCTAAATTACTACTAATAAGGAATGTCCAAATGAAAACAGCCATGAAACTTTACTTCACACCAAGAATGGTCAAAGAAAGAAAAATATGCCGATAGTCAATGTTGCAGAGTTGTGGAAAGGTTGACACAATAAGATGCTGCTCATGTAGCTACAAATATGTCCAATCATGATAGAAATAAATTTGGAATTATTTATAACATGATTAAAATGTCAATACCCTTTGAACCAATGATTCTACTGTTAGACATATACATCAAAGAGTTCAATGACAAGGTAAGGTCTCATATTTATAGCAGCGTTCTTTAGTTGCAACAGAGAATCAGAGAGAAAAACAACATCTATGGATTGGGAAGTGGTCAAACAAATTGTATTATATGAATGTAATTGAACGGTGTAAAAAATGATGAAGATGACCACAGAAAAGTATAGAAAGTTGTATATGAACTAATTCAAACTGAAGGAAGCAGAAATACAATAAACACAACTGACACAACAATGCAAATGGAAATAACATAACAATAAAAACTAAATATAATTTTTAAAAAATTAGGACACACTTGCCCCTAAAGGTGAGATATTAGAAGTCATTTCCCAATGCTTATTTGCAGAGGCAGAGGATATTTGGGATCCATAAAATTAGTGGAACTGTAATGTTTGAGTTAACCTCCACATTCCTATCATACCAATAATTATTGTGACCCAAAGATCTGTGGCAAGGACCTGGGGCAGTTTGAGTTAACTTTGTCTTCAGGTGAATTGATTTGTGACCCAGCTGTGGGCTTTGTAAGCATGGAGAATTAAAAAAACAAAACAAAACAAAACAGTAGGACTTCAGTGAGGGAATTCCTGAGAATAGTGGGTCATGTGGGCCAGAAGCAGTTATTAGGTGTGACCCCTGTAGGCTCGAAGTAGTCTATGTAGGTCCAGGAAAAGGAACATAATTCAGGACACTGAATATTGTTTCAGATTCTTTCAGTAATATGTCAGTTTTGCTGAACTATTTTCCCCTGTTTTTATTCATTATTATAAAAACAGATCTTGGGAGGTAGTAAGGAGGAATACATTTAGAAATATAGGCAATGTGAAAGCCTTTTGCCATCAAAAATGTAGTAAAAATTTTTCTTTAAAGCCCATTTAGGATTAGGAATCTCTTGAAAAATCCCTAGTAAAAATTATTTCTACTGTACAGTAAATGCATCCCTTTCTACTAAATGAAAGCTCTTATTCCTTGGTTCTTGTTGTTCCCATAAAATATTGATTCAAAGCAATAAAACATATAAAAGCTTCATGTGGTCAGTGTTTGACCTTGTGGGTGATGACAAAAGTTGCAAAAAGGTTGGAAAATCATTTTCCAGACCCACCTTAAAATAAAAAATCGAAGTCTTGTAAAATAGTCCTGGATGCCACAGTTGTCACACCTACTTGTATTGGGAAGATTCTTGAACTAAAGTGAGCAGATGCTGGAACAGATGGAAAGTCTCTTTTTGGGCAGAGAAAAAGAAACCTCCAATTAAGGAATGCCTGGACACTATGTTATCTCCCTCCAGCTGACTGAACGATGAGAGAGACTTCCTTATGTCACAGTTTAGAGATTTTTGAGAAACCTGTCACTTCCTCATCTTGATTCTTACCTTGACACATAACCATAGGTATTGAAATCCAGACTGATTTACAAAATCTCAGATTTTCATATCATTTTTGTGAAATTACCATAGCATTCTTAATGACAATGAAAAATGAATACAGCTGTCTGTGCAATCTTTATATTTACTATTTCCCTTCTCTACATTATCATTCTAATTTTTATAAATTGTATTTGCTCTTCAATTCACAGACTTTTAGAGTTGTAGGCATTTTAAAGATCATTTAGGCCAGTTTCATATCATTTTACAGACCACAGAATTTAGAAATGAAGAGACTTCAGGGATTATGTTATCCTATCTTTTATTTTATAGAAGAAAACTTGGGTCAAAGATGTTTAGTGACTTAACCTAAATCAGAAAGTTACTTAGGGACAGAGCTGAAGCTACACAGCCTAAGTGGTCTGATTCCCATTCTAAAGTTCTGTCCCTTAAACATTATTGCCTTTCTCATTTTGTGAGGTTTAATTGAATGTCTATTGCATCCTGCACATTTGATGGTGTTCTTAGCAGGTACAAATGAAATAGGACCCTCTCCTGAAGAAGAACCATCCTGTTAAGAGTTAACAACATCAACATGTGAAATAAGCAACATATGAAAAATACAAGATAATAGTTATCTAAGTTTTATTTGCAGAAACAAACCCAAGAAGGAAGAGTGAGACTAACTGGAGTGAATGGAATTCTGATGGCAAATGATGGAAACATGACAGAGCAGTTCAGCAACTTTTTCCTTCTGTTTTCTCTGCCAAGAAGAAAGATCTTCAGCCTAGAAAATATAAAATAAAAACCAGTAATCCAGGATTGAGACTGGAGAATAAATGAGGAGATTGTAAAACACTATAGTTGTCCTCGATAAAATCAGATCACTAGGGCTGGACGAACTATATCCTTCCATTCTTGACTCATAATAAGTTTGTGGGTTGTTCTAGTTGCTTAACTTACTCCTTACATTTCCCTACATACAGTATTCATTCATTTTCTTTCTTCTTTTGGTCAATGAATTTTGTGTGTAGCATATTCTTTGAGATAACTAGTATAATTCCTACTTGTGTGCAACAGCACAGTAAAAGAGTTCGGAAACTGCTTAGGAAAGTAGAGAAAAGTTTGTTTATTCTTTCTTATGAGAAAAGGCCCTCTGCCCCTGTCGCTCAAATGGAGTCTGCCAGGGAGAGAGCAACAGGTAAAACAAGCCCATGGTTATATAACCTTCTAATGCAGAAATTCAACCCCCCAACTGGCCTTCACTCTCATTCGTAGGGAGGCCGGCCCACAACCTAACATATGTGTGCCCAGTACAAGTCCAGGAAGGCAGTTTTATTCTTATTTGGCATATCTTGTGCTAAGGTGGCACTGGGGAGGGTCTCCATTGCTCTAAGTCCCAGATTCCTGTAAGGTCAGGTGACCTCTAAACTTAGGCCTAGTGGATACTGAAGCCTCTCTAAATTTGATTTTTCAGAATGGAGAAACTTCACTGCAGATTATCACTCAAATACTCATATATGAGTTGGGGCCCCAGAGGGTGGTTACTATGTCCCTTTAGGGATCCAGAGTTAAACTTGAGGGGATATGGAGTGTTCTTCTGCTGAAGCCCAAACTTACACCAACATATTTCCCTCCATGATTATCAGTTGATGTCAATTAGTCAACCATACAAGAAACTTTAGAAAAGGATATCTACTAAGATGGCATAGTAATAACAATAAGTACAAAGCATTCCCCCCAAAAGTCTATGGCACATTTTCCCATCAGTGTATGCACACACACACACACACACACACACACACACACACACACATACGACGTGGGAATGGAAGGGCACCATCCTCCTTATTCCTTTTCCAATCTAGAAGAACCAGCAGGACATCATTTTCTAGCCCCCAAATTTCAAGAAACATTTTTCTCCATATTTTAGCCCCACTAACTACTTCGAGTACATACTTAGTAGGATCAACTATGGTTTAATTATTGGTTGCAGCAGGTAATATTACAGTATATATAGGAAGTAATAAATACCCTTAGGATGTATCTGAGAAACATTAAAATCTTCATCTTCTCCTTAGGAATGAAGATTAAGATAAAATGAAATCTATCAGGTTGAGCCTAAGCAACTTCCAACAAAGACCTACCTTAATACAGTCTCAAGACACACAATTGGCCATGGGTTTATAAAGACAACACCAATAGAGAATAGGCTGTAATGGGTCTTCTAAGCTGGAAATACTTTTGAGTGAAGGTTGTCTAAGGACCAGAAGGCTGCCTACCTCTTGACTGGTTTTTTGTCATTGTTGTTCATTTGTTTTGGGGGTTTTGTTGTTGTTGCTTGGTCATACCAGCTCATGAAGAACTTTTATGGGGAATGGGGGTTTGGCTCTATATCTGTAGAGGAAGTGCTCACACTGATGAAAGTTATAGGTCTGTTGAAGTACTGAAATTAGGATGATGGAATCCAATGTACTATCCCTCCTGAAGAAATTCTGAACTAACAAATGGCCTAAAAGCTCCAAAATTAGTGATTCTTACCCTGTATTGTATCATATCCCCTACCTTCAGCAGTATAAGGAAGCCTAAGAAAGCCTTTTCAGAATAACATTTTCAAATAATTGAAAGAAATGCTAAATTTCAGTTAGAAATTAGAAAAAAAAATGTAACTTTTTCCCCATCTAAGTTTATGGAATTGCTGAAATCTACCCATTATCCCTTGGAGATAGATTCATGGCCTTCAAGTTAAGAACCTCAGTAGAGGTATCAAATACACAAATGGGGAGACATTTAACAAAATAAATAAAAATAAAATTAAAATATAGATAACCTACTTTAAAACTAACTGAATATGCAGCCCTTAGGGATCTATTTGAGTTTGACACCATCACTCAAGGATACAGGAAATATGTTTCCCACTAATGTATTCATATCCTAGGTTGCTTTCACCAGAACATCCCAATTATCTGCTGACTTGTCACCACTAAGCACTTGTGATAAATCTATTTCCCTTTTCCAGAATAATGAAAACCCTTTGAGAGTAGGATTTCTTTTGTTCTTTGTATTTGTAGCTATAGTGCCTAGCATGAAGCCTACCATAGAATAGGAACTTAATTCCTTGTTGTTTGATTATTGTCTAATTGCCTTGGAGTCAGAAAGGAAGCAGTGCGATGGACTCAGGAGACAACATAGAAAATCATAGACTTAAAAAAAAAGATACATGGCAAAAGTTATTTTTACATGTAATTGGGGGAAAGTATTATTTTTTTTAGAAGCCACATGGGACCTTAGAGATGACTTCATCAAAACACTTTCTGGAATTCCATTTGAGTTTGCTTACAGGGTAGCCATACAAAAGGTCCTTCTTTGCTATCAATACATGTCCTGGCTATGACAAAGCATCCCAGTAGCTGTGATCAAGATGAGCTTCTGTTTATACTTTGTGACCAGTGATGAAACTAGAAGGGAGACACATAAAAAAGAATTGGGGGAGGGGGAGAGAAGATGGTATAATGCTTTAGGGATGAAACTCTCCCAATCTAGCAAAAAACAGATGACTGACAAGGAATCCAAGGACCTTCCTATGACAATCCTGTGGCTGTGGGACAGAGCATCATCGTGAGTGTGCTCTATAACAGGAAAAAGTAAGACATTGCAGGCTCTATAAAATTGGACTAAACAAAGTTCTAGTAGCATTTCCAGCTTTAGCTTTTAGTTCAAGTTTGTCACTGTACTGCCTTGTAATTAAAACACCAATAATTGATTTCAAGAATATAAGAATATTTCAGAAACATTTACTCCTAATGATGTGGTAATATTCATGGTGTGTTCACCATCTAATTCAAACCACAGAAAGGTTGGTTGCCCTTGGGTGTCACTGCCATTTTAATGTGTTTAATAACTAGAGCAGTTGATATGATATTATGAGCAAATCTAGCTGCATAGTAGGTAAATGATTTTCTTAAGGGCAAGGGGAAGAATGTGGAAAGATATAATGGGGATTTGCTTCCAATGTCCTTAACAGGAAACTACTTCACTGCTATCCACAACTTGAAATCACTGTTCTCCAATCTCATCCAAAGGGAAACCTATCTGAAATTGAACCCCCAGGGGTACCATACAAAATCAGCCTTTTATTTTCTTGTGCTAATTCTCAATTGCTATGTCTGTAGAATACTGAATCGAAGGGATATTTTATTTTGTACCAATTTAAAAGACATGGAAAAAATCAAATAAGTATGCTGTATCTTTATTCATACTATAGAATTAAACTAATTCCTTCCTTTTTATGTTTAAAGATTCTATTTAATTTAGCAGAAATTTTTTTTTTCTAGAAGTCTCAAATGTCCTGTTATGCCTCAATAGCCCCTTTCTTTGTTTTCTGGGAAGACATAATGAGCCTACTATTTCTTCCGAAATTAAAGTACTACAGTAAAACCACCATTACCTCTTTATGTCCATTGTCCTTCCTTGGGAAATAGTCCTGAATTTTAAATGTCTCCATTAAAAAAAAAAAGCAACCAAGAGAAGAGCGTTTCTTCTCATGGGCCCGATGTTGTATTGGAGGTTTCTTTTTAGAAAATTCTCTGATTCTGTTCTATTTTATAAAGTTATATATGAGTTTTCACAAAGATCAAGTAAATCAAGTCAAATCAAATCAAATCAATAAGCATTTGTGAAATACTTACTGTGTGCCAGGCACTGTGTTAAACACTGGAAACACAAATAGAAAGAAAATCTCTTCCCTCAATACATTCTAACGGGGGAAAACAACACACACACACACACACACACACACACACACACACACACACACACACACACGTTCAGAATTGTCCAGTATTTTTCCAACCATGAAGATTTCATCTAATTCAGGAATAAAAGTCCCTAATAAAGTTCTCAAAAATTGTCCCATTCAGAGCAAACCTTCCTCATCTTGCAACAAGCTACTTTTTTCCCTGCCTTTGCAAACAAAGGGCCTCTGGCCTTGAAGTAACACCCAGGTAAATAATTAAAAATTATCCATGCAGTTTCTTAAAACCCTCAGCATAGCTCCAGAACTGGTTGTTGACAGCTGGACAGGCAGAATATTATGAATATTCTGGGGAACCCATAAGAACCATATGGGATGACATACCAACTCTTTTAAAGTGCCCATCAGCAACTCCCACCCCTGATTGGACTCACACAGCTGCAGGATATTACAAAGGCGTCATAAATGAACCAAGGAGCCACTTTAGGGTCATTCCCTATCACAATAATGTTAACTAAAACCTGATGTTGCTGGGGCAGTTCAGTATAGACGAGCAATATTTCAATGCTGTTTGACAGATGACATAAGCTTCAGGGAGTCCTGTTTCATTTTTTTCTGTGTGTGCTAAGAAATTAATTTTATGTGTGAGCTTTATAGTGAGCTCTGGGGGCTAATAAACACTTTTTATCACATGGTTTTGCAGAGCTGATAAAATTCCAAAATATGCCTTTATTAATTAGGATTTGATTTGATTCTTATAAAACTCTCTGGAAGTATGCAACAATTTCTTTTAAATCTCATTATTAAAAAAAGCCACCTCATATTATTCATCACCAAATAAGATAATGTATATTTATAAGGAAATTTTGAGACAATAATCTTGAATATTTAATTCTATTTGTAATGATAATTTATATGTTTAGGGAAGAGTAAGAAACATAGTGAGTAATACATAATACTTGGTATTTGCCTTAAAAGTTTTAAGAGCTATTAGTAGTATTAATTAATATTGTAAACATTTATCAACCATCTACCATGGATAAGGCACTGTGCTAGATACTAAGGATACAAATACAAAAAGAAAATAGTCCCTGCCTTCAAGGACCTTCCATTCTACCTGTGGGAAACAACACATGTATAGATTTTTTAAAAATGCAAAACTATATGTGTGGGTATACAAAATAAATAGAAAGTATTTGGGGAAAATGAAGGAGAGAACACTGAAAACATGGATGAAGAAAAGTCTCATGTAGAAAGTAGCCTTTTCAGTGAGTGCTGAATGAAGCTAGAGATTCCAAGAAATAGAGTTAAGGAAAGAGAGCCATGCAGGCTTGGTGGGAGAGCCCGTGGGAGATGGAATGTTGTGAAAACAGAAGAGCAAAGAGGTCAGTTTGGCTGGAATGTTATATATGTGAGAGGGAGTTATGTGAAATCACTCTGGGAAAAAATGGTTCGTAGCCAGATTGTGAAGGGTGTTAAATGTCAGACAAAGGAGTTCGTCTTTTACCTTAGAGGCAATAACAAGCTTTTGAAGCTTCTTAGGCAAAGGAGGGACAAGATCAGACCTGAGCTTTAGGAAGATCACTTTGGCCATCATGTAAAAGATGGATTGGGAAGAGAAGACAACAGAAGCAGAGAAATCAATCGGGAGGTTATTGTAGCTGTCCAGGTGACAAATAATAAGAACTGCCAGTAGGGTAGTGGCTGAGCCAAAATGTAGAAAAGAAAAGAGATGGAAAGTGTTTTAACATAAAAAATTAATGAGAATTGGCAACTGACTGGATACGGGGGAATGAGAGAGAGGTTTAAAGTGGAGGGTGGGTCTTATTCTGTGAAAGCTAGGTCATTAAGGACAGTAAGTTTCTCCAACAGAAATAAGAAAGTTTGGAGATGGTTTTGTGTAGGAATTAATGAATTGAAAAGCATTTATTAAGTATTTACTTTGTGTTAGGCACTGTGCATAACTGGAACATAAGTACCCTTTGCAACTACTCCTCTGCCTGGTTTCAATTCCCAAGAACAAGATGACCCTTCCAGAAGAAATTTATAACTTCTAAATCCACCACCATCACCTCCCCCAGCCTCCTTTACCCTCTGATTGGAGGCCAGAAAGACCACAGTCTTCCCAATGTCCTCCTTTAGAGAGGGCAGAAACTGAATTCTCACCTCACTCCACTTTGCATCTGCTGCTCTCTCTGGTTTCAACTCTCCAAGGGACCTCCTGAATTTACTTCTGGACCCCTTTCCTGCCTCCTTTTGTGTGTTGTCTCCCTCTGTTGTATTGTTAGCCCCTTGAGGGCAGGGACTGGTTTTGTTTTGTATTGTTTGTCTCCCCAGTCCTTAGCTCTGTGACTGGCACAGAATAGGCACTTGATTAAGGTTTGTGGGATTGGATTAGAAAAGTGAAGTAGGCCCTGTCCTCTTGTAGCCTGCATTCTAACAGGGAGACAAGGCACATAGGGGATTAGTGGCCAAAACAGGGGTGTTTTGTTTTGTAAAGTCACAGGGAAGGAGAGTGGAGTCAGAGGAGCATTGATTGAGATTCCCTTTCTAGGAGTGACAACAGCCTATCTATGTAGCTTCTAAGTTTATGACACAGAGCTGATAAAGTATAAGTCTTTGAGTTAGAAAAACCTGTGTTCCAGTCAGTCTCCATCACATACATGATACCTCACAAAAGTCAGGCATAACCTCAGGGAGCTCTCTAAGACTGTAAATTGACAGAAAAGTGGCAGATTTAATTTGCATTGGTAGATGAAGTTTTCACACTAAGAATTCCTCACAATGATGAAATCAGACTGGACGACCTGCCCCCTTCCCCTCCCCCCCGCCTCCCTTAGGCCTCCCAAATAAATAATCATAAAGCATTCTCTTCACTACCCTATGAAATAGGTGGTATAAGTATTATCATACCCATTTTACAGATGAAGAAATTGTATAACAGAGAAGTTAAACTATTTGTACAGGGTCACTCAGGCAGTAGCAGAGTCAAGAACTAAACTGACTCCAAAAACAAAACTCTTTCCACTACATTGCTAATAGGTAATGTATTACTCAAATATATTTAGTAATTTGGCACTGAATCAGAATCACATAATTTTAAACATGAGGAAACTGAGACCAAGAGAAATTAGGTAAATTATCTTATACTCAATGTGTTACTAGTTAGGTAGAATAAAGTAGGTCCATTATCCCTTTCTGTTATCCCTGAACAGACTGTTCAATTAATATCCATTTGACCTAAACCATGCTCTTTGCCTTTTGTAATGGGGGACAGGAGGAGAAAGATTGGAAAGGGGCAGGGGGAAGGCTTAGGGGAAGGGAGAAAGAAGTTAAATAAAAAAGTAAGGATCACAACTCATATTCTAAAAATAGCAAGTGACTCCATATGCAAAAAATTCTGATTTTGTGCAGGGCTAGAGGAAATGACCTCCACCCCAACAGGGTTAGAGAGGAGGCCATGAAAACAAAACCAGAGATTAACTCTCATGTTTTGTTTAAATCTTCACTACCAGGATAAGAGAGAGTTTCCCCATTCTTGAAAGTTTGTACACAGAGCAATGAATACTGCTGAAGCCAGTGCAAGTACTTAAATCAAAAAACCATAGTTAAGAAATCTTAGAAAAAACTGAGAAAGAAGATTTCTCATTCCCTTTCGGTAAAATGAGTAAGACCATGAGGCAGCTGCCACTCATTCTGTTGCATGCATAGAGCTTCCTGACCTTGTTCATACCATGTTCTGTGATGACCACATGGGAATCAGTAAATAAGGAAGGTGTGAGCTGAGGGCTTGTCTAACTGTTACTGACAATTTCCCAGGGATGACATATTACTTAACTACATTTAGAGATTGGCCTCAATGCCTCAGGAGACCTAAGTGAGGCTTTTTCTTTAGCTTCCTTTTCAAAAGTCCCTATTTCTCACTTTGTTTTGTCTGCAAATCCAAATCTGACCTTAGAAGGAATCAAGTAGCACAAAAGAAAAATACAAGAGTAAAGAGGGCAAAGGCAGCTGAGTGGTGCAGTGTGTAGAGCACGGGACCTGGAATCAGTGAGACTCATTTTCATGAGTTTAAATCTAACCTCAGACACTTATTAGCTGTATGACCCTGGGCAAGTCATAACCCTGGTTACCTCAGTTTCCTCATCTATAAAATGAGGTGGAGAAAGACATGGCAAACCTTGAGTATCTTTTCAAAGAAAACCCCAAATGGAGTCATGAAGAGTCAGACATGACTGAAATGACTAAACAACAAAGAGGGCAAAAGGCCCACGGTACTGAGAACTCTTCTTCCCGTTTCACTCATAATAATGTCATAGAATTTCAAATCTATGCATCCTTCTATGGTTAGGAAGTGTTTTTGTATACCTCATTTGATATAATCCTCGTAGCTAGAGAGGTCAAGCAAATGACCCCGAGGCCTAATGTACACAACACTGGAACAACTGGATCAAGATTAAAATGCAATTAGGAAATATTTAACAAAATAAAATACAATCGAACAAAGATAATGTTAATAAACGACTAAGTCAACATGCCTTCCCCTGTTATCTACAGATCAATTCTACTTCAGTTTGACACTATTGCTCATAACAACTCTCTGATGGAAATAGTACTGAGGTGAATCTGTGATCTCATCCATTTAGATAGTCATTCCAGTAATATAGATTGCAACCCATGCACACCTGCCCATCCTGTGCAACAGTTGTCCATGTCATCTCTTAAGTTCACTACAGGGAAAGCCCTACCAAATATACCTGGGGCCCTCTTTGCCTTCTCTTCCTCATCTGCAAAGCTAGAATCCTATTATATTAGCAGCATCACAGGATAGTTACACACACACACACACACACACACACACACGCACACGCACACGCACACACATTCTTTACAGACTTTAAAATGATATACAGTTATAAGCTGGTTCTATTTTAGTGGAATGTAACACTTTGTGTTTTTTTCAAATTTTGACAATTTCTCGGTACTAAGTAAGAATCCTCTTTCCCATTTTATAAATGAAGATAGAAGAGGTTACCTAATATTAAGCCTGTTATTGTTGTTGAATCATTTCAGTCATGTCTGAGTCTTTATAACCTCATTTGGGGCTTTCTTTACAAAGATAGTGGAACGGTTTGCCATTTCCTTCTCCAGTTCATTTTACAGATGAGGAAACTGAGGCAAGCAGGATTAAATAACTTGCCCAGGGTCATACAGCTAACAAGCATCTGAGGCCAGATTTGAACTTATAAAGATGAGTCTTCTTGACTCTAAGCCCAGTGCTCTATCCAATGTACCACCTAGCTACCTATAGTACAGGCCAAATAGGAGCTCAGAACACCCAAGTTTATGACCATGGCATCTCTCTCATCTCTGAGCTATCATAAAAAGCACCTTCCTTTTTTTTCTCCTCTCTTTTGGCCCTCTTGAAGTTGGGTATAGACAACAGTTTTGAGCACTTGAAATATAACATTTGTCCATCTGAAAAACAGTCTCTAAAATAGTAAAAACAAATTCCTGCTTCAGTTGGGGAGTAGGCCTGGATGATCTCAAAGGCTGCTTCCATCCCTCAGATTCTGTGAAAACCAATTGCATTCAAACACAGCACTTTGCTACAGAAGTTATCTAAGTCAGGGGGCCACTAATACCATTTCAAGAAGGTGGAGGGGACTTTTCAAGAATAATCAGCTAAGACCCATGTTCTGGATCTTACACAATTCAAGCACCTTGGGTACTTGACTAATGCAATTTAGGTGTCTTAGAACTAATTTTGAAACTTCAGTTGATGGAAGAGTGAATATTTCCAAGAAGAAGATTGCTTCTATCATTTTAAATAGTTCTAAAATGATGTTCTCTTCTTCTCGTTTCTAAATTAAACCAATTCTCTTTGCATGCTTGAGAAATGACAGACACTTGGCATTTTAGTTTCCTTATCAATAATAACTCACATGTGTGTGAGCATTTTACATTTTTTGAAGGACTTTCTTTGCAACAACCCTATGAAGCAGGTAACAACAAACGCTATCATCTCCAAGGTGCAGATGAGGAAACAGACTCAGAGAGGTTGAAGTATTTACTAATTATTTGCTAATGATCACATAGCTAATTAAGAGTCAGAGCTGGGATTCAAGCGTATGTATCCAGGGTCTATAGTTAGCATTCTTTCTACAAATGTGCTCTATCTACTTGACTATTATTTTCACCTTAAAATACTGTTAAATAAAGGTAAATTCAGATCGGTTTGATTTCCATTTCAGTTAGAACTCTTTCCATTTTGATTTCCATTTCAGTTAGAACTCTTTCCATTTCAGTTATACTCTTTGGGCTCTTTCAATTCAAGTTAATTCAGCAAGTATTTATTAAGTGCTTATTATGTACCACGCATTGTGCTAAGCTCTGGGGACACAAAGAAAGGCAAAAGACAGTCCCTGCCCTCAAGGAGCTTACAGTCTAATTGGCAAGGCATCTTTCAAGACTTTTGGTTCTGATTTACATAGGTTAGTTCTTTTAAAAGGAGGTGATATGTTAATGAATGAGGACACAGGCTGGATTTGCAGGGACTAAATTATTAATTTTAATGGAACTACCTGAAAATTGTCCATCACTGATTCCATATGATGTGACTGCTTTCCCATTAATTTAGTAAGCTACAAGAGCTTCTGATTTTACAACCTCAGACAGTATTTCACTTTTCACTTTGACAAAATCAGTGGGCGCTCTTTTTTTGCTTAGTAAGTACCAGATTATATACTCTTGTCCTCAAAGGTTTGGCAAGGTGAACGAGGGAGGGAAACCAAAGAGGTGGTTGCAATAGCAACCATTTGAGAAAGGAAAAACGTAGATAAGCTTATTTGCATCCTTTTCCCCTCTTCCTCTTGCCTGTCATGTTTGATTTTACAGTTCATTAGGCACTGGACAGGCTGTGGGCTCCTTGTTTCTGATGGTAACAGCTAAGCAGGTAGAGTCAAGCGAAAACAAAATCTGTTGCCAAGATACAAAAATGTTTCCATCAAGAGATGTAATCAGAAAAAAAGAGCCTAGTTATGATCATGAAGAAAACATGACTCTGTAGTCGAAAAAGTTCTTAGAAGTGTAATTATTCTTTGATTTATTATCATCTACATTTATAACCAAGCTTTAGAGAAGCAACATATCAGGTACTTTATATCTTGCAGATACAAGAACTGCTGTTGCCATGAGCCAATTTCTTGGCACTAGAACAAAGAATATCATTATTTTGTCATAGAGTGGAGAAAATAAGAACATGATTCCATAAAATTGAACCAAATGAACCTAATAACTTCTGAGCTTTGAAAATGCCTAACTAGGTTTTTCCTCTATCCTGGATCCCAGGGAGGTTGAAAATCCCTACTGAGTGATGGCCAGGAAGAAGGAGTTCAGGCACCCAGGCACTCCTCTGGTCAATACCCTTCCTCTCACTGAATGATGACAACAATCTAAGGGCCTTCATGAAGCCAAAGTCAGTTCAATGAGGAATTCTTCCTTCTCTTCCACAAACCAGACACAAATGAGGATCCCGATATATATGGCAGTTGGAGGTGGGGAAAGGGGGTAAATGGGAAGAGGAACCAACTGTAACTGTATACTTAGTGGACTGGATAAATTCTTAGTATTTATGGGAGTTTCAGTCTGTACTAGACCATGGGGCTTACCACCTCAATAAAGAGAAAACAGAATCTAGAGTCTGCTAATTTAGGGAGAGCCTACTCACATGAAAGGTTTTTTGAACCCAGACATTTTTGATTCTTTAAATTTCAGAGTTTATCTAAGGTTCTGTGGCTATTGTATAGCTATGGCATATATGCTGTATATAGGCCCAGACCATTTCTAGTTTCCTCCAAGTAATTTTCTCTAACCAGCAAAATTGGAGCAAGGGTTAGAATATAAAGAAAGGTGGGAAAACTGTGTATGGGGAAATAACAGTACAGTTCTCTTGGAAAGAAATGTTCAATGTGGAGGTATGTCCAGAATTCTTATAAAAAATGTAGCCATGGATAAAAAGTTTGATCAGTGGGGTGGCTAGGTGGCACAGTGAGTAGAGCGCTGGCCCTGGAGTCAGAAGGACCTGAGTTCAGTTCCAGCCTCAGACACTTAATGCACACACAAACAAAAACCTAGCTGTGTGACCTTGGGCAGGTTACTTAATCCCAATTGCCCACAAAAAAAAAAAGTTTGATCAGTTACCTCAAGTTTTATAGGGACATCAGAAGAGATACTTCCTAACTGCATATCTAGATACTCACTGACGAGCTGTCATTTTGGTAGATGGTAGAATGGATAGGTGAATCTTTACCTGGAAGATTATGAATAAGGACAACAGAAAGTCCATGATAAAATCTATGGCCATGGCTTCCTAAGTACACGTAGTGATTGGTAGGGGTTACTGAGGCTTTGGGAATTTTGCTATGGAATCCTTTGCTCACAGATAGAAAAAGGATACGGATGAGGGGAAAGTATTCTGGATTGACCCAGGTTGGCTGCTAGTATCATATCCAAAGGATACATTTCTAGCAAAAATGAACTTACATGGGTATAGGGACTGAGGTGAACTACTACCAAACCTCCTTAAGGAGGTATCTGTGTTGGGAGTCCAGCAGAAAGCAATGTGATTTTTAATAAGCCAGTGAAGGGCACAGTTAGGGCTGAGCAATGAGAGACAGAAGTGTCAGAAATAAAATGGTAGCTCATGTATGCTAAAACTTCTTCAGGTTCTTGGTTTGGGGAATAAAGAAGGTATCCTCCATTGTAGCACTGCCTTGACCTTCCAATTGTCCATTGACCCTACAGTCCCCAATGGGGCCCACAAATGCATTCTTGTCTCATGAATGTGTAGCTGCCACCATAAAATGCTGCTGCCTCTGGTTAATTCTTTTGTGAAGCACAACACCCAGCATTCTTCCCTCTGTATTCCTTTCCAAACACTGTTCTGTACAAAAGTGCTTGGTTCTTGGACCCATAGTCCCTAGGCTCAAACTATGTTTTCCATCCTGTGATATATTAGAGTGAACACTGTACCTGAAGTCAGAAAACCTGTGTTAGAGCTCATTTCTGCTACTTAATATCTATATGACTTTGGATAAGTGCCTTCATCCCTAGGGCCTCAATTTCCTCATCTGTAAAATAAAGAAGCTGGACTAGATCCGTGTTATTCACACATCTTCTACCCTCACAGCACAGTATTTTTCACTGTGAGCAATTATGGGGCACTGAACTTTTACACTGGCAACATTTGGGGGGATTTAAAAATGTCGAGCATGCCTAGTTTTGCTTCCTAAGAGGAAATATTTTTATTGAATTTTATTTGCTCTCTAATGCGTTTTGAGGTTAATGCGGGAAAGTTTTGGTTTTTTTGGGGAATATAATATTTACCATGCTACTCTATTATTTATAATGATGATATCATTAAATAGTAATAGGTAGCATTTATATAATGCCTTAACATCTGCAAAGTGGATTTCATTTGATCCTCATAATAATCCTGAGAGGCAGTTATTATTATTCCCATTTTGAGATGAAGAAACTGAGACTAAGAAAGGTTATGTGACTTGCCTGAGGTCATACAGCTAGTAATAATCTAAGGAAGGATTTGAACTCAGATCTTCCTGACTCTAAATCTTACACTCTATCTACTATGAAACCTGCCTCCTAATAATGTGCTAAGTAAGACAACTATGTGATGAACAAAATTACTTATACATTTTCCTCTATCTGCAATAACATAATATCCAAAATTCCATGGTATAGCTATAACTTATGACATGCCCTTTGAGGATTACTCAATTAGGTAATTTGTAAGGTCAGTCTCAGCTCTCTCTCTCTACGATCTGGTATCCTGTGGATTTCTGGCTTTAACTTTTTCTTGTGCTCCCTTTGCTCTCTCAAATGAAGCATTGTTCTTGGGCTACCCCTGACCATTCCCCAGGGCTTATAGGCTCTCTCATCTGCTAATGCCTACTAATATCTTGAGCCCTTCCAGCCCTATGGATAGATGCTATAACTTCCACAGCCTATTACAAGCCCCAGGAACTACAACTCATCCTGTCCAAACTGATGCTTCTCTAACTTGAAAAATCATGTTGTCATAAACACTGGAAGACAATGTTGGTTAAGGTCATATGTTGGTGTAATGGTAAAGGGAATTTGAAGATCTTCCTTGCCCCTTAATAAGCTTAAATAAGAATTTGAAGATTTTTACTGCTTTGAAGATCTTCCCTGCCCTCTAATAGGCTGAATGTAATCACATGGAGCCTGGGGTGGGAAGAGCTTGCTGAAGGATGGAACAGAGCCCACAGGAAGCTGGGAGTCAGAGCAGCTAGATGGTGGGAGAGAGAGGATGGCAGGCAAGCAGACAGGTTTGTTGTGGGAAGGCTAAATGATGGTGTAGCTCTCTGATGTGTTGTAGTGTACTAACTTCTTTGTTACTATGATGAATTCGGCTTTCTGGTTTGGGGACTTGCTTTTCTGGTATCTGAATAAATGTTTTGCTTCTGTCTTCTATATAGAAAGTCTGTTATATTTTGTGATTGAGAACTACTCCAGCACATTCATAGTTGTCATCAGAGCTGTAAATATTGTGTTGGTGCTACAGTTGAACAGTATGTTTACAGTTCCCTGCCTAGCAGGTGACAAACCAGAGATTGCATGAGACTTTATAGGGCTTTAGGGATGTTAAATATTGGAAGAAACAAAGTGCCATAAAAAGTTCATGGAACTATAGATATTGATTTGTAAGGGACTTAAGAGGTCATCTGGTCCAAATCTCTTATGTTATAGAGATGGAAATTTGGTCTCAGAGAAGTTAAAAGATTTCCAAAGACACAAGGATAGCAAGTGGCAGAAGGTCCTCTGACTTCAAATCTCATCTCCTTTCCACTACACTATGTTAACTAAGCAATGAACTTGGAATCAGAGGATAATGCTTTCTGTTGTGACTCCAACACTTAACAGTTATGTCACTCTGGGCAAGTCCCTTGTGCTCTGAGTCTCAGTTTTCTCATCTGTAAAATTTTTCTAACAGGTGTTGTCAGGAAATTGCTTCATAAACCATAAGGTGTCAAATGACTGTGAGCTATTTTTATCTCATAGCTTAAAAGGTATCACATAATAGTCAACTTGTCCTTAGTCACTCTGAAAGAATATCTGCCACTCATCTCCCTTGTGTATCCAGACAGGGTTGTAGATTACCCACAGGTCAGGACAGTGAAAATCATCATGGGGTGTATGTAGCTAGGCTGACAGATAAGAGATCAGGAGTGAGGATTCTGATAATGGGGGATACATAATAATGGTGCTGAGACCCAATAATCAAGGTAGAAAACTGGTTAAATCACATAATTTTTTGTGTTATTTTTGTTGTTGTTTTTCCTGGAACTCCTAAAATATCTCTTCCTGGGAGTTTATTAGCAAATAAGCATGACTAGAGGATGGAAAGACAAAGGACTAAGCTAATAGCACAGTTCCATGGCCTATAGCATGAAATACTCCTACTTCCTGAATACTAAAGAAATCTTATCTTAAAGAATTCTGAAACTACTGGGGGCACTTTTACTTCTGGTTGTAGCAATAAAGGCATTCCTTTGGATTGTACATAGGAGGTGGCCTCTTGCCTATCTTTCTTGCAATTCTTGAAGCAATAAGTGAAAATGAAAATCACCATCCCTAGGCAATGTATGTATCATGAAATATACTCTCTAGACAATTGATGGGGGGGAGGAATTTAATTATATCAAAAGTAGAGTCTTTGATGTTTTCTCCTTCCATAGCCACACAGAAGTTTGATTTTTCTGAGTTACTAATCTCTACTTTCAGGGCCATTGGCAAATTCACCATGAGTAGATTTTTGGAACTAGAAGCTTCTTTTTTGTATTTAGAACATTTGTCAAGGCTTCCTGGTCCACCTAAATTTGTAGAACCCAACTTCTTAGAAGTTCAGGGTTGAAGGGAATGAATAGTATACCTAGATTGGCTTGGTAAGGATAAAAGGGAAAATGATTGCAACAGAATCCCTCTTACTATGAAACCCTTATATCTACCTCTTATTTTCCAGGTCCCTTTGCCTTTTGGGGCTAACAGGACAAATGTGTGCTTTGGTTGCTCATAATATAAGCATGCCACCCCAGCAAGTTAGTGGGACTATATGACCAATGACAACTTGGGCCAACCTCCCTCGTCAGCCCCTCATGCAGCCCTGAGTATTACAAACTTCCCTAAATCAAATAATGGGGGATAAAGTTACAATTAGGGATGGATGTGGCCTTGAGTAAAGTATTAACTCAGCTTCAAGTCAAAGTGGGTCTTAATCTGGGTACACTGCATAACAGGATGTGGCATGTGGATCAATTCATCTTGCAGTGAATCCAATAACACATCAAGTTTTAGCACAAGCTGACTTAAACGTAGATCTTAGACCAGAACCTAGAACATGCTTTTATAATTTATCTTCAGTCCATTCTTATTGAAGCTAGCTAGGCAATTCCCCCATTTGGATGAATTCCCATTAAGTAGATCATCCTAGGAATCATACATTCTTTCAGGAACTCCTCAAAGTATGTTGCAGTGGTTGTCCCCAATCAAAGACCCAGAAGGCATCTTGCCCAGTGAGTCAGAAGACCAAAAGAGCTACCATGGCATAGTTATAACAGAGCAAGGTCTAAAGGAAGACATCAAAAAACAATTTTAGCTGGGCAATGAACTCAGATCAGCAGCTCAGCTAGAAAATTTCTCTGGGGACACTAATCAGGTTGCCAGAAGTCCCCATGGGGGTGTCCAACTGGCTGGAGAACTGGACATTTTCCTTTGACAAAGTAGCAACCCTACCCCTAAAAAAGTTGACTTTTTAGTCACTGTTTGGCCCAACTCCTGTTGGAGTGAAATATTCTAGACCTAAAATACTGACAGCTGCTGCTAGAAAGTGCCCAGGACTGCTGTCAGTTCCCTCATAGCCTAGGAAGGGGGATTTGTATGGAATGTGAAAAATTCTGTACCTCCTGACCCAAATGTGAGGGAAGCTATGGTGGCACAATCAAAGGTTGTGGCCTAGTATCCTCTAGGATTCAGGTCATAACATCAGAGAGATGGCCCATTTGGGGCAGGAGAGCCTACAACATTAAAATCTCATTTTATGAGGAGTCAGAAAGAAAATTAGAATTGTGATAAAAGCTAGCATTTACAATTTGGGCAGAGCCAAAATGGCAAGGCACAAGCAGCAACTCAGCTGAACTCTCCCAATATTCCCCTCCAAACAACTTTTTAAAAATGCCTCAGATCAAAGTCTGGATTGGTGGAGCCAGCAAAAGGTCAGGGTGAGACATTTTTCCAGCCCAAGACAACTTAGGAGATCTGTTGGTAGAAGTCCACGACGTCAGGGTGGGAGCCAGCTCAGAGAACAGCACACACTATAGCAACACCAATAGGAGGGGCTTAAATGCTGCTGCAACAGCAGTAGCAGCAGCTTCAGGAACTCTCAGCCCCAGTGATGGTAAGGTGGTTGGACACCTGATCAGAGAGAGTCCCGAGGACCATTTGCAGTAACTGGGTGCAGGATCTTATTGCATTGCCTAGAAATGGTTTCAGGGCACAGAGTAGTACTAGTGTTTGCTGCTGCAGAGGAGCAAGGGACCAGGTCATAGTTACAGTGCAGAGAAGAGTGTTTGTGGTTACTTATAAGGGAGCAAACACCATGGTCACAGTTGCAAGGCAACTTTGTGACTTCAGGGGAAAAAGGTATCTTCCCGGGTAAAACCAAAGCACAGGCCAGGAGCATAACTACATATCTTGGTTGATCATACTACCTTGGAAGCACCAACATCTTGCAGACCCCAAGAATTAGTTTTGAAAACAGCAGCAGAAAAAAGCCAAAGCTTAGAACAGTGCCCCCTTTAATCCAGAAGCAGAGCCAAACTATCACATAAAGTGAAAAGTCAAGAAATAGGAACCTGACCATTAAAAAAAAACAAAAACTGCTATGGTAACAGGGAAGATCAAGACACAAATTCAAAGGAGACAATAATGTCCAAAAACCTATAAACAAAGCCTCAAAGAAAAAAATTTAATTGGGCACAAGTCCAACAAGAATTCTTGGGAGAGCTCAAAAATCCTTAAAAATAAAGAAGAGGGGGGCAACTAGGTGGCACAGTGAGTAAGAGCGCCGGCCTCGGAGTTGGGATGACCCGAGATCGAATCCGGCCTCATAAAAATGAGCACCCACACACAAATAATGACTGGACGTGTAATCTTGAGCAAGTTACTTAACCCCAATTGCTTTAAAAAAAATAAATAAATAAAGAAGAGGGATAGAGGGAAAATTGGGAAGAGAAATGAGAGTGATGGAGAAAGTTATGAAAAGAGCTTAGTAAAAGAGGTATAAAAATATTGAAAAAGAAACAACACCTTAAAAACATAATTGGCCACACAGAAAAGACAAAAAAAAAAGCTCACTGAAGAAAATAATTTCATTGAATTATGGAATTATGGAAAACAATCCAATGGGCATGTGGAATCTAATGACTCCACAAGACATTAAGAAATAATAAAACAAAGTCAAAAGAATGAAAAATAGAAGAAAATGTGAAATATCTCATTGGAAAAACAGCTGACCTGGAAAACTGATAGAGGAGATAGAATTCAAGAATTATTGGACTATCTGAAAGCTATAATAAAAAAAAGACGGACCTTGTATCAGTTTTCCAGGTCAGCTGTTTTTCCATTATTAGAAAGAATAATACTTCGACAGCAGACATGAATGTGAGTTGACCATGACAGGATAATTTCAAAAAATAAATTAAGGGGTCTCAAAGAGGTATGCGCTGGGAGAAGAGAGGGGTAGAATGGGGTGAATTGTCTCACATAAGAGTTGTGAAAGAGTTTTTATAAAGGAAGAGAAGATGGGGAGAGTGGCAGATAACACTTAACCTTACTCTCATCTGAATTGACTCCAAGAGGGAATAACACACATTCAGTTGGGTATAGAAACCTATCTCACCCTGCTTATCCAGGTGGTGTCAGGGGCCATGTCTACCCCCAAAGAGGAGCAGATTAAAAAAAAAAAGTCCAGATATTTTTTTGGAGGGGGAACTGATGGTGATGTTATCTTTGGGATAATGAACAGGAAAAAGTAAAAAACAAAAAACAAAACTTGTATGTCACAGTATTATTTCCTTCTTATTCCAACTTTGATTACCCCAGGTAAAGCCATAGATAGATGTTTCCTGCCATGATTTCCATTTTCCCTACACCACAACCTCTTCTTCAGCTGTATATTCTGGGTGTTCTATAAGTCTTATATTTGCTCTCTTGAGTAAGCTTCTCCCTTACAAATAAGCTTCTCCCTTAACTGCCCAGGGATATTCATGCATATATAGGGACTCTCAGATGAAGAAACTCCTTCTACAAAGATAGGTCAGTACTTTTTCTGCAACTCATAGTTCTAAAGAATTGCCTATAGTACTGAAAGGGTTACACAGACAGTGTGTGTCAGAGGTAGGATTCAAACTCAGATCTTTTTTCCTTCAAGACCAGCTTTCTATTCACTATATCAGGCTGACTGCAGTTAGCAGGCTTTCAATAAATATTAACTATGTAATTGAATGCTTTTTCCCTACTATGGAAATTTATCAGGGTTATAATTCATTCTGTCATGCTTGGATTATCTGTCTTTCAAGGTGGTAGTAACACACGTGATAGGCTAATCTATAATTGAAGACATCTAGAGAGTCCCTCTTGACTCCCAGGTATATCAGTAAAACTGCGATCGTACCTTTGGGAATTTTCCCTCTTCCAAGGCAGATCACAAACACTATAGACCTAGTATTGTGTGATTCTTTTTTTTTGCGTTTGGGGGGAAGGCAAGGCCATTGGGGTTAAGTTACTTGCCTAAGATTACACAGCTAGTTAAATGTTAAATATCTGAGGCCAAATTTGAACTTAGGTCCTCCTGACTCCAGAGCCAGTGCTCTATTCACTGTGCTACCTAGCTGCCCCTATTCTGTGATTCTTGTGCAACTCTTTTCAAAAATCTTGCAGAGAGGGTTTATCCAATGTGCTGGAGAATTTTTTTCAGGATATTTTACTATTTCATGGTCATTAGAATGAAACATAGACTGTCCATCTGGATTCCCTTATTACGGACTCTTATTCAGTGACCAGCAGCTCATATCCCTTTTCTTTCCATATGCCCCTAATTATGTCTTTGATGTCTTTTCTTGCATGTACATCACAACTGATAAAAGGCTGTAGCCTACTTATAGCCACCATATGTTTTTTCTGTTGCCCTGGTCACAAATCATCATCATTCAGTGAGATGGCAATGCTCTTTTATTGTATACCAAATCACTAGAATACTGACATTTCAAAACTGTGCTTTGGTGGCAGGAGGCACTTGGAATCATTGAAATAGGTAAGCAGTTTCCAAAAGGTGATCTAGCACCCTATCCTCCCCTGCTCACATCATTTCAGAAGTGGAAGAGACCTCAGAACCCATCTACTGAAAGAGTATTCTCTTTATGACATACCCAACAAGTAATACTAATGACAGTAAAAATAACAGCTATCATTTATATACTACTTTAAAGCTACAAAGTACTTTACTAATATTCTTATATGATACTCAAAACGATCCAGGGAACTAGGTGTTATGATTATTCCCATTTTACAGATGGGAAACTGAGGTAGACAGTGATGATTTGACTTGCTAGTTAAATGTCTGAGGCAGGATCTAAAATCAGTTCTTCCTGACTCAGAACTATGCTATATCCTCTATCACTTTCTTTCCCTTGAATGCTCATTTGACCTTTTCTTGAAAACTTCTAGGAAGTATCTATAACCTCCTGAGACAGACCATTCATGTCTTGGATAGCCTTAATGGCTAGGAAATTTTTCTGTATATCAGGTCTTAATGTTTCACCTTGCAACTTCTACCTATTTCCTCCAGTCTTTCCCGTGGTGGTGAAGTAGAGCACTGTATATTCCCTTTTCTAATTGAAAGTCCATTACAGACTTGTAGATAGTGATCAGGCAACTGTTAGTCTAGACGTGGTCTGAACAGGACTTATTTTTGGACGCTATACACCTTTCAATATGGTCAGCATTTGCATTAGCCTTCTTGGTTGGCATACTGCATTGTTGAGAAGAAGAAAGAAGAGGAGGAGGAGGAGGAAGAGGAGGAGGAGGAGGAGGAGGAGGAGGAGGAGGAGGAGGAGGAGGAGGAGAAGTAGGAACAGCAGCAGCAGCAAGAACAAGAAGGCTAGGTATAGATGTAGATGTTGGTGTAGTTGTAAGTATAGGTATAGCTGTAGGTATACAGTGGTGCAATAGAGAGAATTCTGGACCTGGAGGCAGGAAGACCAAAGTTCAAATCTGGTCTCAGACACTTGCTATGTGGTCTTGGACAAGTCTTTTAACTACTGTCTGCCTCATTTTCTCTATCTATAAAATACCTGCCTCCCAGGGTTGCTATGAAGATAACAAGGAGGTAATATTTGTAAATCACTTAGCATAGTCCCTGACATAGTAGCTGCTGTATAAACAAATGCTTTTTGTCTCTCATCTTTTCTTTCTTTTTTTTTTCTTCTTCCTTTTGTTGTTACTGACATATTTAGATGTATGCATATATCTGCATGCACATATAGGCATATCTATATTTAAATATACAATTGTGTGGGTTTTTTTTTTCCACTTTGGAGGGCAATTGGGGTTAAGTAACTTGCCCAAGGTCACATGGCTAGGTTTTTGTTTGTGTGTGCATTGTGTCTGAGGCCAGATCCGAACTCAGGTCCTTCTGACTCCAGGACCAACACTCTACTCACTGCACCACCTAGCCGCCCCATTTGTGTTTTTCATAAATATAAATGTGTTATATGTGTGTCTGCATATGTATATGCGAAATATCTACAAGGTAAATTTTTTGTGGGAAAACAATGGTAGCTGGGAGCAGGGTCAGGACAGGCTTAGTGTGAAATATTCTGGGGCTAAGTTTTCAAGGCAATAAGTGAATCTAAAAGGTCAGAGTGACCTGGAAATGCATCCCAAGCATGAGCTATATACAGCAAGTGTAAAGTCATAGAGATGGGAGGAGAATATTGTGTGTAAGGAATAAGAAGAGGGTTGGTGTAGGTGAACCATAGATTATGGGACAGGGAGTAATGTATAATAAGGCGAGAAAATTAGTTAGGTTTGGGCCAGATTATACAAAGGACTTTAAATAGTAGAGTTTACATTTGATTTTAGAGACAGATGGGAGTTTCATTAATTTGCAAAATAGAGAAATAGCATTATCACACCTGAGCTTTTAGGAGTGTCACTTTGCCAGATAAATTGGTGACTTGAACTCATCAGGCTAGTATTGTTGTGGTTTTTTATTTTTTTCCAGCCATACCAGGCTCCTATCAAATAGGCACCTGTGTATTTCTGTTTATTTCATAGGGTCATCCCTGAAAGCACATGTAGAAAGTAGAATTTCATTTTCTGAATCTCTGACTTAGAGTTTATTAATATCAACTGAATTCCATAGCACTTAGCACTGTCACACCACCTTTTTCATCTACAACATCTGCTTTGAAATCATTTTGTGCTATCAATATGAGTCATTTGGAACATGACATGAGAAGAGATGGAAAAATCAGGTCTCGGTTGATAAGATGGAAATTTCTTGAAACTGTAAACAGAACAAATTAAAGGACTTCATTGCTCAAAATACTAGTCACTATAAAAAGATCAAATATTACATATGATAGAAAACTTGGGCAACTAATGTATAAATACATATATAGTTAGTAATGAACTAACTCCACGTTCGTGTAAAGAGAAAACAAAGGAAAGAGGAGAAAAAAGTACCTCTCCCCAACACAAATGGAACTAGCACTGACTTAGATTTAGAAAACATGAGTTCAAATCCCAAGTCTTCTACCTAATAGCTATGTGATCTTTGGGAGCAATTGTCCCCAATCCTGTTCACAGTTTACTCATCTGTAAAATGAGATGTTTAGATGAGCTTGTCTTTAAGGTTGATTAAAGTTCTAAATTTTGTGATCCTGAGAAATAACAAATACCTAAACGAGCTCAGGTTGGGAGAAATGTTAAACCATATGACCTCAAAAGCAGGCTTTGAAGTTGTTATATGTGGAAACACACAGAAGACTCTGCAAGAAGTCATCTGACTTAAACCCTGCATCCAGGACACCCTGCCTCATCTTTTTTTTTTCTTTGAAGGGGGAAGGCAGAACAGTTGGGGTTAAGTGACTTGCCCAAGGTCACAGGGCTAGCAAGTGTTGTGTCCCAGGCTGAATTTGAACTCAGGTCCTCCTGACTCCAGGGCCTGTGCACTATTCACTGTGCCACCTAGCCACCCTTTGACCCTGCCTAATCTTTACAAAGGTGAAACAAAGTGAGCTGTTTTTGGTGCAGCTGTGTTAAAAAAAAAAAAAAAGCAAGTATATTATCATGGTTGGTGTTGCTGTGAATTAGTTAAATATTGATGGTGAGTACTATGGAATTATTTTACAACTGAAATGACTGTAATTATTCTTATCAAATAGAATATAAAATAGGGGAACTTGCCACAGGGTTTGCCATTGTTGCTGAGGAGGTCTGGCACAAAGTCTAAACCAAAGAAGGATTCCCTAAAGTCTTCCACATGTTGCTATTTCTGGATAACATTGTGTTGAGTAGATCAAGCTCCAGGACCTGGCACACAGTGGGTACTTTAAAAATGTTTGTTGATTGATCAAATATACTAGATAACATTCATAAATACTAAAGAGGGTCCAGAAAAACTAGTCACACAGGAAATTTCAAATGGGTGAAAAATGACTATTATTCAGTTTACAATGAGCACTTCCATGGATCACCAACAGATCTTTCCCTTCAATACGTATACCCAGGACACATAATGAAAATGGACAATAGGCCTATTTTATAATTTGACAGGAAGACAGTCAACTAGATTGCCTTTGAAAAATGGCATAATTTTTTTTTTCTGGTACTCCTACCACCCGCTAAGCTTCTTCCTGAAATAAAAGCTCATCTTCTTAATATAATTTTTCATACTTATGTTATATGTCTATAAGTCATCGAACACTTTAGTCTCCAAAGAATTGAAGCTGAGGATTACCTAAAAGGCAACAGGGAAGCGTATGGTGAGTATGAAGTGAAAGGTATTATGCAGTATAAATAAGGAATCTCAGGAGATAAGCAGAATAAAAGAGTTCAGAAAAATGTATGACTGGTAGAAAGATGTCCTAGTCAAATAGGGAATGTGAGACAACCTACGGACAGCTGTATATACCATTGGTATCCACATAATGTCAAGAACTCTAGAGGAAGGCCCATAGCACATTGAGTGGAGCCCTTGTAAAGAATTTATGAACAGAAATAGATGAGAATCATATAAGGTGGATAGGTATAGAAGACTTACAATCTGCATCATTCTAGGGAATACCCACATTAGGGAGATTACAGAACTATTACAGTATTAAAACCTGACATTAGTATTAGAACTGAGTACTAGTGTTAGAATTTTACATTAATAAAAACTATAAAAATTTTGAAAACTTTAATCTAGAGACTCCACTTTTAGGGAATATCCTAATAAGGTTACTACCAGAAGAGGAAAAGTCCTACATGTACCAAATATTTCTTGAAGCTTTAATTATAATACAAAAAAGGGGAAACTATCCATAAGGTTTTACTGTAACAAATCATATTTTTAGGTAAATTGACAAACAAATTGTGGCATATGAATATTGTGCTCAAATGTGAAGGAAGGGGACCTAGTGATACCAGATCTTGAACAAAATGGTCATCATCAAAACAATTTGGTACTAGATAAGAAACAGAGTGGTTGATCAATGGAATAGACTAAGTATACAATATACAAATATGAAAATGAACACAGCAACCCAATGTATGATGGGCCCAAGGATCCCAGCTATTGAGACAAGTACTCACTATTGACAAAAACTGCTAGGAAAACTAGAAATCAGCCTGATAGAAACAAGGCATAAAACAACATCTTACACCATATACTAAGATAAGCTCGAAACAGACACATGATTTAGTTATAAGGAATGATGTCATAGGTATATTCCAGAAGCATGGAGGAAAAAAATAACTGTCAAATTGATGGATAGGGAAGAAGTTTATGACCAAACAAGAGAGAGGTTCACAGAAGATAATAGATAATTCATATTAGTTTTCACAAATTCTTTTGTGCTCTTTTCATTTATAATTTCTTGTCGCCCATTGTTATTCCATTAAAGTAACACAAAATTGCTTAATTTGAGAGTTGGAAGTATCTATCTAATACTACTTATAACTGAATTCATTATAACAAGCCTATGATCACCAAGGCTCTGTTTGATTCACTCCTATGTAAGAGATATAGATAATTTTGATTACATAAAATTAAAAAAAAGTTTTGTGTGAATAAAAACCAATGTAACCAAAATTAGAGGAGAAGCAGGAGCCTAGGGGGAAATTATAGCAAGCTTCTCAGAAAAAGGCCTCATTTCTCAAATATATAGGAAACTGAGTCAAATTTATAAAAATAAAAGCCACTCCCTAATTGATAAATGGTCAAAGGATACAAAGATGCAGTTTTCAGAGGAGGAAATCTAAGATATCAATCGTCACATGAAAAATGGTCCAAATCACTAATAATTAGAGAAATGCCAATTAAAACAACTCTGAGGTACCACCTTAGATTGTCTAAGATGATAGAAAAGGAAAATGGCAAATGCTGAAAGGGATTTGGGAACATAGGTACACTAGTACACTGTTGGTAGAGTTGTGAACTAGTCCAACAATTCTGTAGAACAATTTGGAACAATGTTCAAAGGACTATAAAACTATAAAACTTACCCTTTGACCCAGCATCACCGCTACTATGTCCATACCCAAGGATATCAAAGGAAAAAGAAAAAAAACACATATACAAAAATATTTATAGCAGTTCTTTTGGTGGTAACAAAGAAAAGGAATTGAGGGGATGCCAATCAATTGGGGAATGACTGAAAAAGTTGTGGTGTAAGAATGTGATGAAGGGGTGGCTAGGTGGCGCAGTGAGTAGAGCGCCAGCCCTGGAGTCAGAAGGACCTGAGTTCAGATCTGGCCTCAGACACTTAATGCACACAAACAAAAAAAAACCTAGCTGTGTGACCTTGGGCAAATTATTTAACCCCAATTGCCTTCCAAAAAGCAAAAAAAGAAAAAAAAAGAATGTGATGAAATGCTGCTGTGCTGTAAGACATGAGAAAACCTGGGAAAAATATCAACTGATGCAAAATAAAGTGAACAGAACCATGAGAACAATATACATAGTAAAGCAAGATTATAAAAATTTATCAACTATGAAAGATTTAGTAAATCTGATCAGTAATGATATGTAATGATCAGTAACGATCAGTAGATGATAGTAATAAATCTATAACAACTCCAAAGGAGTCATGTTGGGAAAAAAAAAAAAGCTCTCCAGCTACAAATAGAGAAGTGATGGATAAGATTGCAGACTGGAACACATTTTTTCCCTTTTTTTTCTTGGCTTTTTCTTCCCCAGAACATGGCTAATTCAGAAATCTTTTGCATGACTTCATATGTATAATGGAGATTGCATTTCTTGCCTTTCACAGTGAATGGGAGGGGGGAGGGAGAGGGAAGGAGAGAATTTGAACCTTAAAAAAAACAAACCCAAAATGTCAAATTAAAAACATTAAAATAAATTGTGCTCAGTTCTGGATACCACAATTTAAGAATGGCATTCATGGATAAACAGGATAGGTGCTAAAAGAGACAATCAGCGTAATGAAGGCTTGAATCTATGTCATATGAGAATTAGTTGATGAAACTGGGAATAGTAAGCCTAGCAAAGAGAAATCTGTTGGGAGGGTGGGGTGAGATAGGGAATGGGGATGTCATAATTATGTTCATAAATTTTGGATTCGACTTGTCCTGTTTTACCCCCAAACAATTGAACAAGTAACAATGAGTGGAAACTGTAAGCAGGCAAATTTATGTTTCATATCAGGTCACACATCCTAACCTCTTAAGTTGGCCAATTTAAAAAGTAGAATTAGCTGCATCAACAGGAGGTGTATTCTCTTGCCTAGGAGTGAATCAAGCAGAACCTAGATGATCATAGGTTTGTGATAGAGAATTCAGTTATCAGTTGGATTAGACAGATACTTCCAACTCTCAAAATATGCAATTTTGTATTACTTTAATGGAATAGTAATGGGCTATACGAAATTATAAATGAAAAGAACACAAAAAGGATATGTGAAAACTAATATGAAGTGCTTCAAAATGAGGAAAATAGAACTAAAACCAGAGGACAATTTATGTAACAATATTGTAAATAACAACTTTGAAAGTATTAAGAACTTTCATCAATTCAATGACCAACCACAATTCCAGAGGACCAGAGATAAAACATGCTCACCACCTGACAGAGATGTGATAGAATCAAATATAGAATGAGATATTTGCTTTTGGATATGTCCAATCTGGGAGTTTATTTTTCCTGAAAAATATGCATAGTCAGACCTTCAAAGGTATTTGTCTTTACAATGTTGTTAAGTTTTTCTGTTGGTTTTTTTTTTAATTCTTGGGTGGGTGAAGATGGGGGGGAGAGAAAATAAATGCTTATTAATTGAAAAAGAAGTTCAAAAAGAATAAAAGACGATGCCAGACACACTAATTATAACTACGTGAATCAAAAATAATAGCAATAATAACTACATATATTAAATATATGGAATTACAACATTAAAGGTAAGGGAAAGTATGATTTTGTTATTAACATGTTAAAAATCAATACACACTTTTTAAAAAGTCAATAAAAAGATATTTACAGTTTTGGTCTAATCTTTTTGTTATTATTCCTATTTGCATATTTGAATTTTAAATGGATAATTTCAGAATAGAAATATTACCTTTAAAAAGGTAGCTTCTCAAATATGCCCTTGGAAGGAAAATGCAGTCTCTGAACATTTTTTAGCAGTCTTCACAGTCAGTTATTTGAGATGTCCTTTCTTATGAGTAACTAAATTCTTCATCATTGTTATCCAAGCTTATTTCCTATTATTTTGGCCTTTGTGTTAATAGTGAATCTCAAAATCATAAAATGGTGGAGCTGGCAGGCACCTTAAAGATAGTCTTTCCCAATCCATCACTCTTATTTGATATGAGAGGAACGTGAAGCAAGCCTAGGGAGGCCAAGAGCTACCCAAGGACACATAGAAAGTCAGCGACAGGCTCAATAGGACTACTTATGTCTCCTAATTCCCCACCCAATTCTCTTTCCACAATATCACACTGTTCTTGACACCAAAAAGGCAAATATTATTCTTGCGATATGCAAATAAATCTAACATCTTATCAGTTTCTATGTTGCCTCCATCTATGCAGATTGCAATGTATCCCTACCTGCCTCCTTGTAAATAAGCATGACAGAATATTGGGGCTATCAGAGAGCTGTCCTGTATAATGTGTAGTCCAACCTCCTGATTTTACACAGGACGAAAGGAGACCCCTAAGGGTTAAGTGACCTGCCCAGATCACACAGCCACTAGGGACAGAGCTGAGACAAGGATACAAGTTGCCTGGTTCCCAGTCCAGTGTTCCTTTTGGAGAGACCCCACCACACTATTCCTCTTAGCTTCCTGAGAAATAGTTTCTTTGTAACATCCCTGTTAAGATTTGAAGAGAATTGAGTCACCTTTCGTGTTTCTCTCTCTTATACACACACACATACTGCTTCCTAGCTTCCCTGGCTGCCTTCTAAAGTCCCATTTTATGCAAGGAGTCTTTCCTAATCCTCCTTAATTTTAGTTACTTCACTCTGAGAACCTGTATCCATTTTGTTTGTATGCAACTTTCTCCACCTTTAAACTGAGCTCCTTGAGGGCAGAAACTGGTATTTTTGTTTGTTTGTTTTTACCTTTCTTTTATCCCCAGGGCTTAGGGTCAGGCACACAGTAGGCACTTAATAAATGTCTATTGACTGATTACCATCTATCTCTTTCCACAAATCGGATTTTTCTAAAGCTGGATATTTAGGAAAGGAAGGAATTCTTTGTGTAAAACGGATTAATAAGGGTTCCAAAGTCCACTACAGTGCTTTAAACAAAAGGCACAGTCAATAAATATTTATGGATCTGTTTTGGTGACAAGAAAGAATCCCTCCCTAAGTGTGGGGCAGTGGGAGGAGGGAGGAGTAGGAAGTGTGGAGTTAACTTCACCACATTTAAGGGAGTGGCCTTGGAGAACTGAGTGTTACCTAAACCACTTACTGGAAAACAAAAGTTTAGTTTCTAAGTAGCAGGTTGTATTTTGAAGATTTTTCAAACCACAAGGGCCTCTATTTTGCATATATCATTAACTCTGCAAGCACACCTAGTTTCTAACATCTGCAAGGAATGGGGTGCCCGAGGCTCTTTCCTGCCCTCTGGTTTTAAAAATCTGGATTGTTATCTTTTTATACAGTCCCATCTCTAGGAAAAACAATACACTCTACAAACAAGTCCATTTACTTACTGATTTGTCTCTGCTGTGTAACTAACACTTGTTCCATAAGAAGGAAAAGCTAATCTTCTGATAATCTGTGGTTAATAGCTCAGGAAGGATTGAAAGTCCAAAATAAGAAGATTCACTCCACTAGGTAACAGAAGGCCACCATCTTAACTCTGCCTATTATTCTATAATGTTAGTTTTACTCTGGCTTGAAACATCTGTCCTGAAACATAACTTAAGTATAGGATGATTTGGCAGTTTGCTGTGGGTATTAGTCCTTTCCCTGGACACCTAAAGAGGCATCACTGGTTATTTAGTCAAACCAGACATTTCCTCACGACAAATTTCCCCACACCTTTTCCCACAACTGTACTTTTGTACATAGCATTCTCTAGCTCCTAAAATGCTCTCCTCCTCCCTATCTATACTTGAAGTCCTGTCTTTCAAGGCCCAGCTAGGATGCCACCTCTTCCATAAAGCCTTCTAGGATTTTCCAAAACCAGAAGTCACCTTTGCTTCCTCAAACCGTTGTCATATTTAGTTCCTTTTTTCTGTACTCACAACACTCTTTTTTTATCACCTGTTAGATTATAATCTCCATTAGAGAAGGAGGTACCTTACGTATCTTATTTATAGATCTAGTCATATTATTCCACTGATCAAAAATCATCCTGTAGAATAATTTGGAACTATTCCCAAAGGGCTATAAAACTGCATACCCTTTAATTCAGCAATACAACTACTAAGTCCGTATCCCAAAGAGACCAAAGAAATAGAAAAGGACCTATTTGTATAATACCATTTATAGCAGCTCTTTTTGTAGTTGCAAAGAATTGGAAATCAAGGGGGTACTCATCAGTTGGGGAATACTTCAATTTGTAGTAACTACAAGTTGTAGTATTTGATTGTTATGGAATACTCCCAACCAGGAGAACATTATACAGAGTAACAGCAATATCATATAATGATTAACTGTGAATGATATAGCTACTCAGATAGGTACAATGATCCAAGACGATTCTCAATGATGCGTGATGAAAAACACCATGCACTTCCAGAAAGAAAACTGACCAACTCTCAGTGCAGATTTAAACATAACTTTTTTCACTTTCCTTATCTATCTTATTTCACTTTTTGCAACATGGCTTATATGAAAATGTGTTTTCCATGACTTCACATGTGTAATTGATATCATGTTGTTTGCCTCCTCAATGAGTGGGGGAGGAGCTAGAGGGAAGAAGAGATTTGGAACTCAAAATTTCAAAACAAATTGTTAAAAGTATTTTTTTTTAAATCCACAATTCCACATTACCTACAAAGTAAAATTCAAACACTTCTGCGTGGCATTTAAGACCCTCCAAAATCTAGTACCACCCTACCTTTTCCTCACATATTTCATGTTCCATAAAGTTGTTCCACAATATTGTTTATTCCACAAACCTGTATCCCAATTGGTATAAATACTATGGCACAAACATGCCTTACAGTAAAATAGTTCTGCCTCTGTTTTGACTATTGCATATGTCTGCATGTCTATCCATCATTTAAAGCCCAATTCAAATGCCACCTCCTCCAGGAAGCCTTCTTTATCCTCTATACATGCATACATACATACATACATACATACATACATACACACACACACACTCACACCAATTCGTAATAATCTACATATTCAGACTTCATGTAGACTTGGTTTTGTACTTCTCACTTACCATGTAATATTGCATCTTATACCCAGGGTATACTGGTAAGTGTTTAACAACCAGCTCTTGTGGAGGAGGTTTGTCTACAAGACGGTTTTTAAGTTTTATCTGCATTATTAACATTTTCTCCATCACTTTCTCAGGTTTAGAAAATCAACAAAATAATAAGTCAAGCTCTATTTGTAACATTTTCTGACTTCTGAGGTGCAAATGTTCACACTGAATATTTAATCATCAGCTCTTGAGAGCCGTTAGAGCTGGCCAGCTCCCTCCCACCTAAGGCATACCTATCTATATGAGCATCCCATTTTTGTTCTAGACTATAAGCCCCATGAAGACAGGTATCATGTCATCTAAACTTTGTATCTATATTTTCACTCTCCACCTTCCTTGTGTCTAAGGGTCTATACTGTATACAATAAATACTTAATAAATGTTTGCTTAATTAATGTTTCTTAGGGTAAATACCTGTTCATTCTCAGTTTTAGTAATGTCTCTCCTCTACACCTAGAAGTTAAAGGGTTAACAATTATAATTTGTCTTTAAACAGCAGTGTGGTTGTATAGCTATTTCTAACATTTATCTCTGATCAATGAAAATGTGCTCAAGGCTGAACTTTAAGAAAATACATATGCTTAAGTGCCACGTGTACTCTGTGGCCATCTCTGTGCCTTGTGGCTGCCTGCCTCATGGCTTATTATCTGATCAGGAGAGACTACAGCATTTTTTGTGGCAGAAAAAAGTTCAGGTTCTGAGTCCAGACTTGGAGTACTAAACACAATTACCCAGTAAAGGGGCAGTAAATGGGAAAAGTAATCCACAGTCTGGCTCTTTTCCCATCAGTCTGAGATCCTGAAATTGAGGTGGACATCATCACTCCTTTCCTGCCGCATTCATATTTTTTGTGAGGAAGACAGTTCTTTTGGCATAGGGATTTCTTTGTGGACGGCCAATTTAACAGGGAGTCCTGTGGGATATTATTGGGGGGCCATAACTGATTCCACGCAATTGATATCTACAGAATCAACAAGAATGGAAATCTGGGCTAAAGCCTCCCAGCTTTCAAGACATAGTCACTTTTCTCATCCTAAAGTAATGCTAACTGCCACTGCTGTTTTGTTTTGTTTTCTTTGATTAAATGACAACTTGTGGACATTCTTAAGTGTTTTCCCAGCCATCTCTTCTTTATGACTGCAGTATATTAATGGGACATTAAATGCCTTTCCCTGTGTCTGTTTACTGCTGGCATGTGTCATTGAAGAAATGCAGGTATGCAGATGCCTTAGTAACCAAAAGGAAATGGAAATAACAGTGATGATGATGATGATGATGATGATAATTTCAGATTTACAAAAGTTTTTTACATTTATTATTTCATTTGATTTTCACAATAAAGTAGGTGCTACTATCATCCCTATTTTACAGATGAAGAAACTGAGGCTGAGAGAAATTAAATTACTTGCCGGGGCACACAGGCACTAAGTGTTTGAGGTAGGATTTGAACTCATATCACATTATCTAGCTATACTACCTATGCCAAAAAAATTTTCTAGGGGGCAACCCATTGTCCCTTTCTAATCACCAGTCTCCTCAGTTTTTGGATTCAGGATTTCATTATCTTCAATAGAATTCCCACGGCCCTTAGTAAACCTTCACATTGTAAACATCCTTATTTCCAACTTTGGGTGGGGGGAACAATATGGTGCAGTGGAAAGAGCTCTTGCTCTGTCCTCAAATCTCATCTGTCCGTACTACCCATGTGACACTAGGTGTGTCACCGAACTTTTCTAGCCCTCTATTTCCTCCTCTGAACAATGACAACACAGGGCTATACAGCCTCTGTGGGCCCCGTTAGCCCTAGACCACTGATTTTATGAATCAAACAAACCATTCATTCATTCCTTCATTCATTCTGTGAAGATCCAGAGAAGTAACTACCAAGACCTTCAGCTACATGAGTTTTTTTTTAAAGGTTTTTATTGGTGACTTTACTCTTTATATTATAACCACTTTCTAATCTATGCCTCTACCATTGATCCTCATTTTCTATAACACAACCAGGAGAATGTCTGAGTACATGCCCTCTCTGTCTATGAAGTTCCTCTACCTCTCCACTAAGAAGAGGGAAACCTATTCTTTGGGACCAAGATTGGTTATTACAATTAGTTAGAGTTCATTAGTCAATTAGAGTTCTAATGTGGTTTTCATTTACATTTGGGCAGCTAGGTAGTACAGTGGATAGAGCACTGGGCTTGGAGTCAGGAAGACTCATCTTCCTGAGTTCAAATCTGTCCTCAGACACTTGCTAGCTATGTGACCCTGGGCAAGTCACTTAACCCTGGTTGCCTCCATTTCTTCATCTGTGAAATGAGCTGGAGGCAGAAACAGCAAACCTCTCTAAGTATTCCTTAAATGGGGTCATGAAGAATCAAAAATGACTGAACAACAATGAAATCATTTACATTATTGTGGTTACTATGACTATTAATCTCTTGGTTCTGCTTACATGAGTGTAATGCAATAATAGTAACTAAAGACTTGGACTGTGGTTAAGGCCTACATCACAGTATGTATGGAAATGGGTTCTACAGAGCCAAATAAGAGAGCCATCCTGTAATACATCTTTCTATTTGCAAAGAGCATGACTGGGAGATTTATGCTTAGACTAAATAGACCAGTCAGTGCTGTTCTCACAAAGAAGCACTTTTGATTTCAGCTTCAGTGGTCTAAAACTAAATGCCAGAATGACTGATGATACCAAGCACTTAGGCCAAGGCAACTTCTTCAAGGCCTGTCGGCAGAGCTTGAGAGATCACTTCATAACTACAAAAATCTTTGTCTTCAGGAGTTTCTTCCTAGGCTACAGGAGAGAGATGGGTGATTTCTTTGAACCTCTCCTTATTCCAGGGCCCACTCTGGCACCTGACCTCTTTCTGAGGCAGAGGCTAGGCCAGGACTCTTCCTTTGCTCAAGCTGCACTGGGTAAGCTCTCAAAGTCAAAGCCAGTATTAACAGGGCTTTATTCCTTCTTCTAACTAAACCATAACTTGGTTACAAAGGTCTTTAACCACCCAGCTTTGGCATCTGACTTGGCTGTTGCCCTGAAAGACGGACTGATCAGCTTCAGATGAGAGCACAGCATAGACCTGTTATACAGATATACTATGAAACTTTCAACATTAGTCCTGTTAGAATCCTATGCATACATGGGGTGACTGCACTGAGCTTTCTGCTGAGGCCTCAGGGCTCCCAACATGTTCAACTGTGTACAGTTGAAAATCTTGGACCATGGATCTCCCTAAAGGAAAGCTATGGTTCTAGGCTTTTTGAATTCCACCAAAGCTAACAGCTGCTTAAGAAATGTGTCCTTCGATTCTCTGTTTTGGTCAAAATAAACAGTAGCAGAAAAATATTTCTCCTGAAATCCCTCAGCAATGACAGATGCTCTTTGGTTCTTGGTGGCTGTGATTGTGCGCATGGGACAAAATGGGCTATTACTACTAGAATGTTGTTTATGTTCTTCCCATCTTTTTCCAGAGGCAAAACATTGATAGCTCCAAGATCTAAAGATTTGCTGTACACATGCAGGCTGAATTGGCAGCATTTTCCTTGAAACATGGGGAACATAAGTCTCACACTTTCTACACATTTATCTGCTACCATTCAGTAGCAGCAAAATCTGTTTCTTAATAAGTCACATGTCCTCAATTAAGCATCCAAAGTCATCATGGAGTAGTGGATTGGTTAAAGTACAACATGACCATCTAGGGAAACGCTTTGGGTAGCAGCAACTACTCGCCAGCACTGCTCATGGGATCAGTTACCATCTGGTTACAGGGCTCTATTGCATATATCCAAACTCTGCCATTGACTCAAAAGTAAAACTCTGGAGACAGAGGAACTAGGTTCAGATCTCCTGCTTCTGATGCTTATTATTTGTGTGATCATGGGCAAGTCACTTAACTTCACTTGGTTCAGCTTCCTCAGCTATAGAATTTGGAGGTTGGATGTGGTGACCTTTGAAATCCCTTATAGATTTATAATTCTTTCATCCTCACTGGTCACACCCCTCCTTTTGGGCTTTTATAATTTCTTACTGGGTTGTTGTTCCCACTCTCAGTCATATGAGTACAACTGAGGCAAAGAAGACTAGTTAGTTCAACATATTTTTACAAATACTGATGGAATACTCTCTGATGGAAGTGCCAGGCTTTTATCTATACTCTTACATGACAAAGGTCTTTCTCCCTTCATGTCTCAGATTGCCTTCACTCCTATTGACATATGTATACATATACACATATGTATATATAGTGTGTATATACATACACACATATATGTATGTGTGTATAGAACATGATAACTTCATATTTGGTTAGTGCTATTGCTTATCTTGAGTTTCTGAGGTTAAATATGGCCTCAGACACTTACTAGCCATGTGACCTTGGGCAACTTAACCCCAATTGCCCTGCCCTCCCCTCTCCAAAAAAAAAGTTTATAATTTTGCCATTTGACTACCTACTAAATAAAGTCTAAAAGTTTGTTTCTTTCTTTTAAACTTAGGATTCAAGACCCTCTACTATCTCTCTCCAACCTACATTTCCATCTTTATGCATGACTATTCCTCTTCATGTGTCCCACTACCCAGAATGCTGGACTATTTATCTAGAAGTCCCCCAAGAATGCACCATATTGTTCACTTGTTTTGCATAATATCAAGAGATGGAAGTGACCTCAAGGCCATCTAGTCCAACTTGAATCTCTACAAGAATCCATTCTTTTGCTTATCAGGCAATAAGTGGTCATCCACAAGTTTTTGTTTGAAAATTTCCAGTAAAGGGGAACTGTAATGGTAATAGGAATCATATTTATAGTCGCCATTGGCACTGTGAATATTGAGTTGGCACTATAGGAACCCACAACCTTCAGAAGCTTATCATTCCCCTTGGGAGATCTATAATTGTTAGGACATCACAGCAAAATTTGCCTCTTTGTAACTCCCACCTGTTGCTGTTATTTCTCTTTTCTGGGGCCAGACGGAGTAAGTTTGATCCTTCTCCCATAAGACAACCCTTCAAAAATACCTTTAGACACCTATCATGTTTAATCCTCCCTCCACCCAAGTAATTCTCATGATTCAAATGTTCACAAATAAGCTACACTTTCAGAAACACTTTGTGCCTCTTTCTTGAGTCACAAAATTTGTTGTGGTAATTGGATTAGTATATGAAAATGTTGTAAAATAATCTCCCCTCAAAATAATATCCTTCAAATTTTAGTTCTTTGAACTTACTCAAAAACAATTTGACAGTGTCCCAATTTCAAATGTCTTTGTAGCTTATTGTATTCATTACTTCACCTCATTCAGGTTCTGGATGACTTGTTTCTATTCCAAGAGGAGCCTGTATAAGTATTGTCTAAGCATACTAATAATTGTTGGTCTGATTCTCTCATCCCTATGCCTATGTAACTTCCATTAAATCAAAACCTCTTTCTAAAATGCCTTAACCTTGAGAATTCATGAGCTGTTCATATGGGAATAGTTCAAATCTCCAAGATGATTACTTTTTGGTTGCTATTATTATCTCCCTCTCATAATAAATAGAACCTACAACCCACATTTTGCATATCTATTTTCATGAAGAAACTCTTGGAAAAGTTGAAATGACCCAACTGGAAAAATGTTCTAATTCTTCCGTTTATTCAGATGGATGATCTCAAGAAAATCCAGACAGGGTGTAACAGACTGAACTGTTTTTTTCTTTTAAAAATATTTTGATGTTAACAAACACCAGATAAAACAATGCTTTTAAATACATCAAAAAACAGAAAGAAGATTATATAGGAAACTAAATTTCTATTATATAAACCTTGCTTTTTTTTACTCAAATGCCAATAATTTTTATTTGTTCAGTCTCCCTATTGCCTTAAAAGGGGCTAAGACTATTCTTTTTTTTCTGACATACTTTATTTTTTCAATTATATGTAAAAATAATTTTAACATTTATTTTTAAAAAACGTTAAGTTCCATGGCCAAAGAGCTATAAAAGTACATACCCTTTGACACAGCAATACTGCTTCTAGGGCTCTATCCCAAAGAGATCATACAAGTGGGAGGAGAACCCGCATGTACAAAAATATTTATAGCAGCTTTTTTTTTGTGGTGGCAAAGAATTGGAAACCAAGGGGGTGCCCATCAATTGGGGAATGGCTGAACAATGGCTGTGGTATATGAATGTAATGGACTGCTGTTGTGCTATAAGAAATGAGGAGCAGACAGACTTTATAATAACCTGAAGAGAATTATATAAACTGATGCTGAGTGTGGAGAGCAGAACCAGGAGAACTTTGTATACAATTACAGACACATTGTTATCTGTGATGACTAACTTTGATAGACTGGGTTCCTCTCAGCAATGCAAAGTTTTAAGACAACTCCAAAAGACACATGATGGAAAGGGATATTCGCATCCAGAGAAAAGAACTACAGAATCTGAATGCAGACTGAAGCAAACTGCTTGCTCTCTCTCTATTGTGTTTTGTTCACTCTGTTGGTTATAACTCCTCTTTACAACTTGTCTAATGTTTACTGGGAAGGTATTTGTAGAACCTATATTGTACTGCATGCCACCATGGGGCAGGGTGGAGGGGGAGAAAATTTGGAACTAAAGGGATTTGGGAATTGAATGTTATAAACTAAAAGTAAACAGATAGATAAGTAATTTTTAAAATTGCGTTCCAAATTCTCTCCCTCCTTCTCTACTCTCTTCCCCCACCCTTTGCTGAGAAAGCAAGCAATTTTATGTAGGTTATTCGTGTGCAATGATGTAATACATATTTCTATATTATTCATGTTATGGAAGAAAACACAAACAAAAAAACTTTCACACAAATAAAGTAAAAAACAGTATGCTTTGATCTGTATTCATATTCCATCAGTTTTTTTTCTCTGGGTATAGATAGATATTGATATTTCATCAAAAGTCCTTTGGAATTGTCTTGGTTTTTTGTATTGCTGAGAATAGCTAGGTCACTCACAGTTGATTATCATATGATATTACTGTGTACAAAGTTCTCCTGGTTCCACTTATTTCACTTTGCATTGGTTCATGTATGTGTTTCCAGATTTTTCTGACAGCATCCTGCTCATCATTTCTTATAGCACAACAGTATTCCATCAAAATCACATATCACAACTTGTTCTGCTCTTCCCAATTAAAGGACATTCTCTCAATTTCCAATTCTTTGCCACCATCAAAAAAGCTGCTATAAATATTTTTGTACATGTAATCCCCGTTCTTTTCCTTTTTAAAAATCTCTTTGAGGGGGCGGCTAGGTGGCGCAGTGAATAGAGCGCCGGCCCTGGAATCAGAAGGACCTGAGTTCGGAGCCGGCCTCCAACACTTAATCCACACAAACAAAAACCTAGCCGTGTAACCTTGGGCAAGTTACTTAACCCCAATTGCCCTAAAGGGGCGGCTAGGTGGCGCAGTGAGTAAGAGCGCCGGCCTCGGAGTTTGGATGACCCGAGATTAGATCCGGCCTCAGAAAATGAGCACCCACGCATAAATAATGACTAGCCGTGTAACCTTGAGCAAGTTACTTAACCCCAATTGCTTATTAAAAAAAAAAAATCTCTTTGAGATACAGTGGTATTCCTAAGTCAAAAGGTATTAACAGTTTTATAGCCCTTTGGGTATAGTTCCAAATTGCTCTCCAGAAGGGTTGGGTTGGTTCCCAATTCCACCAACAGTGCCCCAGTTTTTCCATATCCCCTCCAACATTTGTCATTTTCCTCTTCTGTCATATTAGCCAATCTGATAGGTGTGAAGTAGTGCCTCAGAGTTTTTTTTTTATTTTTCATTTCTCTAATCAGTAGTGATTTAGAGCATTTTTTCTTAGGACTATAGATAACTTTAGTTTCTGTGTCTGAAAATTGCCTGCTCATATCCTTTGACCATTTATAAATTGGGGAATAACTTGTATTCTTATGAATTTGATTCAGTTCTCTACAGATTTGAGAAATGAGGACTTTATCAGAGAAACTTGCTGTAAAAATGTTCCACAGCTTTTTTATTTTCTTCTAATCCAGGCTGTATTGGTTTTGTTTATGCAAAACCTTTTAAATTTAATATAATCAAAATTATCCATTTTATATCTCATGATGCTCTCTATTTGGTCATAAGTTCTTTAATTAGCTATAGATCTGGCAAGTAAACTCTTCTATGACCCCCTAATTTGCTTAGGCCTTTTATGTCTAAATTATATACCCAATTTGACTTTATCTTGGTGTGTGTGTGTGAAATGTTGGTCTGTACCTAGTTTCTCCCAAATTGCTCTCCAATCTTCCCAGAAGTTTTTGTCAGAAAGTGAGTTCTTGATCCAAAAGCTGGAATCTTTGCATTTATCAAATTCTAGATAACTATGGTCATTTAATATCATGCATTGTGTACCCAATTGATTCTACTCATCTACCAAATCTATCTCTTAGCAAGTATCAGATTGTTTTGATGATTACTTTATAATATAGTTTGAGATTTGGTATGGCTAGGCCACCTTCTTTCACAATTTTCCCCTACTAATTCTCTTTGATATTCTTTAAATTTTTTTTCTATTATTTTTTTTCTAGCTCTGTAAAATAATTTTTTGGGTAATTTGATGGCATGGCACTGAATAATTAAATTAATTTAGACAGAATTGTTATTCTTATCATATTGACTCACGCTACCTGAAACCACTTTTAACCTTTTGAATCTTGAATGAATTCCAAAGTATGTAAAGTCAGGCTGCTTTTTCCCCTTTCCCTCACACAATACCTCAAATAAAGACGAAGTGATTATTCTTTGAAATGTGGACAATAGGACAGGAAAATTATGCCCTTTGGAAATCAATTTGCTAGAAATGAGCTTTCCCTAGGGAATGGTTCTGTTATTTAACTGATATTTTTATTACTTCAGAAATGTAGTTAGAAAAGGAGGGGAATCAATTGTATACCAAAAACAAGAGATAATAGGAAACAAGCTGAGTACAGCACTGTACCCAGATGCTAAAACACTGAGAGAAAGGCCACCACCACTTTAGATGGATTCTTGACAGAATTTATAGACAAAAATTGCATGGAATGAAAAGAGGCAGATTAATTGCAAGTGCTTAGTACAGTTCCTAGGTACATAGTAGGTGCTTAATAAATGATTGATTGATTGCTAAAAACTGCATTATTAGAGGCAATACTCATGTTAATGAGATTATGAAGCCACTCAACATTTCAAGTAAGTACTGAAGAAGGATTTATAAATATGCAGTTATTCTTATATCATCAGGATCTCTAATCTTCAAGGGAAAGTATCATTCCAATGTTCTAAGACTGAAAAACCTTTGGTGCTAGATAGTTCTTCTGTAAAGTTATAATGAAGAGTTACAAAGTCCCAGAAATGGGGATAGTAAGGCAATTTGCAGGTCAGAGAGTACAGACATTTAGTCTTCTTGTAACTGGGTCAAGGAATCACATCTTTTTTTCTAGCTATAAACCTTCTATAAAAATGTTGCAACTATTCTAATTTTAATCCCTCGCATGTTCTATGCTGATATTATAGAAAATAAAACTAATATTTTAAGAGTGAAAATAAGGAAATGTCTATACAGTATAAAAATGAGATGCTACAAAGCTCATTTGAATAATAATGCACTCCACCATCTAACTCAATAAACACCCTGAAAAGAGATGGTAATTTTATGTTCACCAAATAGTAATTCTTTAATAGAATCTATGTAACAATGGTGATTTTGTTTCAATGTACCTGAAAATGATGACATTAGTAGCTTTCATGCTCCTTTGACAAAACTATTTATTTGGAAGTAAATTGAATGTTCACTTGACAGGAATGTTATAAAGAGAATTTGTGCTTCAGGTAGATAATCTACAAGATCCTCCCTAACTGACATTCCATAACAATAATAGCTTACATTTATATTCAATTCAACAGATATTTATAAAGCATTTTCTAATTTAATATTTGCAAAGCACTGCATTGTGGGAATACAAAGATGAATTTTTTTTTTAAAATCCATGACTTCAAGACGCACACCTTCTTTAAGACAATTCTATGTAGGCATTATTATCTCATTTTATACATGACAAAGTTGAGGCTTCAGAGGTTTTAGGTAACTTCATAGAATTATAGAATTTTAGAGTTGGAAAGAATGTCAATGATCATCTAGTCTATCCCTTATCCAGCCAAGTAAAATGAGGACAAAGCTTGGCAAGTGCTTATCCAGTCTTTGCTTGAAGATCTCCCAACAAGAAGAATTCCATTTGGGGATAGTTTTCATTATTAGAAAGTTTTATCTTGGAGCCAAGATGGCGGAGTAGAAACAGCTCTCCCAAGCCTCTCTGCCCCCAGATTCTCCACAAACTATGTAAAAAAGGACTCTGAAAAACTTCTGGAGCCCCAGCACCCACAGAACGACACAGAGAAGCTAACCTCCCGCTGAGGACAGCCCAGCACCCTGCAAGAAGGACCAGCGCAGTGGTCTGGGAGCCGGCAGCGCGCAGAGCGCAGGAGCCGGGCCGAGCCCAGGTCCACGTGAGCTGAGGTTTTAGCCCCAGGGCGGCAGGGCCAGCAGCCGGCTGGAGGAACCCCAGAACACCAGGAACTGTGGAGATTCCAGAATTATCAACATAGACATGCCTAGGACAAAGTAAGAGGTTAGTGTCCTATGGACTTTGGGACCTGTATTTGGGGAATGCGTCAGCTCCCTCCCTGGGGGCTAGAAGCCGCTGAGGACACTCCATTTTGTAGTTTTCAGAGGCATTTCCGGCTCCAGCCTACAAATCGTGGGGAGATTCAGCGATCAGTCTTGGGGGGTAATCGCTCTTGCTTTAACCTCCTTGATCTGGATTGTGATCTAGGGTGGAAGTTGTGGGTGGGTTTACAGCTTGCCAGAAACGGAAGTTGCCCCCCACACGTTCGGGACGAAAATTCCTCTATCTGGCCTTAAAGCCATAGTGTGGCAACAAGCCCAAAAGTCAAGCAATTAAGTGGCAACATGCCAAGGCAAAGGAAACAGAAAAATGCAACCCTAGACTCCTATTTTGGGGGCATAGAGCGGGAAAAGGACTGTGAGGTCAGAAGTCCTGCTCCAAAAGCCCCAGGGGAAAACATGAGTGGGTTGCAGGCCATAGAGGACCTTAAGAAGGACTTTAAAAATCAAATAAGAGAAGTGGAGGAAAAATTGGAAAGAGAAATGAGAAGGATGCAGGAAAGGTATGAAATGAGGGTCAACAGCCTGACTGAGGAAAACAACACCTTAAAAAATAGACTAACTCAAATGGCAAAGGAGGCCCAAAAGGGCAATGAGGAGAAGAATGCCTTAAAAAGTCGAATTTGCCAGATGGAAAAAGAATCTCAAAAGTTCACTGAGGAGATTCATTCCTTCAGAGTTAGACTGGAGCAAATGGAAGCTAGTGACTTTATGAGAAATCAAGCAGATCCAAACAAATGAAAGATTAGAAGGCAATGTGAAATATCTCATGGGAAAAACCACTGACCTGGAGAATAGATCCAGGAGAGACAATTTAAAAATTATTGGACTACCTGAAAGCCATGATCAAAGGAAAGAACCTAGAAATCACCCTTCAAGAAATTCTCAAGGAAAATTGCCCTGATGTTTTAGATCCAGAGGGCAAAATAGAGGTTGAAAGAATCCACAGATCACCTCCTGAAAAAGATCCCAAAAAGAAAACTCCCAGGAATATTATAGCCAGGTTCCAGAATCCCCAGATCAAGGAGAAAATACTACAAGCAGCCAGGAAGAAACAATTTCAATATTGTGGAAACACAATCAGAATAGCCCAGGACCTGGCAGCTTCTACACTGAGGGATCGAAGGGCATGGAATATGATATTCCAGAGGGCAAAAGAACTGGGAATGAACCCAAGGGTCACCTACCCAGCAAAACTGAGTATTTTGTTTCAGGGGAAAATATGGTCATTCAGTGGAATAGAGGACTTTCAAGCATTCTTGAGGAAAAAACCAGAGTTGAATAGAAAATTTGACATCCAGACACAAGAAGTAAGAGATGCCTGAGAAGGTAATCAGGGAAAAGAAATCAAAAGGAACTTATCAAAGTTGAACTATTTACATTTTATATGGAAAAGCAATATCTGTGACTGATGATATCTTTCTCACTATGAAAATAATGGAAGAAGGGGGTGTGGTCATATGAATACATATGTGAATGTGTGTGTATATGGTTACAGTTATATATGGATAGAGGGCATAGGTTGATTTTGTTGGGAAGGGAGAGTACTCAAGGGATGAAATTATGAGGTGAGAGAGGAAAGTGGCAAGAGGAGATGGGGAGAGACATGGTAGGGTAAACTATCTCATGTAGGGGAAGTGGGTGCAAAGGAGGGGGAGAATAAGGAAGGCTAAAAAGGCAAAACCACATTCACATTGAATTTGGTTCAGGGAGAAAATGACATACATACTAAATGGGATATCTCAACCTGCAGCAGGATAGGGGGAGGGGGATGAGAGGAGGGATGATGGATGGGAGGGCATCCTTGGGGGGAGGGGAGGTTGGAAGTACCCACTATAGAAGAGGGACAGGATCATGTAGGGAATGGACCAGGTGGGGGGTGGGATTAGTGGGAGGGAATTATAAGCAGCCTTGTACAATATATCTACTATGATAATGTTTTGCATAGCTAGACATGTACAACATATACTGAATTACTTATATCCCAAGAAGGAATGGGTGACAAGGGAGGAAGGAAATGGATCTGAAATTCAAGGTCGTAACATTAAATGTTTCAAATATACATATAAATACTATTATTAATACTCTTTTGCCTATAATTGGGAGATAAGATGTGCAGGCATTGGGACACAAAGATTCATCTTCCTCTAATGGAAAAGTCGATGGGGGTATGGGAGAAGGTATGGGAGAGAGCAGATTGGAGGAAGCGATATCTTGTGGGACTGCTATTCTGGGAGGTTGGGTAGGGGAATAATGGGGGGAAAATGATTGTAACTCAAAATCTGGCGGAAATGAATGATGTAAAACAGAAGTTAATAAAGTATTTGTTTAAAAAAAAAAAGAAAGTTTTATCTTATGTCAAATCTAAATAAACTTCTATGCAGCTTCCACACATTGTGCCTAGTTGTATCTTCTGGGCCAAGCAGGGAAAAAAAATCTAATTCCTAAATCACCTGACAATTCCTAGTCTGTTTTTCCATGATCATCAATCAATTAACCATTAAACATTTATTAAGAGTCTACCATATGTAATGGTAATGGTAATTTGAAGATCTTCCCTGCCCCTTATTAGGCCTAAGGGAATTTGAAGATCTTCTCTGCTTTGAAAATCTGTCCTGCCCCCAGTAGGCCGAATATAATCATATGGAGCCTGTGGTGAGAGGAGTTTGCTGAACAGGTGGAACCTAGCCCAGAGTAAGCTGGGAGTCAGAGCAGTTAGCATGGTGGGAAAGAGGAGATGCAGGCAAGGAGACAGCTAGGCTTGTGAGCATTTGTAGGAAGGTTAAAAGGATGATGTGGCTCTCTGCTGTGTTATATTGTATTAACTTCTTTGTTGTTATGATAGATTTGATTTCTAGGTGTTGGGATTTGGCTTTCTGGTATCAGAATAAATGTTTTGCTTCTTTCTTATATATGGAGAGTCTGTTATATTTTGTGATTCAGAATCATGCCAGCATATTCATAGTCGCTGTTGGTACTGTAAATATTGTCTTGACGCTACATTATACATCAGGCACTATGCTAAGAGCTGGAGATATAAAAAGAGTCAAAAGACAGACCCTGCCCTCAAGAAGTTTATAATCCAATGGGGTTGACCACATACAAATAGTTACAAGACAAGCTATATACAGAATGAATAGGAAATAATTAACAGAGGGAAGGCACTTGAATTAAGAAGGGTGAAGGAAGGCTTCCTATAGAAGATAGATTTTGTACTGAGTCACTTTTTAGTCATGCCCAACTCTTCATGACCTTATTTGGGGTTTTCTTGGCAAAGATACTGGAGTGGTTTGCCATTTCTTTCTACAGCTCATTTTTACAGATGAAAGACTGAAGCAAACAGGGTGAAGTGACTTGCCCAGGGTTACATAGCCAGGAAGTGTCTGAGGCTGGATTTGAACTTATAAAAATGAGCCTTCCTGATTTCAGGAATAGTAGTCTATCCACTGCACCACCTAGGTGCCCTAGATAGGATTTTAGTTGGGGCTTAAAGGAAGCTAGGGAAGTTGGTAGTCAGGAGGGAAGAGTATTCTAGACATGGGGGGACAGACCCAGGAAATGCCTGAAGCTGAGAGAAGGAATACCTTTTTTGTGGAACAGTCAGAAAGCCAGGGTCACTGGACTGAAGAGAATATGATTACATGACATGTGACAGTTATAGCCAACATTCAACATTTTTGTTAGAACATGTCCAAGTGACTGGTCAGATATGAGCACAGTGGACAGAGTTCTGGACCTGGAGTCAGAAAGACTCATCTTCCTGAGTTAAATCTGGCCTCAGAAACTTACTGGCTGTGTGACCCTGGGCAAATCATTTAACCCTGTTTGCCTCAGTTTCCTTATCTATAAAATGATCTGGAGAAGGAAATAGCAAACCACTACACTATCTCTGCCAAGAAAACCCCAAATGGGGTTTCAAAGTATCAGGCATGACTGAAAAATGACTGAACATGGGTAACCATGTAACAGCCACAATCCCTTACCACATGACAAACAGCATGCAATTTGTGGTCTTAATGGTATTGACTATATCAAGAAGAGGTCATGATCTAGCCATCCCATAGTTTGGATAAGAGTCAGTACATATGCTTCCAAGGCCATGAGCTGTGAATGGCTGAAGGGTCTGGAGGGTGGAGAATGATTCATCTTTGTGCAGAGGGCAGGTTCTGGTCAAGTTCACTTTGATCTTGAGGGAACCCAGGATCCATCAAAGATTAAACAAAGATGATCCTAACCATTGCTTTGAAAGATAAGCATTTGAAAAACAGTGCTTTTTAAGTTGGCACCTATATGTTAGGCACAGCAACTCAAGAAAATCTCACATCTCCCTTTCAAAAGCACTTATGCTTTCCCACTTAGACTGTGTGAGAGTGAGACTGTTCACCAGAAGGTTGTACAGGACTATGAAACAACGTGTTTTTTCACGAGTAAAATAAACATATTTTAGAGGCAAGCACAAGGCAGGAGACATGAACGACCATATGTTTTCAATGTGGCCCATGTCAAAACAATACCAGTCTCCAGAAAACAGTTAACTGCTAGTCAGATTGAATTATTTCATGAGCCATCTTCCAATGATTAACTAGAAGGAAATAGAGTGTGCTCCATGAACTATATGGCAGATTAAAAAATAAATTTCCCTAAGCCACGCATATTAAATTCAGTGAATAATTTTATTGGCTTTCATCAGATTTCTGCATTTTATTGCTCACGGGTTGGTGGAAAAGGTAAAGGTGAAATAAGGAAAAAGGAAGGTTTAATTTCCTGCAAAGTGTTTCTCAGTAAGTTATATAAACTTGTTCTAGTTAAGGCAATGTTCTCAGTAGAGAAAAGTAGACAGGACTTTTTCTTCTCCCAGAAAACTATGGGTTTTTTTCTGTTGAAAAGATGCAGGTTCATAATTGTCCTCTAACTCCATGCTTCAAAATCTCTCCAAAAGAAATTGATTTATTGCTTAACTTGAAGGACCTCAATGGCTAGTTACATAACTAAATGGACTGGAGGAAACAGTGACCTGCCTGCCCTCCAGTGGTTTACTAGTTGACCTATCAAAGTCTAACATGTAGACAAATGGAATTTTCATCCTGCCAGGCCATCTTCTAACCAGAGCTTTCAAATGCTTTTCATACTTTAGGCCAAAGAGGATTACTATCACAGGAAATAAACTACCCCCTTTTAATAAACTACTCCCCTGGGACACTGTAGAATTGGGGATCTGAAGTCTGGAAATCAATCCTAGGCCAAGCATAAGTATGAGGCTGGGAGCTGGCTGGCATCCCATCCAGATTCTGCCAGAAATGCACTTCCAAGGAAATCCATATGAATTGAAAAAAAAATAGTTCCCAAATTTCTGCTTGGAAAATTCTCCCTGAATAGTCATGTTCTTTTCGTGGATCTAGGTCCAATTTTATTAACTAGCACTTACCTTGAATGATTTTTTAAATATTTCATCTTAGAAACATTTTTTTTCATCGCCCCTAGGTGCAACCACATGAGTCATCCTAGACTGATAGAGTAGGCTCTCAAAACCCTGAGAAATTAAGTGATCTGGCTATGCTCAAGTAGCCAGTGAATGGCAAAGACAGTCTGAAAGCAAATGGGTCTGTCCTATGGCCAAAAAGAAGATATTTTCAAGATGTTTTGACCTCAAAACATTTGAATAAGGATTTGCTTTGGTTTTATGCTTGGTAATGATAATAATTTATATAGTACTTTTAAGTTTTGTAATGAGCGTTTTACGTTGTTATTATATTTGTCCTTCATTTTCAGAGAAGACCACGGCATCAGGGAAATGGTGACATGACTTGCAGTTGACTTTGATCTGAGTGAGGGAGGGCGTGCAAGGTCACCAGCCTCACTTTCTCCTCCAGAGCCATCTGGGTGCAGTGACCAGATATTCATCAGGATGATTGGAGATGACCCAGGATGCAGTGGGAGACCCTGGCCCTTTTAGGCTGAGGCTCTGTCAGGTATTCACTACTCTTTTGGGGAATAGAACTCTTTAAGAAGTGAGGCAAGGGGCGGCTCCTTTAATTAGAAAAAGGAAAAGAAGAAAATCAGGCTGGGAGGGGAAAACCCTCAGGGTTGTCGTTCCAAAGAAAAACAGTTACCATTGACACTCACTGTAAGTCAGGAGGGCTCAAAATACAGTCCTTAAGTGGGACCTGGGCAGGTTGGACATATTTGTGGTCCAATCTATGAGCTTCAGAGTGAACTGGTTTTAAGGTTTTGTGAAAGAAAAGGAGAGAGGGAAAGAGGTAGAGAGAAGGAGGGAGGGAAGGAGGGAGGGAGGAAGGGGGGAAGGGAGGAGGGAAGGGAGGAAGGAAAGATGGAAGGAAGGGAGGAAGGGAGGAAGGGAGGAAGGGAGGAAGGGAGGAAGGAAGGAAGGAAGGAAGGAAGGAAGGAAGGAAGGGAGGAAGGGAGGAAGGGAGGAAGGGAGGAAGGAAGGAAGGAAGGAAGGAAGGAAGGAAGGGAGGAAGGGAGGGAGGGAGGGAGGGAGGAAGGAAGGAAGGAAGGAAGGAAGGAAGGAAGGGAGGAAGGAAGGAAGGAAGGGAGGAAGGAAAGATGGAAGGAATGATGAAAGGGAGGGAGGAAGGAAGGAAGGGAGGAAGGGAGGGAGGGGGGAATTCCAAATTGAAGGGAAACCTGTAAGAGTACTAAACCAGCAGGAAATCTCCAGATAGCTTATAGTGGCTAGGTACAACAGCAGTCTACTAGAACTTAAAAGTTTGATCAAAGTTCAGACCAGGAAGATAGGGATAAGACTTTTTCTTGGACCATATCACTTTGGGAGTGCTAAGGACACAAACCCTGCCCAATCATTCCCTCCAGACTCATAGAGAGCATGACCTTAACAGGAAGAGTCAAAGTCAGAAGGTCAGCTGGAAAAATTAGCAAACAGAAAAAGCATCACAGCCTAAAAAGCTATTATGGTGACACAAAGGCTCAAGACACAAAACCCAAAAAAGAATGACTCCAAAACAACAATAAGCAAAGCCTCAAAGAAAAGCAGAACTTGAAAACAAATCCAGTGAGAATTATAGAAGAGATGAATGAAGAGGTTTTTTTTTAAAACTTAATGAATGTTTTAATTAATTAAAATTAGAACTCCAGAGGAAAAAAATGGAAATGAAATGAAAGCTACAGGAAAAAAGGGATTAAAAGGGAATTAACAGCTTGGTACAAGAGGTACAAAACTTTATGCAAGCAACAGACCCTGAAAATTTAAATATGTGTATAATTGTGGCATAGAATATATATACCATATATTAGAATATTCTTCTAAAAATGGAAGAGAATATTAAGTATCATCAAAAAAAGAACTGAAAAACAGAGAAGACATACCTTAAGAATCATTAGAGTATCTATGACCCTATGAACATTATATATCATGAAATCATAAGAAAAAATTGCCTAAATGTGTTATCCTTTTTCACATGACAACTTTCAAATATCTGACATCAGCAATCATACCCCTCCTGTACCCTCCACCCCCAAGTATCCTTTTTTCTAGGTCAAACATCCACAGTTTATGCAAGGGAACTTCATGTATAAGTCCAAGTCTCTTCACCATGGTAGTCATCCTTCTATAGACAAATTCTAATTTGCTAATATTCCTACTAAAATGTGATGCCCAAAATTATATCAGATCTATTCTGTTTGCTCAATTGTTTTCAGTAATGTCTGACTTTTCATGACCACATTTGGGGTTTTCTTGGCAAGTTCCTGGAGTGGTTTGCCATTTCTTTCCCCAACTTACTTTACAGATGAGGAAACTGAGGCTAACCAGGTTAAGTGACTTGCCCAGGGTCACACAGCTAATAAGTGTATGAGGCCAGATTTGAACTCAGGAAGATGAGTCTTCCTGACTCCAGGCCCAGCATTCTATCCACTGTACCACCTAGCTGCCCTTATCTACTCTGTACAAAGAAATGATAACAACCAGCAATCACATAGAACCTTAAGATTTGCACAGCTCTGCACATATCATCTCATTTGTTCCTTACAGTAACACTGTCATGTAGTTAATATAGATAATATATTCATTTTACAAATGTGAAAAACTGAGTCTCAGAGAGTTTAAGTGATTTGTCCATGGTCACACAAGTAACATCAAAGGTGGGATTCGAACCCAGATCTGTCTGACTACAGTGTCCAATACTTTGCATACTCTATTCCTTGGGTATTCTCAGACTACAGCAGAATTCTAACCCTGGTCAATATTTTCTATTAGTACAATATAAGATCATGTTATTTTCTTTGTCAGCCAGATTCATTTAAATTCAATAAGCATATTAAATATCCTCTATGTGAAAACAGCTAATAAATGTATTATCTACTTACTAATATTGACATTATGCTACACTGAAAGTCTTAGTTTTTTTCTTTTTTACCATATGTATTGCTATCTGGATACATTGCCCTCATTCTGTATTCCTATACTTGATTTTCGGATACGTGTAAGGCTTCAAAATTATCCCAAATAAACTTTATCTTCTTGCATCTCAGTCAATCATTCCAATATATCAAGGTCTTTTTTAATCTGATGTTACCATTCAACATATTAGCCCTCTCTCCTTGCTTCTGTTAGCCTTAAATTTGATCCATCTAAGTTTCCATCTAAGATATTGATAAAAATGTTGAGCAATACAGCCTCAAGGACAGAGCCCTGCACCAGGTTTCAACAAATTCATATTGATTTGAATTTTTTTATTGGCCTTGGGAATGAGGAAATAAACATGATCAAATTTTGTCTTTATTTTTACAGGCCTTAGCACAACTGTTCATTCAATTAAATTTACAGGACAGAAGTTGATTGCCAGCCTGAAACACTAGATTAAACCTTTTCCAATCTGGTGTTTTCCATTATATCTTGGTACTATTCTTGTTGTATGCAGTAGACACAATTCAACAGTAAAACTGGAACTCTGGATTGTTGACTGCTAAGGAATAGATTTGCAATGGTTCATCCATTACATCTTTTTGCCTTCTTGTGCCAGCAACATGCTTGAGAAATAGCTGCTCATGACTTGTCCATAAAAGGATCATATCTAAAACATTGACATCTATGTTGTTGTTCAGTTGTTTTAGTCATGTATGACTCTTCATGACCCCATTTAGGGTTTTCTTGGCAAAGATACTAGAATGGTTTGCCATTTCTTTATCCAGATTCTTTTACAAATAAGGAAACTGGAGCAAAGATGGTATAATGTTAATGGGATGTAAGAACTTCCCTGCCCATTAATAGCCCTAACAAGGAGCCCATTAAGGGAAGCTTGCTTAGGGAAGGCTTGCTTGTAGCAAGGCTTTCACACCTTTTGCTAATTTCTAATTAGGCCCTGAGTCATGAGGGTTGTGATGCCTTCTGGCTCTGAGAAGTGTGTATATACTCTGACTCGGTATTTTGCTTTGGGGCCTCACTATGAGAAGGATCTTGTGATTCCCTGGTTGAGATTCTGAGTGGCCATATGTTCAGAGCTCCCTGACTGGTCAGATGTAAAGGCTCTCTCGATCCAAGGATGCATGTAAAGTGTATAGCAATATTGCTTTGATTCAGGCAGTCAGAGCCCTGTCTGTTTGTCTTTTTCTCTGCTTGTATTTTCTCTGTTTGCATTTTCTCTGAAGTTCAGGGTGCTGATTTTTCCCCTCAACCAGTGAATGTAATTTTTAAAGACTGTTAACTTCTTAAACAGCTGTCTTTCCTAGTAAAACAGATCTAAGAACCTATGCTAGCAATCACACTTGGGTATACCACTGTGGTTGCCACTACAGAGTGTTAAGTGACTTGCCCAGGATCATCTAGCTAACAAGTGTCTGAAGCTATATTTAAACTCATGAAAGTGAGTCTTCCTGATTCCAAACCCAATGTTCTATCTGCTTCATTACCCAGCTGTACATATACAGTCTATACATAGTCTAATTTGTATGTGTAATAATCAACACTAAGGAAAGGGCCAACTGGGTTCTTCAGCCAATTTAAATAACCTTACCTCCATGAAAATCCAGCTTTAAGTCTTCACCATCAGGTAGAGAATGTACCACAGGTTTTTGAAGACCATAGCAGTTGAGTGCAAGGTTCTGATAAGTTCTTACCATCTGCAAAGGATTCCAAGTACAAGCTCAGTAATAGCCTGGGTATCTCATGTCTGAAGAGCAGCCTAGCTAAGAGTGAAGAGTTTTGCTGCCAATTGGGGTCTAGGGTGATGAATATGTCATTTGTAGGTGCTCTCAGTGAACACTTACTAAGTCTTAAAAGGGTTACAAGATGCCTTGGTGAAAGGAATATCATACTGAGTAAGTTACGGATCCAGAAAATATTGAAGTGAGTGCCTCACAGCTTGAGAGGCAGTGTGGTATGGGACATAGAGAGCCAGTCTAGGAGTCAGGGAGACCTAGGGTTAAACTCTGCCTCTGAGAAATCCTGGGTAAGTTACTTAAACTTTCATTCTTCTCAGGCATTAGCACAGGGAACTCTTTATACAGAAGAAATCACAGATCCAGATCAAAAACATGTCATCATAAAGACTTATGCTATTTTTACACACAGTCTTTAAACTTCACAGGAATCACAACTTTTCCCCTTTTGTCTCTTGAAACAACTCAAAATACTCAGATCAATCTGTGATCTTGAAAATGTGAATATCTCTTCTAATGATGCAAATCATAGCCTATATAAGCCTTCGTATCCCATGCTAATCTTGCCTTTAACCTCCATTTAGCTTGCCACAAGGAGTTCATCCAGTGGGCAGTTGTCTTCCCTTGTTTGTTCTCAATATCATAATAATACCAGCAGAGCAAATATAATGTTCAAAGTGTATTCCTCCCTCTTGCCACGTGACTATCTTTTTTTTAATATAATGTAATTCTTCCATACATTGCTCTGTTTTCTTTACTCTTATTCTTCTTCAGAGTTCCTTATTTAGTATGTGTTACAGTTGGTCACATCCATTACTCTCTGAACATTATTCTGTTCAATTTTAATTCCCTGGAAACAATCCTGGTAGTATTTTTGTTAGACCAGACCAATGACTTCATCAGCATAAAGTGAGGAAGCTCCTCCTACTGATTCAACTCAGCACATGCAATTTTTAGTCTTAGAGAGCTGCCCAGAGAAATTACAACTTAATTTGACTTACCCAAGGTCATGCAGTCCCTATTTAGCAGAGATGGAATTGAAACCCAGGCCTTTCCTGGCTCTCTATCCACTATGCCAGGCTGCCTTGGTAGAATATAGGTATTAAATAGATGGACCTTTTTTCCAGGGAGAAATGTGAGATGGTTAAAGGAAACTTCAAAATTTCCCTAATGGCAAGCCTCCTCATATTTAATTCTGGGTCCAACTTATTATTCATTATACATATATAGATAGATATGCATATATAAATCCAAGTGCTAGTTAATTTTAATAACTTTAATTATACTTTTCCACTATATATACACATTATATATTATATATATATGCAATATATAACATATAGCATATAATGAGTTGGACCCATAATACCATGTTATTCTATATAAATACAAGTATACATAATATAGAAATATGTTATATATTATTAATATATAGATAGTATATATAGACACCTATTCTATACAGATATAGGTATACATAATATATAGATACTATAAAGATATATAGTATATAGACAGAATAAATGTATAATGTATAGATATGCTATTAAATGTATAACATATAGAGTTTGTCTATCAACATATACATATATGAACATACACACACATATATACCATGTATATATGAAGATATTTATATATATACACCAATACATATTATAAATATCTATAATGCATGCAGTATACATACATGTATATTTATTAGCATGTAAATACGTTATGAGTTGAGCTATATCATGCCCACCACATATCTTTATATACAGACATATGCATGTATTTGCACACACATGTACATATATATGTGTGTACACACCTACATATACATACATACTTATGGACAACCTTTGTAGGTTATCTAACTACATGTCACAGTCTGATAATAAGCTTTTTCTATCCACTTGCTTTGCTTTTTTTCCCCACGTGGACAGACGATTAGGACAACAGAATGATTATACATCTCTCCCAGGAGGCTTTGCGGTGCTCGAGGCTGCTCGATGAACCAGTACAATGTCATTTGCAAATAGGAACAACTCAGAAGACCTCACAGTCTCTAGGGAATCCCTCCTGACTTAGACTCTGTGCTAGAGTACCTCTGTGGTATTGTAACTATACTATAGCCCTCAAGGGCAGAAAGAGGAAATAGATGAAGAGTTCAGGAAACAGATCATAAGCCTGGCACAGACATATGATGTGATACTAATGGGCGGCTTCTATTAACCAAATATCTGCTGGGACTCTCTCTGTCAAAAGCAGACTACCTGGTGTCTCCTTGTTTTGCCTTGATGATGATTTCCTGCCTCAGAAGATGTAAGTATCATTGAAGGGGAATTTTATTCTCTGTCATATCTAGATCTTAGGATTGACTTGGGTCATTTTCTTCCTCATTCTTTAGAATTGTCTTTTTTTTTTTAAATTAGACTTTCTAGACATTAACCAAATCAATTCTTACCAGTCTTTTATAGGAACACTTTATTTCTGCTCAGGAGTTGATCATTCTTATATTTTAAGCAGAGATCTAGAAATCTAGCTGTTCAGAGGACAAATTTTCAATTCTATATACCTTGTGATCAATGGGAAGTAGTGAGGAAAATACAACTTCTATCTCTGCATTATGATCCCTGTGAATTTTAAAGACTATATATAAAAATAACCTAAGTAGCTTGGGCTTTATTATGACATGTTTTTGTTCAGATGGATCTGTGACTTCTTTGGCATAAAGAGTTCCCTGCGCTAATGCCTGAGATGAATGAAAGTTTAAATAATTTGCCCAGGATTTTTCATATTCAGTCAAAGGGCCACACTCGAGGACCCAGAGGATAACATGTGGCCTTGAGGCTGCAAGTTACCCACCCCTGTTCTATGGGTTTTTACTATTTGCTCAAAATCTTATAAACTTTGGTGGGAATTCTTAGATTCCATCTGACAGTATCATTTATGCTCACCTGAATCACCAGGAGTATGCAATGATGAACCATGTCAATAAATCTTGAGAGGTTCTTTATAATGACTCAGATATATGCCCAGAGAAGGTCATAAATCTCTCTACTGTTAATATCAGATTAAGAAATAGCTTCTTAAATACCTCTAAGAAAGTCACCAATCATTAAAGCTCATTTCTCCTCTTTTTCTTTCTCTTCCTTCTTTTTTACATGATAACATTTATAGTTCTATTTCATCATTTCTCAGAGGACGAGCAATTGCTTGCTGATCAGAGCATTTATCTACTCAGGAAGAGATATAAACATGTGTACCCATATATTTTAACTTCAAGAATCATAGAATTGTCTTTTTTCTTCCACTCCTCAATGTCACATTCTTCAATTCTCCAACCTCCTGACAAGTATCGAATTTACCCCCTGCCACTTTAAATACTTTTTTCCCTCTTCATCGAAGCCCCAATTTCATTTTTAAGAGGCTCTTCATTGTCTCAAATAACCTGCAGTGTGGAGGGATATTTCCTGAGATCCTTCTTCTTCTCTTCTAAGAGAAAAAGTTGTCAATACCTGAAATTCAGTCTTTGGCTATGGCAGAAATGAAAACATTGAACTGAAATATTCTCTGCAGAAATATACCTCCTCTCCATGCTAATTGATACCCTTTAAAAATACTTATGGAAATTTATACCTTATCTCCTAAGGTTTTCTTTAAGACTTCACAACCTTTTATTTCCTCTCAATAACTTGACAAAACACACCTAAGCTTCTTTCTTTTGTCTCAGCTACCACTTTATTGCCATACACACTTCATTCTTCAATAAACTGTTTCACTTACCAATTTACTTATCAATTTACTTACCCAGTCTTGCCAACCACATTCTCTTTTTTTTCTCCTTGAGCTCTTCTCTTTGGATCTTTACTCTATTTTTGTTCCTCTTATCTTGAAACTTCCTATGGAAACTAGGAGTAGAATCTAGATGTTGAGATTGTCCTTCAAATTTTTCACTAGTTTCATCACAGTTCTCCAAATTTCTCTTCCACAAATTTGATTATTTGGCCTTCTTCACACCTCCAAATGCCTATCACAGGGAGGGGACACAGTGGATAGAAGCTAGAGTCAGGAAGACCTACATTTGCATCCTCTCTCAAACACTTTCCCAGGCAAGTTAATTAGTCTTTTTCTGCCTCAGTTTCCTCATTTATAAAATGGGGATAATAACAGCCCTTCCTTCCGAGGGTTATTGTAAAGATAAGATAATATATATAAAATGCTTTGAAAAACTTAAAGTGCTATGCAAAATGTTAACTACTTTACAAATGCCCTTTGTAGTTTCCTTCTCTTTATTCAACTAGGCCCTTCTCTCTTGTTCCTTCTGTTAGAAATTTATCCCACAAAAGCTAGAATTCTTCACTTAAATCTCATCCTTTTGTGTCTCTATACTTTTTTCTTGACAACTTAAAATTCCTTTCAAACTGACTTTCCCTTTAAAATATTATTCCTTTGTACCATACCTATCTGTCAACATTCCTACATTTTGTTTGTTCCTTATTTACAATTTTATTTTCTAATTCACAAGTCTATTTCTTCCACCCTCACATAGAATCTTGCACATTTACCTCTAATGCTAATGAATATTTTAACTATTCACTTTGCACATTTCTCATTTTGGAAGGTCATTTAGACTGACCTCCATTTACATTTTTGAAAGATGCAAGTATTTATTAGACATTTGACTTGTTAATCTTCTACATTAAAAAAAAAGGCCTACACCTTGGGTTTAAAGTCATCCTCTTACATTGTCCTTTAAAATAAACATTTGGATGGAGACATTTTGTTTTCCAGAAGAATTCAATTAGAAAAAATTTAGCTAGCAAAGAAAAATCCATTACACGATGTTCTCATAATTGCTAACATATGTATGCTTGCATACATATGTATGTGCAGAGAACGAAGAGGTATCAATTGCTATTACTATCTTGCTTTTATATTTGTATCCTATGCACCTAGCCCAGCATCTGGCACATAGTAGTTGTCTCAGAAACATTTGCTTAATTGATTACAAGACCTAATATAATCTAAATCTAAATCTAATCACATTGTGCTTTCATAAGCACCCACCATTGTTACACAGATATGGCTTTTATGGATGCATCAATGGTCCTACTTTACAAGGGAATCTGGATTTAATTTAGAAGCCCTTTTATTTTCTGAACATCTGCGAAATATTTTTTTTCCTTTGGAAAACTATTCAAAGGCTAATGGGCCTTCAAACTAACAATCTCTTCTGTTTCCTTATTATTTGTTTTTTTTTTTTTTTTGGAGGGTAGTTGGGGTTAAGTAACTTGCCCAAGATCACATGGCTAGGTTTTTGTTTGTGTGTGCGTTGTGTCTGAGGTCGGATCCGAACTCAGGTCCTTCTGACTCCAGGGCCGACACTCTACTCACTGTGCTGCCTAGCTGCCCCTGTTTCCTTATTATTGATTTTCAGTATTTTACCCAAATATTTCAGTATTATGGTGGCTCTGTGATCTCTTCAGTATGGGCACTCTCTCAGACAATACATCCATGCCTTCTCTTCCTGTGCAATTCTGGTCCATGTCTTCCCATAAATTATTCATAGTGTGTCCATACAAGGTTCTAAAAGTTTTCTTCTAGATTTTTTAATGTCTTGTGGGTACTATGTGTAACAGAGTTGTTTATCTTTTATCCCTTCCTTTCTTCCTCTTCTCTTTCCAATGATATATTTTCTGAATGATAAGGCAACCTGGATAATTATAGCAGTTAACTTCTATATCCTCAGGTGTTAATTATTTTAATCATTTAAAATAATAAAGTGACAATTTTCTATTTCATTATTTGCTTTCTGCCTAATGTATCACTTAGCTATGGATAAATAAAAGGACAAATGAAAGACACATTCCACTTACACAGACAGAATGAAAAATGTATCACTGACTAGTTTACAATGCTTTCATTTTACCTTCCCCAAAATACGCATTATAAAAATGGCACAATAAGATCTCATTGTTCAATAATATCCTAGGGAAAACCATAATTATCTGGCAGTAAAAGAGCAGAATATTTGAAACTGGAGGCCTAACTAGAATGTGGTTTTGTTTCCAAGTGGAATTTGCCAGTGCCTGCCACCATACAATGTAAATTCCAATTACACTGTGATACCACCTGAGAGGCCCATATCTTTCTCAGGAAACACCTTAACCCACAACTGATGGGGTTCCTGTTACCTGTGCTAGGACGCCAATTCCAAGACCATATTTCTCCCTAGCCTCAAAACACTATCCCTGGCAGTTTCTCCCCAACCCAAGGACACTATGCCTAGCAATTAGCCATGAGTGGCCCCCAGCAAAACACTTTTCTCTCTCCCTGATAAAATAAACTGCACATACAGGAATTATTAGTCTGAACTGGCTTTGTACTGACTCATAAAGATATTCAGTACCCACTGGACTATCTATACCAACTTCCTGCCTCATTATTTGCATCATTATGTGTATCCTAGACTTTAGACATACGGACACTCCCTATATCTATCTTGTCAAACAAGACATTGATTAGTGGCAGAATGGGCAATCCTCAGTCAGCCCTGAACACTAGTTAACTTAGTAATGTAGCAGATCTAAAAACCACACCTCCCTGTGGCCCCTACTTGGTCTTTTCCTGGTGAACAGGGAATTCATAGGTAAAACACCTATGTAGTAGATACAAAAAGTGAATGTTTTTTAAGAACTGATCACTCCCTAATCCCACCCTACATCACCTTGTTAGCATATTTGGCACATGTTTTACTATAGTTTATCCTATATAAACTTTAACTATACCTTTCTAAGGTCACAGGTTCCTTAAGAACTTTTGTTCTTAAGGAAAATTTTAAATACTTTAATTTTCTGAAAATCATAAAAATAAACCTTTGCCAACTTGACTTAAAGAATGCTTGAGTCCATAAATTCTTTCCAGACAACTGTGTCCTGCATCCTTATCCTTGAGGGGTCCCTGAATCCCTCAAAACTGCATTACAACCACCTCAAATATGAAGGGAATGGGCTACCCTTCTCCTAACACAACTTTACAAATGGTTCCTTTTGTCCACTGAGGTAGTTTCCTTAACCTCACCCAAATGATTTTGGACTTGGTGTAGTCATTCCTAGTTAAGGCTATGCATGAGAACAACTTTACCTTACTTGTGAATATGAAGTCATTTTCAAGCAAAGCACCTTAAAGACCCCAGGGTGGGGCTGGAGCAGGTTGGCCTGAAGAGAACAAGCAAATTTTACAGAGGTTCCTTTAAAACCAATGGTGGTAAAACACCTAGGGGAAACTAATAACTACCCCGTCAGGGACTGTCCCTGATAGAAGTTGACATCTGGTAGCATCATTTTGAAATTCAGTTTACTTCATGTTTTTGACATACATCACTAGACCATGTTGGTCTGATCTTAGTGATCCAAACAGTAAGAAAATCTTAGTTTCTTCATCTTTAAAAAAAAGACCTCAAGCTTACATGATCTCTCAAATCCCATCCCTTTCTAACATTCTATCAGGTTATGAATTTATAGAAATTAACTTTTTAAATTAAATTATTTTAAAATATACCCTTTGATACAATTTATTAAAAAAATATTTCTCTAAGCATATACTGAGTAATCCATTCTCTGCCCATTATGTTACTAGGCATTCTTAATTAACTTTTTATCACATAAAATTCTATATATCACTAACCTTTCCCTTCCATTCATTTCTCTTGGTTAATAAGATATTTAATACACAATCTATGCCTGGTAATTATGAGATACAAATTACACGCATGCACACACGCACATACACACACACACACGGAGTGGTGATAAAAAGACAGATGAAAAGACAGAAATTTCCTGCAAAATGAAATATGGTATATGTGGTGAAAGCTACAGTTTTGGAATATTAGAATTGGAAGCAGCACTCTAGAAATTTTATATATATTTGTCCAATTCAACAATCATTTAATTGTTTGTTCTGTGCCAGACATTGTACTGCTTTGAATATGCAAAAAAAATGAAAATAATTTTGATCCTCAAGCAGTTTATGCTTTACTGGGGATATAATATATAACATAGACAAGTAAATACATGATAGTTTGAGATGGGAGTGAGTACCAAGACTAATGGAAATTAGGAAAAGCTTCCCAACAAAGGTAGGATCCAAGCTTAGCCTTGAAGGACACTAAGGGTATGAAGAGATGATAAGGAAGGAGTAAATTCTAGGCATAGAGACATTCTGTACAAAGGTGGAGAGGGAAAAAAGAGTATACTGAGTTTGAGGAAAAAGAAATAGCCCAATCTGACTTAAAAGCAGAGAATGGGAGAGTAAGTAAGATAGACCAGAACTTTAAATGTGGAGAACTTTAAAGCCAGGTTGATGAATTGCATTTTCACTGAAGGCAGTAGGGGATCATGGGAGATTTTTGACTAGAGACATGGCGTGTTCAGACCTGTGGTTTAGGAAGATTGTATTTGGTAGCCCTCACACCTTAGGTACTGGTCTTCCCTGAACACACCCCACACATTAGTAACAAGGTTGACACATGCATTACCAGAGCTAGCTCATTGTTTGGGAAGCTTCAAAGGAAAGTGTGGGAGAAAGGACATATTAGGCTACCTACCAAACTGAAGATCTACAGAGTCTTTGTGCTGACCTTAATCTTGTATGTTTGTGAAACCTGAACAGCATACCACTGCCATTCCAGGCAACTGAATTGCTTCCATTTCAATTGTCTTAGAGTCTGAAAATCACCTGGCAGGATAAGATACTGGACACTGAGGTCTTTTCTCAAGCTAAACTGCCAAGCATTCAAACTCTGGTGTAGAGAGTTGTATAGCCAAGAACGAGCTGCTTTCCAGAGGACTGCTGCTGTGGGTAGCTCTAAGATTCTGATCACATAGTATAGTGAACTCTCTATTTATTCAGCAGTAAATTAAAGCAAAACATTTACAGAAACCAAAGTACAGTATTCAAAATGTTGACAACTTATCATTAAAGTGGTCACATAGTTTTCACCAAAGTGGCCATGTAGTTTTAAGCAAAATATATCATTCGATAAGTCCTCAACTCAATCATCCTTAAGGAGCAAGACTTCTTAAGGGACACAAAGTACAAAGATCCAAGTTCTCCACCCCTAGGTCACATTGTTTTAATCTGCTAAAAGTAGCATACCTAATGAGTGAAAGACTCTAAGCTAGGACGTGTTTCTTACTCCCAATCTAGCAGTACCTCTGCCACTCCATATTTATCTTTTAGATACCTGAAAATGGCAAAATAACTATCTATAACATTTTTGAGATCTACTTGCTATGATCCAGAAATATGGGTCTATCTCCTAGCCATCTTCTTCACCACTGGCAGCTACATGGGGTGTGGTAAATAAAGCAGTGGACTTCAAGTCAGAAAAAATTGAATTCAAATCCTGCCTCAGACATTTACTTAATGTGTCATCCAGGGCAAGCCATTTAACCTTCCTCAACCTCAGTTTCCTAATCTATAAAATGAAGATAATTAATAATGCCTTCTTCCTAAGGTTATTGTGAGGACAAAATGTGACGATATATATAATGCACTTTGCAAACCTTAAAGTGAAATACAAATTTAGTTAGTAGAAATTCTAAGATAACTCAGTCATTTCTAATACTTGCCACATTTAGGAATCAGTTCTTCCTTATTAGTCAGAATTAACTTCAAAATAGTAAGTTTTTTTTTTAATTTTTGTTTTGCTGTTTCTCCTAACTTGTGAACACTAAAATTGTCAGTAAAGGAAGTCAATGTATTAAATGAATGAGATTTCCAGCATATTTCTAATTAAAGTCCTCTATGACTACAAAAAGTATTAATTTTGTAATATGTAGTAGGAAAGCATCATCTATACCAGGGGTGGGGAACCTGTGGCCTCAAAATTACATGTGGCCCTCTAGGTCTCAAGCATGGCCCTTTGAATCTAAACTTCACAGAACAAATCCCCTTAATAAAAGGATTTGTTCCATAAAACTTAAATTCAGTCAAAAGATTCTATATCCTTCTCCTGGTATATATAGCCACCAAGATCATTTCTATTTCTTTCTCTTTTTATCTTCAGCTAAATGCCATCCATCTTGCTTAGGTGTTTCCATACAAATGTAGATTTGTTTTGGAAATAAAGTTTTTTTCTCAACTCTTTTATTAAATTTGGTTCATATATAGATATATACGGACCAAGTTAAATATACATATGCATATACATACACATCTATATCTATAACTATTTATATATTGTGCTATTGTGATATCCTAGCTATATGTCACTTCCTGTCATTTTCCACTATGGGAAATATTTAAGACTTCTTTTTCATTAAAATTGAAAATATCAAGACAAAAATATGTCTCTGATTTAAAATACTTTCCAGTCTTCTCTGGATGTGAACATAGTCAAGGAGAAAACATATTTCTTAGGAAAATGAATTAAGAGTGGTAATCAAAATTGAAGAATACCTCTTATTTTAGATTATTGATTTCTCTACCATTGGAGTAATAGGACTATTGGCCTATGTAAGGGCAGTCTCCATTCTGTACATTCCCTGAAACATTAGTGCCATAACCTAACCTTCTCCACAGAAATACTGATATTACTCAAAATGAGATTCATTTGTTATTCCAGGAGGACACTTGAGGACAGTGGTTGATAAAGGAACTAAATAATCACTATTTTTTAAATGTTAAGTCCAGTTTGAATTTTAACATATTGTGATCTTTTTCCTGCTCAAGATTCATAAAAATGTTACCTCAGATTGTCTTGGGATAGAGAAGTATGTCCAATGGCATGGTGGGGAGGTGGGGAACTATACCATTTGGGATATCTCTCCTTCTCTAAACTATAAATAGCTTGAATATTCGATTAATATCAAATTAAATGGAATTATATCTGGCAGAATTGCTCCTAAAACCCAGAGTACAGTAATGATACATTTTTACATTAGTAATACTTGAGAGAATACATTTATATTTTTATATTAAAATGTCAAGTTCATTTTATTTTTTACCCCCATACTCAGTGCATTTGTAAATAGACATCTTAGTTCATAACTATTATTCCTCTTCCATGTTATTTCCCCTTAAATCCCTACCTGATATCTTTTATACTACATGGTTATTTTTCTCCATTTCCCTCAAATTTCCATTTAAATTCCTGTTGTAGAGGTGTTCTTCAGTTGGTGAACAGTTGAATGATATATGCTTGTAAGGAATACTAAATGCTCAAAATATATGACAAAAGGAAGGGACAGTGTCAGATGAACCTAGGAAGACTTGTATGAACTGGTAAAGAGTGAAGTAAGCAGAACCAGGGAAACAATTTATACAAAAACAACATGATAAAGACAAAACTTTAAAAGACATAACAACTCTTATCAATATGATGAGGACCAGAGGATCTGTGATGAAGCATAGGACCCACCTCCTTGACAGAGAGCCATGGATCTAAGATTCAGAATGAGGCATACATTTTTGTGCATGGCCAACAAGGGAATTTGTTCTGCTTGACTATAAGTTACAAAGGTTTGGAGCTTATTTTCACTTTCCAGTAGCAGGGAAAGATAGGTGCAAGGAAAAAGAGTGCTCATTAGTGGAAATAGTTTCAAGTTCTTTTGATTACTTCAAAGAGACTCTATTGAAACATACCCTTCCCAGTCTATCCTTGTCCAGGAGCCCACTGTCCTGGTATTACAAACCATAGTATAGATTACTGAATCTTGTTCTTCGACACCATCTACAAGTAGCCACTTCTTCACTTAAAACACTCCTTTTTTCCCTGTCAAAGTCACTATTCACAACTGGATAAGAAATGAAAGCACTGCCTTTGCCCCATAGTCTTTTCCCCTCTATTATACGTATACACGTACATGTACATATGTGTGTTCATGCACATACACATATGTATACATTCTAGTTTCTTCTAATATCCTTTGCCCTGTAATGCATCAAGTGAAATGGGTAGATATTGCTGGTTTTGATGAATTTCTCTCTCAGACAGGCTCTAGCAAAGACTCTCTCCCAACTAGCCACATTTCATCTACATAGAATCAGAAGTGCCTAAATACCGAAACAGACTTCTTCCTCATAGGACCAATAACAAATTTCCTGACATCTGCTAGGTAGCACCCACAGAGATTTTCTTGACTTTTGTTTGCACATGAGATGTTGCTGATTCTTCAGAATTCATGAAATTCCTTTAGAGAAAGCTCTCCCACTCATACTGTCATAGCCCTAGGTCAGGTCTTCCTCACCTCTCACCTGTGCTATTAGCCTTAGAACTGTCTCTGTAACTAACCTCTACCCTTCCCAATTCTTCCCCTGAAAAGCTGCTAAACTGATATTCTAGATCTGGCCCAGTCACTCACCACTGTTTCAATGACACCAGGACTTCCCTCTTGTCTCTAGGATAACATACAAACTCTTGTTTGTTTTTTAAGCCCATCGCAAAGACTATAATTTACCTTTCCAGGATTATTGCACAGGGCTCTTCATGTAATCTACATTCCAGATAAGCTGGCCTGCTAGCAGTTCTCCTCGTAAAACATTCTGTTTCCCATCTCTGTACTTTTGTACTTGCTGTGCCTCCCACTGAGCACCTCTACTTCAGAGAATCCCTAGCTTCCTTCAGAGCTCAGTTCCAACATCACTTTCTATAGTAAGCCTATTCTGATGTCTTTAGTTGCTAGTGTCCTTACCCTGAAATTTCTTGGAATATTTTTTGCATTTAGTCTTATTGTTGTTTCTCCACAATCAAATATTAAGCTTATTGAGGGCAGACCTTAAAAAATTTAACTTTGCATCTACACAGTAGATAATAAGATAGCTTGTTGTTTGATCGGTCTTCCTTGTTTTTATGTGCTTTATTGATGTTGAAGACAGTCTTCGCTTTCCAATCTGTACACTAACCAATTTTTATATTAATTTTTCTTTCTTAGAATCTTTTTTCTGCATAATTTCCTTCCTGAATTATTTCTTCTATCTGGAAAATCTTTATCCAGTCTAATGAGTGAGAAAATAGAATTGTGGTATTAAAAACCCTTTTACTTCCTCCCCTGCCAAGCAACACTCACAATTGCTGACCACCTCAGGAAGGTTGGTTCACCTGGCATATATTTTCCAAGTCACTGGAGGGCTCTTGGTGTCCATCCTTCCTGGGTCTTGAGGTGAACTATGGTGCCTTGTGGTTCTTCCTAGAAAATCCCTCTGCAGTCTGGCTAGTCACAGAAAGACTCCTGAGAATGCTGCTGCTAAGGCCAACGCGATAGGCTATTTGCTTCTTCCTTGTTTCTAACCTCTGCTAATTTACCAGGTGGTAGTAATTAGCACTGATTTGTACCATACAGGTGTCAAGCCCAGGCTCTTTCCCAAAAGCACATGTGTCCCACAAATCCTTGGCATTCATAGTGCAAAATATCTGCCCAACCTCATCTTTTGCTTCATATTCTTCAAAACCACAACTTTTAACCCTACCTGGCTACCCCCTGAAGCTTGCTCCTAACTTTTTAGGCTACAAGAAAGTTTCCATTTATGTTCCAGAGTTAATTTGCCCCAAATCAGTGGTTCTCAACCTGAGGTCTATGCATTTTTAAAAATTATTCTGATAACTTTATTATATTATTATTGAATTCCTTTGTAATCCTGTGCATTTTATTTTATTCATTTAAAAACATTATTCAATAGAATGCCTTAGGGGTCCATGACACAAAAAAGTTAAGAAACACTGCTTAAATCTTCTCAAGCTTTCTTATCTAAACTCATTTTAAAAAAATTTTCACACAGAAAAAAGCAGCAAACCATAAATCCCTATTGTTTATTTGTATCTCTTGTCTCCCTGATGATATTTCTTATGGCTCCATTTTTTTTTTGTTCTTGATAATTACACAGTGCCCCTGTACCATTAAAAAGTATTCATTTAATTTTACCTGAACATGAAAACAATGGAAGAGATTCTTGCCTACTGTGGGAGCCTAGGATCTTTCTTTAAATGATAACCTAAATAAAACCAAGAAAAGATCTTTCCAGTTTGTTTTTCCCAGCTGCAGAAATGCTGTTCTATTAAATTAGATCAACCCCATGGTGGTCGGATGGACTCACAGCAGTTGGTTGTTGCTATGATTACAAAATTATAAGTCAACTGTGGAGTGTTTGATTTATTCTGGCTTCATATGGCTTGGCCCCAATGTGCAAAGCACAGGCCTAAGAACCTTGTAACCTTGAGAAGAAGCAGAATATCTTGTACTGGGCCATAAGAAATCTCATCTGAGGAGACAAGGGATATGATAAGCAAGTGACAAAAATATAGAAGCATAAACACAACTAAGTGTTGTGTAATTGTTGCTCCGCAGCAAGAAAAAAAAAGTGTAAAGATTTGGGAAGGTTGGAGCAAAACAGAACAGGGCTGTTGCTGTCATGACATGGAGCCAGCTGCCAAACAGGATGAGGCTGGAGGGTTCTCCCAACATAAGCAGCATAAGGCAGGGGAGAGAGTTCCAGACTTGGGTTCAACTCAACTAATCAATCAATCAGCAATCGTTTATTAAGCACTTGCTGTGCCAGACACTGTTCTAAATGATGGGCTTACAAAGACAAAAGTGCCTGCCCTCAGGTAGTTTACATTCTCTCTGGAGGAGACAACATATGCACAAATAAGTATATTCTATGAATAAATACAAAATGAGGATAAGGTAACTTGTCAGGGGGGTACTGATAGCTTGGTGGGGAGAGGGGGCATTAGAGCAGCACTCTGAAGGACATTAGGAGTTACACATTCCATGTAAGCTCAGCTTTTGCAAAGACACACAGGTTAAAGATAGAACGTCAGGGGCAAGAAGTAGGGAGAAGGCCTTGGTCAAGAACACTAAGTAAAGTGCTTCTCCACCTTATAGCAGTGCAAGAAGTTGTAATCACGGGCACATTTTTAACTTCTTAGGGTCTTGGTTTTCCTCATCTGTAAAATGGGGATAATAGCCCCTAATGGCTTCTGAAATAGTAGCTAGCATTTCTAGAGCACTCTAAAGGTTTACCGGATGCTTTATATGGATCATTCCATTTGATCGACCCTAGGAGGCAGTTACTATTATTATTTTTGTTTTACAGATAGGGAAATTGAAGCACCAAGAAGTTATATAGCCATAGTAACAAAGCAAATAAGTGTTAAAGGCAGCATTCGAACTCAAGTCTTCCTGGTTCAAAGTCCAATATTCTCTCTACTTTACTACCTAACTGCCCTATGGGAGGAAGTTGATGTGAAGCTCAAATGAGCCTAAACACAGAGGTATCAAAGTCCATCTAGGGACCATGAGCTGCCCCTAAAACTCCTTGGGGCAGCCTAAATCAGATTAAAATGTAATTGGGAAATACTGAACAAAATTAATTTTAAAAATTCAAATAATGTTCATTTGTGGTTTTCTAAGTCATTATGCCACAGGGTTCATTTGAATTTGAATTTTAAAAATTCAAATAATGTTCATTTGTGGTTTTCTAAGTCATTATGCCACAGGATCTGTTCCTATTTGAGTGTGATTCCACTGAAAAGCACCTTACAAATACTAAAGTGCTATGCCCATGCTGGCCATCTTTATTCCCAGATATATCACAGAAATCAGTCTTTGGAGCATTGAAGGAAGACGATAGGACTTGGAGAAGCTAGAGAAGGGTGTTCCAAACAAGGATAAGTAGAATTGTGGACGACCCCAGAAAAGACACATAGGATGTGATGGGGAAATCCTAAGTATATATTAGACTGACCAGTTAAGTTCAGATATAAGGAAAAGTGGATATTTAGGCAGCAGACCCTCCCAGGAGAGGCCTTAAAAAACATAGTCAGGAGTATTGATCTTGTTCAAGAGAGATGGGTGAGGTTCTCAAGAGAGATGTTGAGTTAGTGTAAAAGAAATTTATTTTTAATTATCCAAGTACATGGGTTATATTGGCAGGTAGGTGACTCCCTGAATAGAGTGTCAGGCCTTAAGTCTAGACTCCTCTTTCTGTGTTCAAATCTGGCCTCAGACATTCCCCAGATGTGTGACCCTGAGCAAGTCACTTAACCTTGTTTGCCTTAGTCTCCACATCTGCAAAATGAGAAGGAGAAGGAAATGGCAAACCACTCCAAGATCTTTGCCAAGAAAACCCCCAAATGGGGTCACAAAAAGTCCGATATGACTGAAACAACTGAACAACATCACATAGGTTGTAAGATTTGTCTTCATGAGATTTTCACTGTCGCTAAAGCAATAAGGAAAGGCATCTTAGGCAGATTGCCTAAGTGGGTTGTAAAACTCATCTTTCCCATTTTGCTTCCTTATACCAGGGACAATGGAAGAGGACTTATGCCAGCTAACTGGAGGAATACTTCATTTGCCTTTTTAATGTCCACATCTGAAATTGGCAATTAAATTGCATGGAGTTTTATAACATTTCTCCCTAGCACATACAGAATAAGGCAGGCCAGAAAGCCAAATGATTCCCCAACTGGTAAGAATTCTGCAGGAATGTTAGCAGATGAAAGCAACTGGGCATTGTATGTACATTTCACGGGGAAGCTGTTATCTGCCAGCATTTATTAAACCAGTGCTACCAAAAGTAATCACAGTATTCTCTGAATTGGATTAAACAAAGATCTAGGGTCTCTTTTCACAAGTATATAATCTATTAATGAATTTTAAAATCATTTCAAAGTCATACTGCATTATAATTTCTCATTTTATAATATTAAACAAAAGTTGAAACCTCATTAAATAATCTTCATTTTAAAATGTGGGACTGAATAACAAAGAAGAAAGACTGAATAAATGGGGATAGAGAGTCATGAGTGAGCATAAAAATAAGCTGCCATTCCTATTTTATTTTGAGATTTACAACCCACTTTCTTCACTCCAACCCTGTGAAATAGGTAGTACAAATAATAGGATTGCCATTTTACAGATGAGGAAACCGAGGCACAGGTAGTCTAGTGGTCATGTAGCTAGGAAGCTTCACAGTCAGTATTAAAATTCAGAGTTTCATGACCCCGGACTCAGTACACAGCTTGTGTAACATGAAAATGACATTCCTATAAAGTGTCACTACTGGATCCGATTGGAGCCTGGCTAATTCCCAGGGAAATTATAAGTCCAAAGTTAAGCAACATAATAATACATGAAATGGAAGCTATATGTTTTTTTGTTTTTGTTTTCAAAAGTATTTTGAAAAGGAAACTTTAGTAGTATAATGGTGTTAATTTCACCCTCATTCCAATTTTTTTAATCCATCCTATTTTAGTATAGTAGAAATAATGCTTGATTTAGAGTGAGGACACTATCTTTAGTACCCTCTCTGCCACTGGCCAGATGTGTAACTCTGGTAAAGTCATTTAATCTTCTCAGATACACATTTTCCCATCTATAAAATGGGAGAATTGGACTAAGTGAATTCTAATGACTCTAAAATTTCATAATTACAAATCTTGAGGATCCCCAGTGCACACAGCTTTATGCCCCTAGAGGGAAATTAGACATTGGTCCAGTAACCTCCAAGGTAACTTTTGCTTTTTCAAATAATACAGTTGGGCTGATGAAACTAAGGAATGGGCCAGGGACTGCCATCCTTGAATATATCTGGTAGTATTTGGCCCTGGGAAAATTCTTTAGCTTAGTGCAGTAGAGTGCTGAACTTGGAGGCAAAAAGACCCTGGTTTAAATCCCATTTCTGACTCTTGCTAGTTGTGTGACATAGATAAAATACTTAATATTTCTGAGTCTCAATTTCCTTATCCATAAAATGCAGATAATGATATCTTAATCCGGATTTTACAAGGTTGTTGTGAGGTTCAAACAAGATTATGAATATAAAACACTTTGCAAACCTTAAATGCTATATAAATGTCAATGTCGTAATTGTAATTCATCTGAATTGTTTTCATTTTTAACAGATTTCAGAAAGGAATGATTCCAGAGCAAAGAACCATCTTGCTATAATTCCTTCATTTTTAATGTTCTGAAAACTATTGCATAGAAGGGTAAGATGACTTCTTCTTATAACTGAATAAAAGTATTGGGATATAAGCTCATTTTCCCTTGGCTTCCTGAAAGCATCTTTGGAATAAATCCAGTAGCAAACAACAAAGATGATATATATCTCATTTAGTTCCCATGTGGTTTTGACCTCTTCTTCTAGGTCCTCTACATATTGAAAGTGTTTCATTCAATGTAGTTTTAAGATTAAGGGTTTTTGGCAACCGCCATTCTGGGATTATGGCAACCTCCATTAAAAATATTATTCTTAAATATCTACAGAATAATGTAATGTCTAAGAGATTGTAGGAAACAAGTTTGCTTGTGCTAATGGTCAGATTCCACTACAATTTATTTTTTGAATTGCCAGGGACATTTTGAGGCCTATATTTCTAGTATTAGAATTTGTCATCTATTAATTTAGGGAAGATAGCGAGGTCATGTCTTGTTAGATATTTGGGAGGTACTAGAAATATAGGGGTCAAAACCACATGGGTGATACTGTGTATTATTTCAGCATTATGATTAAAACTATTGGAATGGTTGTCATATCATTCTCATGTTTTTCTATGGAATTCATATAGATTTGGTCCCAGTACAAGTTTCCATATTGCTATTATTGGCATTTAACCTTCCTATGCCTCTGTTTGCTCATCTGTAAAATGAGGTAGTAGAACGACATGGCCTTTGAAGTTCCTTCTGGTCATAAGAATATGATAGTTATTTAAAATTCGTTTTCCTCAGAAATACCTTAAGGCTACTATTTTGTTTCTCCAATGAAAATGTATGATGATCCTGAAATGACTTTTTATTTCTATTCATGGTCATTTCTCTGGCTTTTCATTTCCATTAATGGTCAATTTTTATACTTAGCTGCAAGGGAGGATTTTTGGTTTCTTTTACTTTTACTCTGCAGAAAAATGTTTTATTATCATTTCTGTCCCAGGCATGCCCTCTTACTTGAGCTTTCTTCCCCTAAATGCTAGGTTATTTGACTTCCTTTCCAGTGTTGTATCATGTGCTTCTAACAAGCTCTTACTCTGGGGAGAAGGAGAAAACAAAACTTCTTTTCTCAAGAAGAAAGTATGTGTCTTTATGTGCTAAGAAAAAAAAAATTCCTTGAAATCTCTCTGCTGTTGATTCATCAGATGCACTTCAAGATTTGGTATAACAATTCCTACAGAAAATGCAATATGAGATTCCGGTAATAATCAACTTCAACAAATATTAATTAAACTCTAATATATCCTGGCCCCTATGCTCCCAGGCCCTAGGGATGCAAAGATATACATGACTCTACCTTCTACATGGTGGAGGGGTAGGGTGGGTCACAACAGCACATGAGTAAAGGTAAGTAAATATAAAGAGTTATAGAATATTGAAAGGTAGACAGGGAGTGGTAAAAAGGATGTTCAGTTCTATCTTGCCAGAATTAATTTTGTCTTAGGTATTGCCCTAATAATGTTTCTATTTTGCTTAGATCATTGATCTAAGCTGGACAGGATTATATTCCAACCACCTTTCATTTACAGATGAAGAAACTGAGGCCCAGGAAATTAAATGACTTGCCAAGCTCACAAAGAGAATAAATATTGGAAGTAGCATTTGAACTCAGATCCTCTGCCTCCTGAGCCACTATTCTTTCCAGTTCCATTTCTATTGAATTGCTTCAGTTGTGTCTGACTTTTTGTGGCCTCCTCTCCCCTTTTTTTTGGCAAAGATATTGGTATGGTCTGCCATTTCCTTCTTCAACTCATTTTACAGATGAATAAACTGAGGCAAACAGGGTTAAGTGACTTGTTCAGGGTCACACAGCTAGTGTCTGAGCCCAGATTTGAACTCATGAGGATGAGTCTTGCTGACTCTAACCCTCTATCCATTATGCCCTACTCCCTCCTGACAATAATGTTATATATTGAACCTTACTCTTCTTCTAACTACTTTTAAAATAATTTTGTTTGTGGTACACAGTCCCAGACTTAGAAGTTAAGGAATCTATATCTGAATTGTGGCCCAGAACTTATTAGTTGTCTTGTTATGAGCAAATCACATCATCTCTATGAATCTCAGTTCCTTCATCGGTAAAAGGGGCATAATATTTGCAGCCAAAGCTTTGTAAACCTTAAGGTGCTATAGGGATGTGGGTGACTATTATTCTGCAGCACACTATTAACCTTTGAAAAGTTTCTCACTTTGCTTTGACATTTTCCTTTCACTCATCACCACAGGTGCAATATTACCTCTTTCATTGTGAAATGCTATAATAATAATGAGATGCAACTGTGTGAAGACATCCTGTGTGGAAAGGCTTTTAAAATCCCCAAATGCACAATGATAGTACCTGAAACAGTAGGTACTAAACCATAAATTAATCAGTTGCAATTGCCACTTGCCAGCAATGATATGCATGCGATTTCCAAGGGTTAAGGGAAGGAGACAGAAAATCCTTTTTCAGAATTAGATTGCCTTGTTCTATGAATTTCTTTTATGTTCTCCACTGGCAGAAAAATCTCTGAAAAGAAGCAACGTTCTGCAATTGCCAGAGTTCAAGATGGATGGGCTGATATATCTAATGGAAAACCTGCAATATAATAAAGGACTGTGAATGTATATGACAGCTTCAGTTATGGAGCCAGGAATGGACTATGTTTCTTTCATACATGGACCAACCCATCTAACCATCTTCCACAGAAGACCTCCCTTGTGTTCTAGAGAATTTGGTGAAGCTCTTATATTTTGTCAATGCCAGCACATCACTAAGTATATTTATCTGTTCTCCAATGCTCTTGCTACATAATTGACCTTCTTCCTTTTCTGGTCTTTGATGGCATTTTCATGCCTTATCTCATATGCCAGCCATTACTGGTAAGTGCTGTAGCCTACTCACATTTTAGGTAGCGTGCACCTTTCCATTCTCCTTTGGTTCATTTCCAATTTTGAATTCTCTAGGATCATGGTGTTCTATGAGTCTCAGTCACACAGAATCACCAGGAGATTGGTTTTTTTTTTCAATCTGGATCTATAACTTCATCAAGGAGAGGGAATTTCCGGTGTAGAAACTACCTCAAGCAAAGTAAGTCACAACTCATCTGTAACTCAAAGTTTTGGAGGTAGATTAAGAGTCTTGTCTGTGGTCATATAGTCAGTTTGAGTCAAAGAAAAAAATTGAACCCAAAACTTCCTGACTAGCTCTCTACCACAAGATCATGCTAAATCTCTGGTAAGGAGAATACTGGAGTTCAAAATAATGGGCTTAGGGAGGCTAGGTGGCACAATGAATAAAGCACAGGCCCTGGAGTCAGGAGGAACTGAGTTCAAATTCGGCCTCAGACACTTAACACTTACTAGCCATGTGATCTTGGGCAAGTCACTTAACCCCAACTGCCCCCCCCCAAAAAAACAACAACAACAACAAAATGATGGGCTTAGGACCACGGAAAGCACAGCACACTTTCCTAAATGCTATCAGAGTGGAAAGAACTGCTTGAGTCTTCTCTCAGAGCACAAAAGATGAAAAACCTCTTCTTATCTGAGCTCTCCCACTAGTTTAGGGGTAGAGAATCTATGGTCTCAAGGCCACACCTGGTCCTATATGTCCTCTCTTTGACAGACTCCAAACCAATCCATAATACAATTAAGGAAATTTTTATTAAGATTAAACAGTCCAAGGGCTGCATTTGAGGATCTAGAGGGCCACATGTCACCTTAAGGCCGCAGGTTCTGCACCCCTGAACTAGTTCTATGCTTTACCAAGGCATATAGCATCGACTCATCATTCTTTCCATCAATGAGTATTATTCAGTTGTTTCAAGTCATGTCTGACTCTTCATGACCCCATTTGGGGTTTTCTTGACAAAGCTATGAATGGTTTCCCATTTCCTTCTCCAGCTCATTTTACAGATGAGGAAACTGTAAACAAGGTTAAGTGACATGACTAGGCTACACAGTTAATAAGTGTCTTGAGGCCAGATTTGAACTCAAGAAGGTAAGTTTTCCTGACCAGGTTGGACACACTCTATGCACTACGGCGCCACCTAGCTGCCTATCAGTGATCATAGTCTTATGCAGATACTAATGGCTTGAACACAGAGTTACATAGCTGGGTTACAAACTCCAACACTGATCGCAAGAAGCAATATTGGCGGGGGATAAACCCCAAACCACCGAACCACTTCTATATTCCAGTAACACCACTTAGGAAATGAGTTGTGTTTCTGAGTTTCGATTTCCTCATCTGAAAAGTGGAGATAAAAATACAATTCCTGCTTACCCCATAGAGCTGTTGTGAGGATCAATAAGATTATCAAAGTGAGGGCCCTCCAAAAACTATGAAGTTCCTTACACACTGATTATTAGTGAACATCAATCCATTATTCTCTCTGACTCTTCTCATCCCATCAAGGTAGGGTGTGCACACTCACATTTCATTCCTTGTTTAAAAATTGTAATTCATATAAAGAAATCATATTAATCCCTTCTCCTGTTCCTCTTGAGTATTAAAATAGCAATTTAGAATTGGAAATTATAATTGTAAAATTGTCATTGTTTTCCTTGTTACTTAATATGGCATAAGCAATTTTTTTAACAACTAGGCAAATGTAATATTGCTCATATCCATGTTCTTTCCCATTTTCAGTCTTTTGGATAGTATCTTTTTTTTCTTTACTGTTTTTATTTCGCTCTACTCAGTTCCTGGCAGTAAAGTTATACACACTTTTCCACTTTCCAATTATTTGCCAAACCTGGTTTTCAAATACCAGCTATGACTTGAGGAGATTACTGGGGGCTTGGTATTATTTATCCTCACCCCTCACCCTCTCAAAGAAATTGAAAAAATAAAAGTTTTGGATATTATATAACATTTCATTCATCTTCCTTAATCATGTTATTAGTTTTGCTACATTAAAAAAACCTGGAAAGAGATCTCCTTTCCACAAAGTAAGGCAAAGAATGTAGGTTTTGCCTGAGTTATGCAATCTCAGTGCCAATATCATTTTATAATATAGTGTCTACATGTAATAGGAGATAGAAAACTGGCCTTGAAGCCAGGAAGTTTGGAATTCAAGCCATGATTCTGACACAGACTGGTATATGATAACCTTTCAGTGTCCCAAGCAAATCTCTAAGTGTGTAATTTGCAGAGGGTGCTGACCTACTTTGGTAGAGGGAGTTTTCTCACCCAGGAATTCCCTAGGCTAATTAAATCACAGGTCCAATAACTATCCCCAACACCAACTTGGCATGTGACAAATCCAAGCAGTAATAAGATTCTTTCTGTAAGCTGATTTTCCCTTGTTTTCCTAAAAAGAGAAGCCTATAGTACCTAAACTAAACTATACACATTTTTGTCATTCTGAACCCACGGAACACTAAGAATGTCTGTTTGGCTTTTAAAGCCCTTCATTACCTGGCCCTTTCCAGCCTTTTGAGTCTTTTTACACCTTACTCTCCTCTACATACTCTTTGAACTAGTGACACTAGCCTCCTGGCTATTTCTTGCACACAACACTCCATCTCCTGGAATTTTCTCTGAATTGGAACTCTCTCTCTCCTTATCTTCTTATTATGGCTCCCCTGGCTTCTTTCAGATCTCAGCTAAACTCTCCCCTTCTTCAAGGAGTCTTTCCCAGAAACTAGTTGGTGGGGTTGTGAGCTGATCCAACCATTCTAAAGAGCAATTTGGAACTATGCCTAAAGGGCAATTATACTGTACATACTCTTTGATCCAGAAATACCACTACCAGGTCTGTATCCCAAAGAGATTTTTTTTTTTAAAAGGAAAAGGACCTACATGTACAAAAACATTTAAAGCAGCTCTCCATGGTAGCAAAGAACTGGGAATTGAGGGGATGCTTATTGAATGGGGAATGGCTGAATGAGTTGTGGTATATGAATGTAATGGAATACCATTTTGCTAAAAGAAATGACGAGCAGTCAGATTTCAGAAAAACCTGAACTTATATGAATTAATGTACAATGAAGTGAGAAGAACCAGGAGAACATTGTACACAGTACAACAATATTGTGTGATGATCAACTATGATTGACTTAGCTCTTCTTAGCAATACAGTGATCCAAGACAATTACAAGACTCATGATGGAAAATGCTATCCACATCCAGAGAAAGAACTATGGAGCCTGAATGCAGATCTAAACACACTATTTTCACTTTATTTTTTTTCATAGTCTTTTCCCCTTTTGTTGTTTCTTCTTATACAACGTGACTAATATGGAAATATATTTTATGCGATTACACATATATAGCCTATTTTAAATTCTTATCTTTTTAGGGAGGTTTCCCAGGGAATGAAGGATGGAGAAAATTTGGAAGTAAAAAATTTTTTAAATTGAATATTAAAGAATTGTTTTTACATGTAATTGAAAAAAAAACCCTAATTGAAAAACCAAAAACTTTCAAACATTTTTGAAAAAAAAAAAAACCTAATTGAAAAAAAAAACTAGTTAAAGGAAAAAAAGAAGTCTTCCCCAATCCTTCTTAATGGTAGTATTTTCCCATTGAGATTATCCCCAGTTTAGTCTGTATGTATCTTGTTTGTACGCAATTGTTTGCATGTTGTCTCCTTGACAACATGAGCTCCTTGAGAATAAAGATTTTTTTTGTCTTTCTTTGTTACCCTAGTGCTTAGAACAGTGCCTGTCATATAGTAGGTGTTTAATAAATGCTTATCAATTAACTAACTTCAATTATATAGAAGCAGGTTTCTGAGTAGCTCTTGACAGACTTTGGAGCAGAGGAGATCCCAACTGAGTTTCTTACAGAAGGAAGGCTCCCTTCTGCAAATACTCAGGAATAGTATTTCAACTTCTTCAACAACTGTCTATAATAATAATGTCTAATTAATAATAATAATGATAACAATAATAATGTCTAAAGTTATTTAACAATAAGACAAAGATTGGTGATTTTGTCAAAGAAACCCTGCCCCAGGTGTGATCCCATCTATTACTTAGTCTTACAGGACAGCCTGAGGCTCATAGAAAGCTAGGTGACTTGTCCATGGGCACAGAGTTAGCAGGTATCAGAAGAAAATTGGAAACCCAGGTGTCCCTGGCTCCAGTCCTAAACTCCATAGACAATGCCATCCTACTCCCCTTGCTACACAGATGAAATGCATTCAGAGAGAACAGCAAGTCAGTCAGCAAGTGTTTATTAAGCACTTATGTGTTACTCCTAAGCACTGGGTAGACACAGAGTTTTTAAAACACAATCCTTTTGTCAAGAACTACACATTCTATTGGAAGACACAAACATGAAGATAACTAGATAATGCAAGAAATATTCAGAGTAAATGGAAGTTGAAGGGACTAGGAGAGACTTCCTACAGGAGATGGGATTTCAGCTGAGTATTAGAGGAAGTAAGAGAAACTGAGATAAAGGGGTAGAAGTTGATTATTAGGTCTATGTGGAATTGATTTGTAATCAATAAATAAATCAATAAGAATTTATCAAGTGCCTACTATGTATCAAGCACTCTGCTAAAGCTCTGGGTATATTCAAAGATAAACCAAATCATAAGAAACTGCTTAATGAACCAAATGCAAACGTATTGATTTACATAGAGAAGTTTAACTGCTGAACACACAAGAACAGTCATGTCAGCTGTTTTAGCACATTCTATTGCCTGGATAAAAGTCTTTTTGAGAAACCAAACTGAATTCAAAAGGTCCCTTTGTGAATACATAGCCCTCTAGACTAGATCTTAATCCGGAATCTGTGAATTTTTTAATATTTTGGAAATTTTATTTCAAAATAATTGGTTTCCTTTATAATCCTATGTATTTTGTTTTATACATTAAAAAAATATTCTGAGAAATGGGTCCATAGGCTTGAATAGACTGATCAAACAAAGAAATAAACAAACAAAAAGGGTTATGGGAACTTTTGCCTAGACAAAAAGAGATTTGGATAATCTTAGCAGATAGTCTCTCAAGCCATGATCTAATTTCCAAGATAGGAATAGAGATGCCAAGAGTACAAGGGTACTTATATCATCTGGTTAGGCCAACCTCTCCCCATGGACAGTGCTGAAAAGGCACCAATAAATTCTGCCTCTTTGACCCTCAAATTGGCTGGCCCACTTATGTTTGCATTTGGTTTTCAGATGTTCCAGTTTCCACGATTACAGACTCTTCTACTTAAATTGCAGTTATGTGGTTGAGGTTTGGAAAACACTCTAGTCTGAGTGGCACCCACCCTGAGTGGGGTTCTTCCGCAGCTGGTGAATCTCATTCTTCTGAGGTTGATCTTCCTTAGCTCAAAGCTTATGACACTTTCTCACTTCGAGCTCATCATCTGCACCCTGTTTGAAGACTGCAGCACCTTAATGCACTTGTCTACACTCCTAACATTAACAGAAGTCAGGCATTTAGTTCTTGATTTCCAAGTCCTGGCTCTGCTGAAAAGGACCTAAGAGTTTTGAGACAAAGCCAGATTGTGTGAGCATAGCTTATAAGTGACTGGTTATGCATTAGAATGTTAAAAAGAACAAGAACAAAAATAATAATAAAAAAAAACACACATTCTGAATTCCAGTGTTGGCTCTGACTCATTAAGGATGTGAGGCAACACACTAATCTCATCTGTGTTTTAATTTGCTCGTCTTCAAATGGCTGATTATTTCTCCCTTAAAGGGGAAGGATGGGGGTTATGGTTTCTTCACTGCTTTGAGACAAGAGGCCATCTGCAGAATTATTTCTGTTCTTTTCTTTCTTTCTTTCTTTTTTTTTTTTTTTGCTTTTTGGAGGGGAGAAAGTAGGTAAATTGGGGTTAAGTGACTTGCCCAAGGTCATACAACTAGGTTTAGTGTGTGTGTGTGTGTGTGTGTGTGTGTGTGTTAAGTGTCTGAGGCTGGATTTGAACTCAGGTCCTCCTGACTCCAGAGCTGGTGCTCTATTGACTGCACCTCCTAGCTACCCCAACAGAATTATTTCTTGAGAATGATTGTTTTTAAATCAAGTTTGAACTTCAGATACAAATAAAAACAGGTTCTAATATTTAGGTTAATAAAATCTTTCATAGAAAGTGCTTTGTAGGGGCGGCTAGGTGGCACAGTGAGTAGAGCGTCGGCCCTGGAGTCAGAAGGACCTGAGTTCGGATCCAGCCTCAGACGCTTAAGGCACACACAAACAAAAACCTAGCCATGTGACCTTGGGCAAGTTACTTAACCCCAATTGCCCTCCAAAAACAAAACAAAAAAAAAAAGGAAAGTGCTTTGAGTTCCTAGAAGAAATTCAATATACAAATACAAAGAATCACAGAAGTTCAGAACTAAAAAGGATTTCAGTGACCATTTAGTCCACTCTGTGCCTGAAAAAGAACCCTAACTACAATCTTCCCAAAGATGGTCATCCAGTCTTTATGAAAAGACTTCCAATGAAAGGGAATTTATTACCCCCAAAGATATTCCACTCTAGATTTGGAATTTTTTTTTTGCAGGGGGCAAGGCAAGGCAATTGGGGTTAAGTGACATGCCCAAGATCACACAGCTAATAAGTGTGTCAAGTATCTGAGGCCAGAGTTGAACTCAGGTCCTCCTGATTCGAGGGCCAGTACTCTATTCACTGTGCCACCTAGCTGCCCCTGGAAATTTTTTTTAAAAGATTTTTTTCCCCAACTCCAAACCTCAATTTGCTTTTTCCCAACTTCTGTGCAAAAGGGGAAGGAAGCTAAGTGGCACAATAGATAGTGCTGGACTTGAAGTCAGGAAGACCTGAGTCTAAATCCTTTCCCAGATACTTCTGTTTGACCCTGGGAGAGTCACTTAACCTCTATTGCTCTCAGCTTCCTTATCTGGAAAATGGGGACAACAAAAGCACCAGCCTCCCAAAATTGTTATGTAGATCAAGTGAGATAACATAATTGCACAGGTATGACCTATGTCTTTCGGGGGGGGGGGGGGAGAGGAAGGGAAGTAGGAAGGAATAGAATTTGAAACTCAAAACAAAAAAAAGTTTAAAATGTAATTGGGGAAAATAAAATTTTATACATACATTATATATATATATATATATATATATATATATATATACACATATATAAAGTGAATACAGTCAAAAAATGAGACGACATGTGAAAAGTGCTTCACAAACCTTAAAGTATTATATACATGCCTGGCATTATTATTCTTTCATCTCTTGCCCCCAGTTCTTCCCACAGAGACCATACAGAGCAAAACTAATGCCTGTGATGACTTTTTACTTCTCTACATAATAAAATTAGCAATCTGAACACAGATATGTGAAGAAAGCAGCATATTTTTTTAATTTTTTAATTAATTGTTTTTATTTTAATTTTTTTTACTTTTTGGGGGGTAATTGGGTAACTTGCCCAAGGTCACACGGCTAGGTTTTTGTTTGTGTGTGTTGTCTGAGGCCAGATCCGAACTCAGGTCCTTCTGACTCCAGGGCCGGCACTCTACTCACTGAGCCACCTAGCTGCCCCCAGAAAGCAGCATATTAAAACGGAATCAACATTACATTGCAAAAAGCATGAGGGTCTTTCTTGCCCAGGGTCTACATGCTAACTAGCTGCTTAACCTAGGCACCACTTAACTACATAAAACTAAGGGATTGAAGGAGGAACTAGAACTTTGATTTTTTTGGTAGAAGAATCTCCTTTCTACCAATGCAGGTGAGCATGTTCACTGCAACATATTGTCTTAGAGAGTTGCCTAGAACATTGAGAGGTTAAGTAACTTGCCCAGGGTTACACAGCCAGCCTGTGTCAGAGATAGAACTTGAGCCCAGGTTTTCTCAGATCTAAGGCCAACCCTCTATCCACTATGCCACAGCTGCCTCAATGATCATTTATAAGAAGGATTTATTAATAGGTCAGTGTCAACTTAACAAAAGGCCTGTTGAGCTTTAGTCTAAAAATTAGTTTCTCAGATGAAAATATCAACAACAGGCTTGTCTAACTCCATAAAGCTGGAAAGAATATCTAACTTGCTAGGTGACAGAATATGTCCCCTCCTCCCCAATCTCAAAAGGCTAGAATGACAGGTTAGTTCTAGCAAGATGAAATTTAAGAAAGATAAAGCTCTGCACTTGGATTCGAAAAACCAAAGCATTAGCACAGGGTTAGTGAGAGTTGGCTTAAAAGTAGTTCAAAGAATGAAGAAATAGGTATTTGAGTTGACTGTGAACAAGAGACAAAATGTGATGGATGTTGTCAGCTAAAAAAAGTTAATGTTATCTTCTGCGACATTTATAGAAGTAGAATGTTCAAAAAAAGAAGGAAGACAATGGCAAATGACAAGGCAAGAAGAGATAAGGAGATGTCGCCTGATGTCTGATCAGTGGTGAGACAGGAGAAGAGAAAGGAAGAAGCAGCTAGAGGTTATGTTACCACAAAGGACCAGCAGTTAACAAGAGAAACAGGAAATGGCATGAAAATTCACCAATGCCTCACTCAAAAGCCCTTATGTGTCTGAGTCCCTGCATGGCAAGTTTCTGAAAGCAGTTAGCCCCAAGAGGTGTCTGAGATGGTAGCCCTGGCTGGCAGACAGTGTGCTGTGGTTCTCCTTCTAGTGAAAGGTGATAGCTTGTACACATATAGAAAGCAGATTGTTCTCCCTGCCAAAGGAGAAGGTTAAAGGACAGGGAGAATGCTCCTCCAACCTGGTTTAGCAGAGAGAAGATGAGGTTTCTCGAAAGATGTACTTAGAGAGGAAAACAAAACAAAACAAAACAAAAAACATATACAAGGTCAGAGGGCATCTAAATCTGTTTTAGGAGATTGGAGGGCTGAAGAAATGAGAAAGGAAAAGGGAGAGGGAAAGGGAAGTGGAACAAGAGAAAGAAGGGAGAAGGGGAAGACAATGCAAGGGAAGGAAAACCATTGGAATGGTACTTCCCACAGAGAGTGCAGTTGGATGGCCTGAGAAGAAAGCTGATTCAGTCCTCCACAGAATGATGATGAGGATCCCTGCTACGGTAGAAAAAAGATGCTAATTACTGATCACAGGAATAAGAGATGGATCATGATGGTAGGTGACTCACTGCTAGGAATCCAAAGCACCAGCTGTGACAGGAAAAACCAGGTGATACAGTGTCTTATCAGAGCATACATCAGGCATGTAATGGTGTATGGTCTCCCAAGGTTCAAAAAACCTGATGACCACTACCTACTCCTGGTGATTCATGTGGGAATAAATGATTTCACCAGACAGAAACTAGAATAATTCTACATTATCAGGCCTTAGGCAAGACACTGAAGATTTAGGGAGTGATGATTTCATCCCTGATGCTGGTCAAAGATAAGAGTTGCAGAAAAGCCATGAAATAAAACAAGTAAACAACTGATCAAGAAGAAGGAACCAGAAAAGAGGACTTGCATTTCTGAACCAGGGCTTTTAGCCAAGGTTGCAAGGCATTGAATGAATGGGGATCAAGGAGAAAATAGGTATTTCAACACTTTCAGATATTATCAAGAGAATTTTAAAACTGGAAACGGAGGGAGAGGATAAATTGCTGAGTCATATTAAAATATATGTGTGTGTCAGATGCATACATATATCAAATATACATTTATTTCAGAGCACCAAATATATCAAAGGAAGAGGAATAACCATGAAGAGACCACATCTAAGGAATGGGATTCCTCTCTCTCACCTTGCTTGGTCAAGAAGTTGCCAAAGATATAAGAGAACCCTTACCATGTTTAAGCCCAATGATTGAGAAGTGTTGGTCAGAATCTGGTATCTACAGTGACAGTATTCTGCAATTACATACCATCAAGACTTGACAAATGTAATATCTGAGTTGATATGCTTTTGAATCCCCAAAGGATAAAAAATGGCAGCTCATGGGCCTTGGATCTTAATGTGAGAATCTACCTACAAACCTGATACAGAAACCAAGAGAGTGCTTGACAATTAATTAGGACTCACAGGTTCAACTGAAAGTGGAGAACAATTCTGATAGAATCTATCTAATGGCTTCGTAAATTATTATCAAACTCAATTTTGTTTCCAGAACTAATTCCAGTGAAAAGAGGAGTCTGATTTGTTCTTTGATACCATGAAGCTAAAACAATCAAAACAATTAAATGAATATATCACTTTCATTTTAATGCTGTGGGAAACCAAAAGGCAAAAGAAAATATATGATGAATAGCACGGGTCTGTAGCACAATACTGGTGATGACTTGTTTTTAGAAGTATTTGAAAAAACAAAAAATAATCAAAACTATTGCTATTAAAACAGTAGTTCAGTGTTTAATAAACCCATACACACAAATTATTGGGGAAGCATACTTTATTGAGCAAGATCAGCTTGGAAAATAGGAAAGCAGCTTGACAGAAAATAGTTTTAAACCAGCATCCTATAGCATAAGCCATAATAAGCTGCAAATGTACATAAGAGGATATTTCATTTTTTTATTAATTAGACAAGAGAACAAAGTACCCTTCACAACTCTGAGTCAGAGGCAGGGGAGGTAGGGAGGCATTCTTAATGGGGGGAAAGGGATAGAAGTGATGATGGAAACACAATAGAAATTAAAATTTAGAAGTTTTGTGTAAACAAAATCAATAGAGATAGAATAAGAGTAATCACTGTGGCAGAAAACTTTTCAATTATATCTGATCACATCAGGCATAAATGAATTAATTATATCAAGTATAACTGATTGAAGCCATATCCGAAATTATACCAAACTGGCACAAATATATAAGACAAAGAACCGTTCTCCAACAGATGAATAGCTGAAGGATATGAACAGTTTTCACAAAAGACACTAACCATAGGGAATCATGCTCCACATCATTAAAAATAAAAGAAATGCAAATAAAAACCTGCTCTGAGATTATATATATATATATATATATATATATATATATATATATATATATATATATATACTATCATGTTATATCCAGCAAATCCTGACAAATGACCAAAGACAGAAACAGTGGAGCCAGTACTATAGGAAAGTACACCAGTAAGACTAGTAGAGCTGTGGTTTTTCCCAACCATTCCAGAAAACAATTTGGAATAATGTGAGAAAAATCATGAAAATGCTTATTCAACCCCTTTGCCCTATCAATTCCACTCCTGGCTGTATCGTCCATGGGATCAAGTAGAGTTAGACATGAATGAACAACTGAACAACAGCAATAATAACATTGGGTGCTTTTCCCAAAAAGGTAAAAAGTGGAAAGTGTGGTCCAATATAAACTAAAAATATCCATAGAAGCACTTTTGTGGTAGCAAAGAATTGGAAATAGAATAAATGCCCATTGACTGCAGAATAATAAACAAAATGACATGATTATAAAGGAACACTGTTATAAAAATAAGATACCACAAATATGAGAAATTTGGAGAAAATGGGAAGATTTGTATTAATTGATTCAGAGTAATATAAACAATCGCCACAGTATACATAATACCTACAATAATGTAATTTTAAAAACATATACACTGAAAGGTCTGAGAGTATTTGTAATTACTAGTCTTGGTCCTAGAAAATAAATAATGAGATATGTCTACCATGGCAGAATAGCAAGCACTAGTTAGACACAATGTTGTATACAATGGTAGACGGGATAGCTGTATTGACAGATTTTTTTTTTTGTCATTGTGCTAGACACAATTGGGGTTACAAGAATAATAAAACTGTGTTCCTGCCAAAAGAGTTTATAATCTAGTAGGAGGAATAAGGAAAGTTTTATACAGACATAAAAAGGAGGGATTCAATTCTGGGGGGGAATGAAGGATGGATATATTCAGAAATGACTGTGATGTAAAAAGAAAAAAGACCATTAATTTTTTTAAAGAAGAGGTGTAAAATGTTATAAAAACATGTATGACTGCAAAATGAGCTGGTCATAGGATAAGAGCACGTGATACCAGAAAAATAAAGTAATTTAATATTATCTACAGAAATTTCAGATAATCACAGTAATATCTCCTATGAGTTAATAGTTTATAGCAAATTTATAGGAAAGAGAAGGGGATAAGGATTTATATAATGCCTACTATGTGTCCGGCACTGTTCTATGTACCTTACAAATATTATCTCATTTGATCCTCACAACAACCATGAGAGGTAGGAGCTGTTGTTTTCCCCATTTTGTATTTAAGGAAAATGAGGCAGACAGAGGATAAGTGACTTGTCCAGAATGACATAGATAGTAATTGTCTGAGCCTGGATTTGAATTCATCTATCCATTGCATCTCCTACTTACTCCAGGCTTCATGGAAGGACAAAGAGAAGAATCATATAGTCTGAAAAGGTATGGATGGGTTGTGTAGAGACTACAGATTCATAGAAATATCTAAGTAATTTAATATCCTATCTATAGTTTAAAGTTACTTTGTTAAGTTGGCAAAAATATCACTTTCATAAATCATGTTATCATCAAATATGTGATGTTTTCTGCACACTTAATAACTATAACATTTACAACCTCATTTTGCCAACTCTCGAGCACATACTGATTTGGCTTTTCATTGTCCCATTTAGTAAATACATCTCCTCTACAGAATGGAACAAATTAATGGAGGGTGAGCTAAAAAAACAATTTGAGTCAGGAACAAAATTTCCAAAGACTGAGGTGAGCTTACAAAAGACAATGAGGAGTTGGGCAAGAATGCCCATACAAGGTTGCTATAAAGAGATATGTGTGTATACATGTATATTATATATATATATACACATATAATATATATGTGTATATATATATATAATGTATAGGTTGTCTCAAAAGTCTTACTGCAGTTTAAAGCTTTCATAGCTTAAAGGCATTAGAGTAGAACTTTGCCCAGCTTTAACCTACTTAAAACTGCACTAAGACTTTGGGGACAACTTAAATAGAGTATATATCTTCCATTGTCTTTCCTAGATCCTCACAGATATCTATCCATGAATAAGAAAGTTTTAAGTAAAAACAGTGACTCTAAGAAATTTTATTGGATGAAATGGTGGATTTGATATTTTAAAATAATAGCTGAACTCTTCATTTGAGGAAGAAACAACCCTTTACTCTTGTAATAAAATATTACAAATGCCAAGGATTTCAAAGCAAATATATGCATTTTCTTCTGTATGGCCTTTGACAGAAAAGGCTGTTTTATGGGGGCCTGAGCAGAGATAGAAGCAGGGAGACTACAAAGGAAGTAAGACTCATTAGCTTCTGGTGTAAAAAAAAAAAAAAGAGGGGGAGGGTGTGAAGCAGAATGAGCTTGGTTGGTGTGAAAATGTATAGAAATAAGCATTAAAAACAAGCATGAGAAGATATGCAGGCACTAGCTTACAAAGAGGTGTGATCTTGACAAAGTGATTGTGAACAAAATGTGTGAAATGGGGTGTAAAATGCATTAAGTATATATTTACAGCAATGATTTAAAAAAAAAACCCTCACTTACTAATATGAATTAAGAAGAGCAAAATCTTTAAATATATGGCCCTCCCTTTAAAGAAAGCAAATTTCAGCACAGTAGCATAACATTCAATGATAAGCAAATCATTTCATATTTGGCTAACTGTCTGAGAGCCAAAACTAAGCTGCCAGGACACAGATTAAGTTTCTTAACACCCTTCTCCAGTTGACTGATCTCTTAGCCAACAGGGGTGGTGAGATGCATTTTTTCCCAAGAGACAGAAATTATGTCTGCAATGGAAGACCTTGCTAAACTCTTAATTTGGAAGGACTATGTCACTGGGCAGAAGAGGAACTGAAAAATGTTTGAAGAGCTATTTCTTTTTTAATCTCCTTTGCCATATTTTAAAAAATAATCTAGTATAGTAATAATATTTTACTTTTAGATCGCTACCAGAAAAGTTGTTTACCAGAAATTTTCTGATGCACTAATTTAAGAAAATCTGATAAGAAAGTGGACCTTTAAGATATTTAGGATGCCTCTTGGTGCCAGCTTTTATGATGAATACAATACTCATTCCCTTTTTCTATTTTAATTTCCAATTCTGGACTGCTTATGCATAGAAAAATTGAGGAAGAGATATGCATGATAAATTTCCCTCTGTATTGGTCCCTCCACTCTGGAATTCTATCTGGCACAAGAATTCTAATAGTTACATTAAAGCATTTTTGTGAAAGGGCATGGTTGTCCTCCATGATATTCACCTCATAAGGTTAGCCATGTCCCTCAAACACTGAGAGGCAACGTGTGGCTAGATGCTACATTCAAGTTTGTCTCTGCCATTTACTAGCTCCATAACCTTCAGCAAGTTATTCTCTCACATTTCTCATTTACAGATGGGACTTAATGATATTTACCGCATCTAGCTCCCAAGTTTGCTGGGAGGAAAGCACCTAGCTTTGATATATTATGAGTTTGATATTTATTATAGAAATAATATAAATATAGTATATCAATGTAAATTGTTGTTACTGAGAACCCATTGTGGACCTGTCCTTTGAGTTTTTTAATATATTTCAATGTATTCATATTTGTAATTTTTACCACCTATTAGACTAACAAGTGCCATAACTTTACTAGATATAAACTACTTCCTTTCACTTTCCCTAAAACTCTCTCTTTAAACAATGAAATAATTGAAACTTAATGCTTTGAAATTATAATAACTAAGCTTGACCTCAAATAAATGAATAAATGATAAATGAATGAGTTAATAAATGAAAATGTACAAAGTGATTACTAATGTACAAAACACTGCTAAGTTCTGGGGACACAAATAGGAAAGCAAAAATCACTCAATGTTCATATTGTAACAGAAAACAATATATATAGGAAATTACAACCATCATATTAGCTAAATTGATTAAAGGAGGAAGTGACAAATGTCTGAAGATATGTGGAAAAATTGGGACACTAATTCATTTTTGGTGGAGCTGGAAAATAATTTAAGCATTTTGGTGAGTAATCTGAAATTATGTGCCCAAGAGTTATTAAACTGCCTATACACTTTGACCAGCAACACCTCTACTAGGCCTATTTCCAAAGACAATTAGAGATAAAGGGAAAGAACCTATATATTTTAAAATATTTATAGCAACTTTCTTTGTGGTAGCAAAGAACTAGAATTTGCATGTCAATTGGAGAATGACTGAGCAAGTTGTGGTATATGATTATGATGAAATACTACTGTGTTATAAGAAATGATGAGTTCATTGATTGTAGAAAAACATGGATAGACTTGCATGAAATAAGGAAGAGTGAAATGAGCAGAAGAAAGAGAATGTTGTATACAGTAACAGCAATATTGTTTTAAGAACAACTTTGAGTGAATATGTCATTTTGACAATTATAAATACTTAAATTAGTTATAAAGGAAGATGCTATGTGCAGAGAAAGAATAATAAATAGAAATATGTATAGAATGATTTTACATATATATACATACATATTTGTGTCCAATGGTAGCCCTCTCTAGGGTCGGATTTGGGGAAGGAAGAAAAAATGAAAAAAGAAATTTACACAATAACTTTATTATATATTAAAAAGTAATAGCAAGTTGTACATAATAGACTTGCAGTTTCATTTGAAAAAAAATAAGATGGAAAGGTAAGAGGTCTCTAGGGTACTCTGAAAAGGAATGTGGTAATCCAACTTTCCTTAGTACCATATGTATTACTAATTGTAATTGACAGTACTAACAACTTTGGGCATCCAGAACTTTCTTTTTTTCACCTTCAGTAACTATGGCTGCCGAAAAAACAGGTACCACAACCCCTGCAGGCACAGTTGCCCAATTATACCTTTACAAACATTGTTTCCCTACATGATGACTGTGGGGTCCTTCCTAGAAACAGACCAGGTGGTCTGGGAGGCTGCTGTGGTTTTTAGGGATCTGGGGTTTGCTTTCTTGCCTTTTGGCTACAGCTGATCAATAGCTGGCATTTGTCGCTATGGAGTTGGCAGGACTCTTCTCCAAAGACATTGTCCACCTGGATGATGGATTAAGGTGGAGTGGACTGGAGGTATATCAAAGAAGATATAATAAGAGATCCCTCTCACTTGCAATGAGAGGGAGGCTATGCATGTGGAACTGTATTTAACAGCAGACTTTTTCAATATGTTCATTAGTTTTGTCAAACCTTTCCCCCCTTTTTTATTCTGTATCATAAAGAATCATTCTCTAGATAGGGAAGGGGAAGATGAATACTGGGAAATATAGTTGATGACAAAAGAGCCTAATAAAAATTTATTTTAAAAATTCTTTAAAGGGATAATTCAGTCCTGGAAGCACTACATAAGATTTGAGAGGGGAGGGGAGGGGAAGGAATAAGCATTTATATATTATATAGTTTCTACTTTGTGCCCGGCACTATGCTAAGCATTTTTTACAAATATTATCTCATTTGATCATCAAAACAACCCTGCAAGGCAGATGCAATATTATGTCCTATTTTACCATGGAGAAAACTAAGGCAAAGATAGGTTAAGTGACTTACCTAGGGTCACACAGCTAGCAAGTATCTGAGGCTGGATTTGAACCCAGAACCTTCTGGCTTCAGACCCAGAGCTTTATCTACTTTGCCAATAAGGTTGCCTCTGAGAGGGCAAATAAACTAAAGTACAACTGTAATTGTCATAATAACTGGCATCTATATGGGGTTCTAAGCTTTAGAAAGCAAGACACAATTGTGGTATAGTGAATAAAAAGTTAGCCTTTGGATTTGGGTTCAAATCCTATCTTTAAAATGTATGGGCCGTATAACCCAAGGCCGTATAACCCACTACATGTCTCTGTGCTCCAGGAAACTAAAGGAGAAATGTTACTATGAGCTCCTTAAGTGCAGGCAGTGTTTTCACCTTACATTATGTCCTCTATGCTTAGCACAGTGCCTAGTACATTGTAGTGACTAATAAATGTTCATTGACTGATTGGCACCCTGCATTAGTATAGGAAAATAGGTTTTAAAAAATGTACAGAGCACATTGCAAGCCCTTACTCAAGGTCCCTGTTGAATAAAGTTCAAACTTTTTCACCTGGCATTCAGTACTGTACATAATACTGTATCAGTCTTTCTTTTTACTAACCCCCTACAACCTCCCACCCAAAGTGCACTACTCAGTATTCCTCAAATATGTCTGGTCCTTTTTTTCTGTTCAAGCTATTACTTCAATCTAATATCTCCCACTCTTTCTCTACCTGTCAAAATTCCACTCCTCCTTTAAGGACCAAGTCAAATGTCACATCCTTCAGGAAGCCTCCTTTGATCCCCTCAATTATATGGGGTCATTTCCTCTTAATACTTAATACTTAATACATCACCCTCCTGATGTCATTGGTCCTCTTCCAGAATGAAGGACAAACAACAACTTCCTATTTATCACATGCAACTTTGTTCCCTCATTTTTTCTCTATCTTTTTTTATTTTTCCCACTAGAGTATAAATTCCTTCAAGCAAAGGATATGCTTTTTTAAATCTTTTTTAATCTTTCCAATACCAATCTTTCCAGTACCTACCACAATGCCTTGCACATAACAGTTCAGTTGTTTTTCAGTCATGTCAGACCCTTTATGACCCCATTTGGGGCTTTCTTGGCAAAGATACTGGAATGGTTTGCTATTTCCTTTTCCAGTTAATTTTACAGGTGAGGAAACTGAGGCAAATTGGGTTAAGTGACTTTCCCAGGGTCATACAGTTAGTAAGTGCCTGAAGCCAGATTTGAACTCAGGAAGCTGAGTCTTCCCCCCAGGGGAAGATGTGGGAATAGAAGATCAGTCTGGAAACATGATTTAGTAAAATATTACAGAGGACTTTACATGGCAGGTAGAAGAGTATGGACTTTATTGTGGGGCATCTCCTAGTTAGCAAAAGGAGAATTTCCTTCTGCCCTTAACTCTGAAATAAAATTAAATTAGGTGTTTATTTCAGTTACAAAATTCTGAAAGAAGCATAAATAATATACTTCACGTCAAGTTACTTTTTTTAAAAAAAAGTAAACAAACAAATAGCCAGTGGGCTTAGAAATCCCAGGAGGTCTGAGCAGCTTTCCTGGAAGCATACCGTGGGGTTCTCAGGAATGAATAGGGCCAGTCCAGTGACTACTCCGATGGATCACATCACCTTTCTCCTCCAGCTGCTCTTTTCTTGTAAGAGCCCTGCCCCCCAACACCAGGTCAACTGACACCTCAGACCTCACTTCTCCCCTGCTAGAATCAAGTCATTTTAGTGACATCCTTCTCATTTCTTTTCTCTGTAATACTGGCCCTTTTCTTGTCTGGTTTCTCTTAGTAAAAGAATTGCTAATAAGGCAGGCTGGTGAATTTCCTCTCCACCCCCGTACAGTAAATGAGGAAAAACAAAACATTCTCATGAGTTTGGGAATGAGAGCAGTAGGTCAAACCTTGGTCACCCCCTTTGGATACATATAATTTTCCTGATGTGTCTGGGAAAGAGCTATGTCAGAGAAAGCCAAGAAAAAAGGGACGGGGGACAGGACTATGCCACCGGAAACAAGCCAACCACAGACCAGCCTCTACTCTTCCCCTCCCCTTCCCCACCTCGCCAGTCCAGAGTTCCCAGCCCCAAGTGTCATTTGATTCTGAAGAACCATAAACCACATGGTGTGCAATACAGAAAAGGCATGCCAATGAAGTCTTCTGAGGGTCATTTTATAGTCATTTTTATGAAACTGTGAATCCAGGAGAACATGGGATCCAAAGAAAATGAATGAACTACTCATCCCAACCATGAGGGCTGAGAGTGGTATCAAAAGTGAATACACTATTGCAATTAAACTTGGGATCAGAAATCTCCCATAATTGTATGACAGACTATTTTGAGTTCAATTGATTATTAGCCAATGGGATAAGTCAGAATTGAAGGACAGAATACGATTCTAGGGTCAATTCCACCATAGTAGATATATAGGAATAAACAAATCTGTCTTTTCAGGTTTTGCTGTTCAAACAAACATAATTAAGTTTTTACAGAAACCTTTATTAAAATTATACAAAACTGGACAATTCTCAATTTCCCCTAAATGTCATATGTCTGAGGGTCTGGGGTGCTAATCTTCATTCAATGAAGAAAAACAATTTTCAAATTGTCTTAAATTCTTCCACTTTTGTTTTTCCAATGCTCATTGTTCCTACCTGTGCCTTCCATACAGCTGCTAGAAGGGCAAATGCCAGGTGTAAGAAAAGAAAAATAAAGTATCTTTCATTAAAAAAAAATACCCTATGAGATAACTTCTAATACATGTAAAAATGACTCAAAACAAACTTTAGAGCTACAGAACCCACAAAGTGACAGAGAGAAACAAATCTCCTGCTGAAGGAAGCCGGGCAGGCAGACAGGAAGCGACTATCTTACAGAGCTGAGCACAGTCCCTCTGTGAGCCATGTGGTTCCAACTCCAGGGTGGCCTGATCAGCGGCCACTGGAGCAGACTTCAGGAGAGTGAATCATCAGTAGCTGTGGAGGTTTCCAGACTTCTCAAGCCATAAATGCCAAAGACAAAGTAAAAGGTCAGTGCAAAACTCTATTGGAACAGTGGGGAGTGGGAGGGGAGCAGAAATGAAGAGCATGGTTAGGCCCCTGCCCCTGGGGCAAGAAGCTGCAGGGGTATGGCAGTTGCTGCTGCATGGCTGCTTCTGAGTTCCGGGTCTGCAGATCATAGCAGGAACAAGAAACCATTCAGAGGATAATTGCTCTTACTTTAACCTGCTTGGATCTGGATCATGGTCTTGGGTGGTAGTCCTGGGGTGTGTGACCAGTGAGCCAGAACTTATGGGGGCTATAGAGAGGGCACCCTTCTAATAGTTCTGGCAGCTGTAAAAACCCCAACGATTTGGGACATAGCTCTCTAAATTCTGGAAGCAGAGTTCTACTGTGACAAAGAGCTCCAAAGTCAAATAATTGTCCAGCAATATGAGCAAGCAACAGAAGCAAAAATAGACAATAGAATCCTTTTTTCAGAACCAAAAGGACCAAGGCATGAAGTTGGATGAAGACAGTGAAGTCAGAACTCCTGCATCAAAAGCCTCCAAGAAATATATGAATTGGTTACAGGCCATGGAGGAGCTCAAGAAGGATTTTGAAAATCAAATAAGAGAAGTGGAGGAAAAATTGGGAAGAAAGATGAGAATGATGCAAGAAAATCATGAAAGGCAAGTCAACAACCTGCTAAAGGAGACCCAAAAATACACTGAAGAAAATAACACCTTAAAAATAGACTAACTCAAATGGCAAAAGAGGCCTAAAAGCCAACAAGGAGAAGAATGCCTTAAAAAGGCAAATTTGACAGATGGAAAAGAAATTTCAAAAACTCACTGAAGAAAAAAGATTCCTTCAAAATTAGATTGGAGCAATTGGAAGCTAATGACTTTATGAGAAATCAAGATACTATAAAACAGATCTAAACAAATGAAAAAATGTAAAATATCTTTCTGGAAAAACCACTGACCTGGAAAATAGATCCAGGAGAGATAATTTAAAAATTATTGGACTACCTGAAAGCCATGATCAAAAAAAGAGCCTAGACACTATCTTTCAAGAAATTCTTGGGGGGCAGAGCCAAGATAGCGGAGTAGAAACAGCACTTCCAAGGTGCTCTGCCCCACACAACTTCCAAATAATATAAAAGGGGACTCTGAACAACTTCTGGAGCCCCAGCACCCACAGAATGACACAGAGAAGCTAACCTCCTGCTGAGGACAGCCCAGCAGCCCTGCAGGGAGCGGCCAGCGCAGCACTCTGAGAGCAGGCAGCACAGCGCACTGGGAGGAGCTGAGCCTCGGTTTTAGCCCCAGGGTGGCTGGGCCAGCAGCCTGCTGGAGGGACCCCAGAACTCCAGCAATTGTGGCAATTCCAGAATTATCAGCACAGATATGCCTAGGACAAAGTGAGAGGTTAGTGCCCTATGGACTTTGGGACCAGTATTTGGGAAACACGTGGCTTCCTCCCCTGGGGGCAAAAAGCTGCTGAAGAAACAGGGCACAGAAGCCATTTTGCAGCATCAGTGGCGGCTCTAGCTCCTGGTCTGTAAACTGTAGGGAGACTCAGTAATCAGTTTGGGGGTTAATCGCTCTTGCATTAAACTGCCTGGATCTGGATGGTGGTCTTGGGGGGAGGTTTGGGGTGGGTTTCTAATTTGCCAGAGTGGGTGGAGGCTTCGCAGAGGCCACACAACCTGTGGAAGTTGTGAAGACCCCACATTTGGGTGGAAGCTCTCCTTTCTGGTGGCAGAGTCTTACTGTGGCAGCAAGCCCAAAAATCAAGTAATTAAGTGGCAACATGCCTAGGCAAAGGAAACAAAATATACAGAAAAATTCAACATTGGACTCCTATTTTAGGGGCAAAGAGGCTCAAAGCATGGAGGAGGACTGTGAGGTCAGAACTCCTGCACCAAAAGCCCCAAATGAAAATACAAGCTGGCTACAGGCCATAGAAGACCTTAAGAAGCAGATAAGAGAAGTGGGGGAAAATTTGGGAAGAGAAATGAAAAAGATGCAAGAAAAGTATGAAATGACAGTCAACAGCCTGACTGAGGAAAATAACACCTTAAAAAATAGACTAACTCAAATGGCAAAAGAGGCTCAGAAAGGTAATGAGGAGAAGAATGCCTTAAAAAGTCGAATTTGCCAGATGGAAAAAGAATCTCAAAAGCTCACTGAGGAGATTCATTCCTTCAGAGTTAGACTGGAGCAAATGGAAGCTAGTGACTTTATGAGAAATCAAGATACTATTAAACAGATCCAAACAAATGAAAGAATAGAAGGCAATGTGAAATATCTCATGGGAAAAACCATTGACCTGGAAAATAGATCCAGGAGAGATAATTTAAAAATCATTGTACTACCTGAAAGCCATGATCAAAGAAAGAACCTAGAAATCATCCTTCAAGAAATTCTCAAGGAAAATTGCCCTGATGTTTTAGACCCAGAGGGCAAAATAGAGGTTGAAAGAATCCACTGATCACCTCCTGAAAAAGATCCCAAAAAGAAAACTCCCAGGAATATTATAGCCAGGTCCCAGAATCCCCAGATCAAGGAGAAAATACTACAAGCAGCCAGGAAGAAACAATTTCAATATTGTGGAAACACAATCAGAATAGCACAGGACCTGGCAGCTTTTACACTGAGGGATAGAAGGGCATGGAATATGATATTCCAGAGGGCAAAAGAGCTGGGATTGAGGCCAAGGGTCACCTACCCAGCAAAACTGAGTATTTTGTTTCAGGGGAAAATATGGTCATTCAGTAGAATAGAGGACTTTCAAGCATTCTTGAGGAAAAAAACAGAGTTGAATAGAAAATTTGACATCCAGACACAAGAAGCAAGAGATGCTTGAGAAGGTAATCAAGGAAAAGAAATCAAAAGGAACTTATCAAAGTTGAACTATTTACATTCCTACATGGAAAAACAATAACTGTGTCTGATGAAACCTTTCTCATTATGAAAATAATTGAAGAAGGGCATATGGGCATATGTTTACAGGTGTACATGGATAGAGGGCACAGGTTGAATTTAATGGGAAGGAATGATTCTTAAGGGGTGAAGTTAAGAGGTGAGAGAGGAAAGTGGCAAGAGGAGATGGGGCGAGACAGGGTAGGGCAAACTATCTCATGTAGAAGTGGCAAGGGGAAGTAGTTGCAGGGGAGGGAAAGAACAGGAAGGCAAAAAGGCAAAAGCATATTCTCATTGAAGTTGGCTCAAGGAGAGAATCACATACATACTAAATGGGATATCTCACCCTGCAGAAGAGTAGGAGAAAGGGGGATGAGAGGAGGGATGATGGAGGGGAGGGCATTTTGGGGGGAGGGGAGGTTGGAAGAATCCACTATCAAAGAGGGACAGGATCAAAGTAGGGAATGGACCAGGTGGGAGGTGAGATGGGTGGGAGGGAAATATAAGCAGTCTTTTACAATATATTTACTATGGTAATGTTTTGCATAGCTATACATGTACAACACATACTGAATTGCTTATATTCTCAGAGGGAGTGGGTGACAAGGGAGGAAGGGAATGGATCTGAAAATTGAAGTTTTAAAATTAAATGTTTCATAAGATGTCCAGGCATTGGGGCTCAGAGATTCACCTTGCCCTAATGGCAGAGTCAAAGGCAGTATGGGAGAAGATATGGGAGAGAACAGATTGAATGAGCGGATACCTAGTGGGACTGCTACTCTGGGGTGGTGGGTAGGGAAAAAATGGGGGAAAAATTGTAACTCAAAATCTGGTGGAAATAAATGATGTAAACCAGAACTTAATAAAGCATTTGTTTAAAATAAAAAAAATTAAAAAAGACATTCTCAAGGAAAATTTCCCTGATATTGTAGAACCCGAGGGCAAAATAGAAATCGAAAGAATTCACATTGAATTGCCTCTTGAAAAAAGATCCCAAAAAGAAAACTCCTAGGAATAATATAGCCAAATTCTAGAATTCCCAAGTCAAGAAGAAAATATTACAAGCAGTCAGGAAGAAACAATTTCAATATTGTGGAAACACAATCAGGATAACACAAGACCTAGTAGCTTCTACGTTAAGAGATCAAAGGTATTGGAATATGATATTCCAGAGGGCAAAGGAGCTAGGATTAAAACAAAGAATCACTGACCCAACAAAACTGAGTATAATGCTTCAGGGGAAAATATGGTCATTCAATGAAATAGAGGATTTTCAAGCATTCTTATTGAAAAAACCAAAGCTGAACAGAAAATTTGACTTTCAAATATAAGAAGCAAGAGAAGCATGAGAAGATAAACAGGAAAAAGAAATCATAAGGAACTTATTAAAGTTGAACTGTTTACATTCCTACATGGAAAAACAATAATTGTAACTCATAAGACTTTTCTCAGTATGAGGATAGTTGAAGGGAGTGTATATGTAGTATGTATAGGAGGGTGTATGTATGTATGTATATATATATATATATATGAGTGAGGGCATATGTATGTACATGTTTACATAGAGCACAGGATGAGTTTAATATGAAGGGATGATGTCTAAAAAATAAGATGTGAGAGAGGAATTTATTGGGAGAAAGAGAAAGGGAGAGATAGATTAGGGTAAATTATCTCATATAAAATAGGCAAGAGAAAACTGTTACAATGGAGGGGAAGAGCAGGAAGGTGAAAGGGAATGGGACAACCTTACTCTCATTGAATTTGGCTTAAGAAGGGATTAACATACACACTCAGTTGGGTATCTTTATGCTACAGGAAAACAGGGGGGTAGAGGATAAGATGGGGATGATAGAAAAGAGGGCAGATTGGGGGAGAGGGTAGTTAGAAACACTTTTGAAAAGGGATAGGGTCAAAGGAGAAAATAGAATAAGTGGGGGGCAGTATAGGATGGAAGGAAATATAGTTAATCTTTCACAATATAACTACTATGGAAATGTTTTACATAACTACACATGTACAACCTATATTGAATTGCTTATCTTCCCAGTCAGGGAAGGTGAGGAGGGAAATAGGGAAACAATCTGGAATTCAAAGTTTTAAAAACAAATGTTTAAAAAAAATGTGTTTTTACATGCAACTGGGAAATAAGATATATAGGCACTCGGGTATAGAAATCTATCTTGCCCTATTAGAAAATTAGGGGGAGGCGGAGCCAAGATGGCAGAGTAGAAACAGCTCCTCCAAGCCTCTCTGCCCCCAGATTCCACCCAAACTATGTAAAAGGGGACTCTGAACAACTTCTGGAGGCCCAGCACCCACAGAACGACACAGAGAAGCTAACCTCCCGCTGAGCACAGCCCAGCAGCCCTGCAGGAAGGACCTGCGCAGTGGTCTGGGACCTGGCAGCGTGCAGAGCACAGGAGCCGAGCCGAGCCCAGGTCCACGTGAGCCGAGGTTTTAGCCCCAGGGCAGCAGGGCCAGCAGCCGGCTGGAGGAACCCCAGAACACCAGGATCTGTGGCGACTCCAGAATTATCAACATAGACATGCCTGGGACAAAGTAAGAGGTTAGTGTCCTATGGACTTTGGGACCTGTATTTGGGGAATGCGTCAGCTCCCTCCCCTGGGGGCTAGAAGCCTCTGAGGAGACACGCCATTTTGTAGTTTTCAGAGGAAGTTCCGGCTCCCAGCCTACAAATCGTGGGGAGATCCAGCGATCAGTCTTGGGGGGTAATCGCTCTTGCTTTAACCTCCTGGATCTGGATTGTGATCTAGGGTGGAAGTTGTGGGTGGGTTTATAGCTTGCCAGAAACGGAAGTTGCCCCCCACACGTTCGGGACGAAAATTCCTCTATCTGGCCTTAAAGCCATAGTGTGGCAACAAGCCCAAAAGTCAAGTAATTAAGTGGCAACATGCAAGGCAAAGGAAACAGAAAAATGCAACCCTAGACTCCTATTTTGGGGGCATAGAGCGGGAAAAGGACTGTGAGGTCAGAAGTCCTGCTCCAAAAGCCCCAGGGGAAAATATGAGCGGGTTGCAGGCCATAGAGGACCTTAAGAAGGACTTTAAAAATCAAATAAGAGAAGTGGAGGAAAAATTGGGAAGAGAAATGAGAAGGATGCAGGAAAAGTATGAAATGAGGGTCAACAGCCTGACTGAGGAAAACAACACCTTAAAAAATAGACTAGCTCAAATGGCAAAGGAGGCCCAAAAGGGCAATGAGGAGAAGAATGCCTTAAAAAGTCGAATTTGCCAGATGGAAAAAGAATCTCAAAATTTCACTGAGGAGATTCATTCCTTCAGAGTTAGACTGGAGCAAATGGAAGCTAGCGACTTTATGAGAAATCAAGATGCTGTTAAGCAGATCCAAACAAACGAAAGATTAGAAGGCAATGTGAAATATCTCATGGGAAAAACCACTGACCTGGAGAATAGATCCAGGAGAGCAATTTAAAAATTATTGGACTACCTGAAAGCCATGATCAAGGAAAGAACCTAGAAATCACCCTTCAAGAAATTCTCAAGGAAAACTGCCCTGATGTTTTAGATCCAGAGGGCAAAATAGAGGTTGAAAGAATCCACCAATCACCTCCTGAAAAAGATCCCAAAAAGAAAACTCCCAGGAATATTATAGCCAGGTTCCAGAATCCCCAGATCAAGGAGAAAATACTACAAGCAGCCAGGAAGAAACAATTTCAATATTGTGGAAACACAATCAGAATAGCACAGGACCTGGCAGCTTCTACACTGAGGGATCGAAGGGCATGGAATATGATATTCCAGAGGGCAAAAGAACTGGGAATGAACCCAAGGGTCACCTACCCAGCAAAACTGAGTATTTTGTTTCAGGGGAAAATATGGTCATTCAGTGGAATAGAGGACTTTCAAGCATTCTTGAGGAAAAAACCAGAATTGAATAGAAAATTTGACATCCAGACACAAGAAGGAAGAGATGCCTGAGAAGGTAATCAGGGAAAAGAAATCAAAAGGAACTTATCAAAGTTGAACTATTTACATTCCTATATGGAAAAGCAATAACTGTGACTGATGATATCTTTCTCACTATGAAAATAATGGAAGAAGGGGGTGTGGTCATATGAATACATATGTGAATGTGTGTGTATATGGTTACAGTTATATATGGATAGAGGGCATAGGTTGAATTTATTGGGAAGGGAGAATACTCAAGGGATGAAATTATGAGGTGAGAGAGGAAAGTGGCAAGAGGAGATGGGGAGAGACAGGGTAGGGTAAACTATCCCATGTAGAAGAAGCAAGGGGAAGTGGTTGCAAAGGAGGGGGAGAATAAGGAAGGCTAAAAAGGCAAAACCACATTCACATTGAATTTGGTTCAGGGAGAAAATGACATACATACTAAATGGGATATCTCAACCTGCAGCAGGATAGGGGAAGGGGGATGAGAGGAGGGATGATGGATGGGAGGGCATCCTTGGGGTGAGGGGAGGTTGGAAGTACCCACTATAGAAGAGGGACAGGATCATGTGGGGAATGGACCAGGTGGGGGGTGGGATGAGTGGGAGGGAATTATAAGCAGCCTTGTGCAATATATCTACTATGATAATGTTTTGCATAGCTAGACATGTACAACATATACTGAATTACTTATCTCCCAAGAAGGAATGGGTGACAAGGGAGGAAGGAAATGGATCTGAAATTCAAGGTCATAACATTAAATGTTTCAAATATATATAAATACTATTATTAATACTCTTTTGCTTGTAATAGGGAGATAAGATGTGCAGGCATTGGGACACAAAGATTCACCTTCCTCTAATGGAAAAGTCGATGGGGTTATGGGAGAAGGTATGGGAGAGAGCAGATTGGAGGAAGTGATATCTTGTGGGACTACTATTCTGGGAGGTTGGGTAGGGGAATAATGGGGGGAAAATGATTGTAACCCAACATCTGGCGGAAATGAATGATGTAAAACAGAAGTTAATAAAGCATTTGTTTAAAAAAAATAATTAAAAAAAAAGGAAAAAAAAAGAAAATTAGGGGGGTGATGGGAGAGGATAGAAGAAAGAACAGATTGGGGGAAGGGGTATTCAATAGGCTTGCTATTTTGGGGTGGGGGTAGGGGAAAGACAGGGAGAAAAATTGTAACTCAAAATCTTGTGGAAATAAATGTTGAAAACTAAAAATAAGTAAATATTTTTTTAAAAAAAGAAAAAAATTACCCTAAGAAGGAATGCATACAAAATGTATTAACACTCAATGACACTGAAGTAGATGACCCAAACCAGAAATATTATTGCTCTGAAAAATCATTACATAGTGACGGAATCAATGAACACAGCCCTGTTTCACCTTTACAAATTGTCTCTAAGAGAGTGTATCTTCCACTTCTCTGAGACCCAGATATTGAGGAAAATTGAATTTTTTTCTTTCCCACTGATATTATCTTTCATCAGTGTTGTCCTGTGGGAAGAACCAAATTACCCCAAGCTAAAATAAAGCTGAGATATTTTTAAACTTTGTATTATTTTTTGGAAAGTCATCATTGACTCACATGTACAAAAATATTTATAGCAGCTCTTTTTTTGGTGGCAAAGAATTGGATTGACGGGATGCCCATCAGTTGTGGAATGCTGAAAAGGTTGTAGTATTTAAATACAATGGAATACTATTGTATTCCATTATAAGAAATGGCATAACAGACGAACTTCAGAAAAACCTGGAATGATTTACATGAACTGATGCTGAAGTAATAAGCAGAACCAGGGGAACATTGTACATAGTAACAGCAACATTGTGTGATGATCAACTATGAAAGATTTCTTCTCAGCAATACAATGATTCAAGACAGTTTAAAAAGACTCATGATGGAAAATACTATCTATATCAGAGGTCTGAATGCAGACACAATACTGCTTTTACTTTTGGGTTTTTTTTGTTTTTTTTTTCTTTCTTGCATTTCCCCCCTTTTGTTCTGATTCTTCTTTCACAATATGACTAATGTGGAAATATGTTTAACATGATTGTACATGTATAGCCTCTATTAGATTACTTGCTATCTTGGGGAGGGATGAGGGAAAGGAGGAAGGGAGAAAAATTTGGAAGTCAAAATCTTACAAAAATGAATGTTGAAAACTATCTTTACATGTGTCATTGGAAAAATAAAATATTATTAAGTGCAAAAAAGTTTTTTAAAAAAGGTCATCATTGAAGAATACCACAAAGAGTAGGATCATAGGGGATATTTTTTTATCACAAGTTTAATTGCAATATGGTGTTCACTTTTAATAGAACTTGAAATCTTCGAAGTTGAGTCATCAATAACACAAAAGATGGAAACTGGCCATAGAATCAGTATGAGAAACATCAGAAATATAGGCTTGAGAGTATTGTGTATGGCCATAGATTTATCAAAATACACAGAAAGGATTCTGCACAGAAATCCTCCAACAAAGAGGTAGATATAGGCATGAATTGCATAGAGAGACTGAGATCTACATTAGTGGAGGAACTGACTCACATCAAAGGATCTATGGATTCTACAAAGCTTCAACCTGATCTTAGAGCACACAGTTCTGCTAACTCATCTAATCATTGAAATTGGCTCTGGGTTTTAATCTACTCTTACCAATTTATTCTTGTGCTAAAGAATTCTTTCCTAACAAATTTTGTTGTTGGTCAGTCTTTTCAATTACTGTTTGACTCTTCATGCCCCCATTTGCGGTTTTCTTGGCAGAGATACTGAAGTGGTTTGCCATTTCCTTCTCCAGCTCATTTTATAAATGAGGAACTAAGGCAAATGGAGGTAAGTGACTTGCCCAGGGTCACACAGCTAATAAGCCTCCACAGCTGAATTTGAACTCAGGTCTTTCTGACTCCAGGCCCACTATTCTGTCCGCTATCCCACCAATAGCTAGTATTTATATAGTACTTTAAAGCTTGAAAAGCACTTTACAAATATTATCTCATTGACTCTCACAAGAACCTTGTAATCTAGGTGCTATTCTCATACCCCTTTTACATATGAGAGAACTGAGGGAGACAGTAATTAAATGACTTGTCCAGGGTCACACAGTTAGCAAGTGTCTGAGATCAGATTTGAATTTAGGTCTTCCTCAGTCCAAGTCCTGCACTTTATCCACTTTGCCCCCTAGCTAAAAGTTTTTCTTGTTTTCTCATTCTCTCCTACCCCCTTCCAAATTTTGTTCCTCTTCTTATCCTCATATTTACTCAAGTACATTTTCTCACATTTCCATGTCTCCTTTCTTTTCTTCCCTCAACTTCCATTAATCTGGACTTGTGATAAAATTGGAAAGGAACACATTTCTAAGACCTCTGATGATGATGATAACAACCAGCATTTCTATAGTGCCTACTATGTGTCAGGCACTATGCTAAGTGCCTTACAAATATTATCTCATTCAATCCTCACAGCAATCCTGGGAAGTAGGATTTTTGCATTTTGCAGCTGATGAAATTCAGTCAGACAGAGGTTAAATGACTTGCCCAAGGTCACACAGCTAAGCAATATCTGAGGCTGGATTTAAATTTAGGTCTCCTGACTCCAGGGCTATAACTCTATCCATTGTGCCACCTGGCTGCCAAAAATAACCTTTCTGACTTGAATCAAAAGAAAAGATGCCCCCAACTTGTATCTTAAGCAACTCTACTCACAATCATTGCATATATATTTCCAACTGAAACGTGTTATGCTGTTCCCCAAGCATCTTCATCCCATGCTCATACTCTAGCCACAACCATGTTGTCCATGTTGTTTGCCCCTATCAAACTGTAAACTCCTCGAGGGCATGTGTTATTTAGCTTTTTATAGTCATATTCCCAATGCTTCACATGGCCAGCATATATTAGTTATCATTTAATTCTTTATCAGTTATGTCCAACTCTTTATGGCCCCATTTGGGGTTTTCTTGGCAAAGATACTAGAGTGGTTTGCTGTTTCTTTCTCCAGCTCATTTTACCGATGAGGAAACTGAGGCAAATAGGGTTAAGTTATTGCCCAGGGTCACACAACTAGGAAGTGTCTGAGGCTGGATTTGAATTCAGGATGATGAGTCTTCCTGACTCTTGACCCAGTGCTCTATCCACTGTACCACTTAGCTGCATATAGTAAGTACTTAATAAATATTTTCTATTCCTTCATTAATTCAAATAGCATAATTAAATTATGAATTAATTTATCTATTATATATAAATTAATTTTTTAATTTATTTATCCTGAATTAAAACTATTTAATAGGCATCTATATTCATTTTGTTCGGTAAATTTCAAAATCAGCTTCACCTGGGAAATATTTTTGTACACTATCTCTAACAAGTGTGTTTAACATTCCTGAAAAGCACTCCATGATGGCTTTAAAATTCAATATTCTTGAAACCTAACAACATGCTCTATTTTTAAAAAATTCAATCAACAAGAATATATTTTTATTGTGTGTCAGGAGCTGTGCTAAATTCTTAGGATACAGCTACAAAAAGGCAAACAGTTCCTGTCCTCAAAGAGTTTATGTTCTAATGAGAGACAATATGTAAATATCTTGGTACAAACAAGATATATACAGAGTAGATAGAAGGTCACGTTAGAGGGTTACCATGGAATGGTACCTTAAAGGCACCACTAGAAGGTATGACTGGGAAGACTGGGCCTGGCATTCTGAAGAAGATGTCATTTGAGCTGAATCTTTAAGGGATTCTGAGATACAGACAAGAGAAGATGAATGGGGAAAAGTCAGTGCAAAGGCACAAAATGGAAATGTGCAGCATGTGTATGCATATGTGTGCGCATGTGTGTAAGTGTGTGTGTGTGTGTGTGTGTGTGTGTGTGTGTGTGTGTGTGTGTGTGTGTGTGTAAAAAGGCAAATGGGCCAACAGAGCTGGATTACTGAGTGTGTGCAGAGGAATAAATAACATTCAAGATGATAGAAAAATAAAAAGGAGCTGGATAACAAGGAGCTTTAAATGCCAAACAAAGGATTTGGTATTTTATCCTAGAGATAATAGGCAGCCACTGGAATTTATAGAGTAGGGAGAGTGATAGGATCAGACTGTGCTTTGGAAAACCACCTCAGCAGCTGAGTGGAGGATGGGGATGGATTAGAGTGGGGAGAGACTGGAGACAGGGAGACCAATTAGAAGATTATTTTCATAGTCCAGTCAAGAGGTGATGAAGAACTGAAGTCTGGTAGTGCCTGTAGGAGTGAAGAAAAGGAGACCCCTATGACATATGCTATGGTGGAAGAAACAATAAGATTTTGCAACTGACTGTGCATATGGGATGTATGAGAGTAAGGAGGGAAGTATGAAACTAAGGTTATGGACCCAGGTGACAGGAAGGATAGCATGCCCTGGATGGCAGCAGGGAAATTCACCAGACAGACCAAAAAAAAAACCAATGAGGTCCATTTTGGGCACAGTGAGTATGAGATGCTGAAAATATATCCAAAGAAAATGTTCAATGAGCAGATGGTGATGTAGGACTGGTACTCAGGAGAGAAACTACGTTTAGATGTATAGATCTAGGAATCATTAGCAAAGATATTATCATTGAATTGGTGGAACTGATGAGATCACTTAATGAGAAGATATGGAGAGAAAAGAGAAGATCCAGGGCAGAGTCTTGAAGAACACCCCCAGTTAGTACAAAGGACATGGATGAATATCCAGGACATGAGACAGAGGAGGCAAATGGGTGGGCAGGAAAAGAACTAAGAGAGAGCAATAAAACATAAAAACCCTAAGATGAGAATATATACAGGAGAAAAAGGTTGAGTCAAATTCCTTTTCAATAGTATTTAATTTTTTCCAATTATATGTAAAGACATTTTTCAATATTTAATTTTTTAAATGTTGAGTTCCAAATTTTCTCCTTCCCTCACTCCCCAGGCCCCTCCCTAAAAGATAAGAATTTTAAATAGGTTATATATGTGCAATCACTTAAAACATATTTCCATATTAGTTGTGTTGTGAAAGAAGAAACAGGCCAAAAGGGAAAAAATAACTATGGAAAAAATAAAGTGAAAATAGCATGCTTTGATCTGCATTCTGATTCCATCAGTTCTTTCTCTGAAAATGGACAGCATCTTCCATCATGAGTCCTTTAGAACTGTCTTGGATCATTATATTACTGAGAAGAACAAATTCATGGTCAGATCTTTGCACAGCATTGTTGAAACTGTGTACAATGTTAGAGACAAGTTCTTCAGAGGGGTAAGGAAGGATAGGGATTGAGAAAAAACCATTAGATTTGGCAATTAAGAGATCTTTTAAAAATAATTTTTGTAATACCATTTCCCTCTGTCACCTATTACAAGTAGTCACAGAATAGTAGGATAACAGAGGAAAAAAAATACTGATTTTAGTATAGGTGAGCAAAGTTACATGTGCTTTTGCATTTTGGAGGAAAGACAAAGAAAGCCCTATGACAGATTTCAATGTGTAGCCACAATACTGAAACCAGCCACATAGGCTATATCTATATTATATTTGAAAAATAAATGAGAGAACAAAAATACTTGAATTTATATGAGAGTGGCATCTAATAAAGGTTTATGATGCAGGCACTGAACTGAAAGTGAGAGCAGGATCTGTATCCTATTTTTATTCACAGCATTGCATGTAACAGACAGCTAATAAAGGTCTTGCCTCTGATGCCTATGAGTAGGGTGACCCTGGGCAAATCACCTAACCTCTCATTACTCTTGATAGCTCTAAGATTTCAGAAAAGATACTGAAATGCATTAGTAGAGTGTAATTCCCTCATCTGGGAGTTCCATTACTAATGAAATCATAGGTCAAGTCCCTATCTACCTACTTATCATCTTTACCTGGAATTTGTTTTGTAATTCAGTTTCACAGACTTTTACTAACCATGTAGTAGTTGGTTATAACCCTAACCCTATTGGTTTTGAGGCCAACTCTCTGTTCACTACCACAGGCTGTCTCTCTGAGTGGGTAGATGTTCTGTACAAATACCAAGCAAATCTGTAACCTCTTGAGTTTTGTTCCACCACCACCCCAAACACAAATCTATTTATACACGTACTTTAAGTTTTATTAAAAACCAGTGTTTATTCACAATGATGAGAATGAGGATGATTCCTAAAATGAAGAATGAGGTTCTCTTTCAGTGTCAATGAGAAAAAGGTATAATGCCTTATATTGGAATAGTTGTTAATGTTTTACATATTTCTGATCCCATTGACTTTCACAACCATGCTACGAGGTAGGCAAGGTCCATATTATTATCCTCAATTTACAGACAAGAAGACTGAGACTCCAAGAGATTAAATGATGTGCCCAGAGGCATATAGCATATAAGTGACAGACTTGGAACTAGAACCCATGTTTTCTGACTCTTAGAACTGGATTCTTTGCATTAGAACATGCTACCTCCAATAAAGCCTTATTCCCAAGAAGGTGAGAGTGGGAAGGTGGTTTGAAAATCTATTGTTTGTTTCATTTCTTTTTGCACTTGGCTCAATGGTAAATATTTGCTCAGCTTCATGAAAGGGATAATATTGGGAAAGAAAGAAGGACTAGGATGGAAAAAATGCATTCTCTCTATATCTTATTTGGTCATAAATTATTCCCTTTTCCATAGATCTGACAGATAAACTATTCCATGGTCTCTTAATTTGGTCTTATGGCATCACCCTTTATGTGTAAAGTATACATCCATTTTGACCTTATCTTAGTATAAGGTGTGAGATGCTGGTCTACACTTAGTGTCTGTCATATTATTTTCCAGTTTTCCCAGTAGTTTTTGACAAATAATTAGTTTTTGTTCCAAAACTTAGATCTTTGGGTTTATCATATACTAGATCATTACAATCATTTAGCATGCTGTTTTTCCACTTTCTTTCTTTCATTATTTTTGTTTGAGTCTTCTTGTACAAAATGACTAATATGGAAATGTTTTACATGTTTGCACATGTATAACCTATATTGAATAGCTTAGTATCACAGGTAGAGGGGATAAAGAGAAAGGGAAGGATAGAATGTGGAACTCAAAACTCAAAAAAAATTTTAAAAATTGTTTTGTCATGCAATTGGGGAAAAAATAAAATGCAATAATAGAAAAAAGAAATAAACGAAAGAGTCTTTCTAAAAGAGGAAAGCAAAACTGTGAGAGAATTTAGATGATGTTAAAAGATAGAAAGACAAGTACAGCATTAAGTGTGTATTGTATAGTTTTAACACCAAATGCCCACTTTGGCTGCCTCTCTTCACTCATTATGGTGGAAGAAAGACAAGGAAAAGGAGAAGGAGGAAAAGGAGGAGGAGGAGAAGGAAAAGGAAAAGGAGGAGAAGGAGGAGGAGGAGGAGGAGGAGCTCTATTAGATTGTAGGCTCCTTGAAGGCAAAGACCATCTCTTGCCTCTTTCTGTTTCCCCAAAGCTTAGCATAGTGCCTGGCACATGGTAAATACTTAATAAATGTTTATTGATTGATTGATGTCTAAGGTCAAAAACAGGGCTAGAATTTGCCCCAAAGTAAGAGATTTATTTTCAGTAGATAGGAGCATTTGCCTACTTCTTACCTACTTGTGAGGCTGCTATTGTGAGTGCTTGAGTTAAAGACAGGAAAGCCCGGGTATAAATCCTGCTTCTCATACTCTATGTGTGACCATAAATGAGCTACTTAAACTCTCTGAACCTCAGTTTTCTCATCTTTAAAATGGGAAAAATATTTCTTATTATCTTTAAATGTGATTTTAATGATTAATTTTGCCACTCTCAGGACAGAGATCTAGACGTCATTCTCTAATTGATTTCATTAGGGTGTCTCTCTTGCATGGTCATACTTTAACCTGCCCAGATTTCCATGCAACTGTGATCTTTTAGATGTGGGTATTCCTCTATCAACGTATATTACAACCATCAATTCCTGCCTATTTTGTGAGATTTTAATTTATTTCTTCCCATTACTTCATGGTCAGAGAGAAATTCAACATGCCAGAGGCCTTCCCTAAGTTTTCCTAATATCTAAAGAGACCAATGAACTATGCAGATTATCCATGAGTTATCCTTTTTTCCCCACTTTGTGACAGGGCTATCTTCCTTTTCTGCCATTCATTTCTTTAATTCAGATTACTTCTCCTGAGAAATTCTTCATTTGTGGTTTGACAATGTCCAGTGTGTACCTCTCCATTGATCTCTGGGTGATCTTCAATTTCAGTCCTTCAGACATGATGTTTCAGAACTTATAGCCATAACCATGATACTGGAAGAATATAGCCATCTAGAAGAACAGTCATTGTTTCAGAGATAAGCATGGCATCATTAAAAAAAAAAACTTTATAGTCTCTCAGAGGCAATACAGCATGTTCTTCCCCCGCCAAAATAAAAAATAAATAAATAAATATAAATAAATAAATACAGCACATTCTCCCTTTCCTATTCAATTCTTTTTTTTTTTTTTTGCTTTTTGGAGGGCAATTGTGGGGTTAAGTAACTTGCCCAAGGTCACATGGCTAGGTTTTTTTTGTTTGTTTGTGTGGCCGGATCCGAACTCAGGTCCTTCTGACTCCGGGGCAGGCACTCTACTCACTGCACCACCTAGCCGCCCCTCCTATTCAATTCTAACAGCTCCTTGCCCATTTATAGTGCCTGTCCAAGATAGTCACAGTAATGGATGAACTCTATAGCTTGTCTATCCACCTGCATATCTGTTCAACAATTGTGGTAATCATAAAAACAAAAATCCCACCACACTCTTAACAACATTAGTTTCAGTTCCTGATTTACTTAGGTTAAGGCAAAACAATGTTCTATATATAAAAACCTAAATGTGCATAAATGGACTATTTTCCCAAAGGACACTCTTTAAGGGAGTCAAAACTGTTTTTGCTATTATGAAAATGTAAGATGGTCTGAGATAACGGAAAAGGACAAGGGGAAGATGAAGTGATGAAAAGGAAAAATTTTTAAACGTTGGGGAAAAACAGCTGGTCAATATTTTTTTCTCCTGAGGGATTTGAATATTTTTAACTCAAGGAATGAATGAAGGTCTCTTTTTCTTGGACTAAATTTAGTTTCATTTAAACCAGTCTTTTTTCTGTTCCTTTAAAAATTTATTTCTCTAATTAGCTTTGCTTAATTACAAAGGTAATGTGAAAGTCATTGACCTAGATCTATCTCTCTAACATAAATTACAGAAGCACTTAGTCCTGGGACCATAGTATAGTAACAACTTGATCCCTTCACAATCATCTATAAATATAATTTCCTGGCTTTCTTACCTCTATCCTCAGATCTGTAGTTTATGGTACTTGCCTTTTCACAGGGAGGGATCAGTTTTACTTTTGACTTCCCCGGACTTCATAAAAAATTAATAATCAAGCTAACTATGGTAGTACATGCCTGTAATTCCACCTACGTAGGAGGCTGAGGCTTGCAGATCTCCTGAGGTTAAGAGTTCTAAGCAGCAACAGGCCATGGCAATTGAGTGCCTGAACTAAGTTCAACATTAATGTGGTGAGCTTGGGGTTGTAGAGGAAAGGGTGGAATTGGGCCACTGTATTTCCAGAGTGAGAGGACTTACCTTAAAAAAAAAGAAAGGAAGGAAGGAAAGGAGGGAGGAAGGAAGAAGGGAAGGAAAGAAGTGGAGGAGAGGAGAGGAAAAGAGAGGAGAGATGAATAAACAGCTTTCCTTAGTCTGGATTACATTCTGAATGTCCAATAGCTTCTACATCTACTTTGTACTGAAAGTTAAACCTGGTAAAACTTTATCAGTCACTAAAACTGGAGTTGGTTTCAGTTGCTTCCTTAGCATTTCCAAATAGGTGAAAAGAATACAACAATATATTTGCTACAATTATGTGACTCCCTTCTCCCACATGGGTTCATTAGCTAATTAAGATTATAGATCTAGAACTAGCAAGGACCTGATAGGCCAATTAATTCAAGTTCCTCACTTTGTATAAGAGGAAACTGACATCTATGATGACACAGATCACATCAGAGGTAGAATATGAACCCAAAATCTCTGACTCCAAACCAATTAGCACAAAAACACAATTAAAGGATTATTGAATAGACGAGGCAGTTTAACTTCATTTCTCTTCCACCACTGACCAGTTATCTTCAGTCAATCAGCCACTAAGTTTTTACAGTTGAATAGTTGATTGACTTTCTTTAGGCCTGAATAGAATTTTCATATTCCTCCAACATTGTATTTTATTGGCCTTGCTGCTTTATACATATTTCCCCTTTGGATTTATTCTCTTTTCTTCTGGTTTTTGGGATCTTTGTGAATTTAAACACCACAGAAAACTGCTATTTGCCTCATAATGGCTTCTTCAGAGCTTTTGTGGAGACTAATGACATAATAATAATGTTCTCAGACCTATATTTTCTACTTGATAAACTAGCAATTAGATGATTAGAGCATTTTTTAGAAACCCACATTAAGTATATAATATACCAGGAAACCAGGCCATCATATAATTATAGAGGCAGAAGAAATGATTTGCATAACTGTAAACTATCTGAGTTCCTACTGCTCATGCTTAGAACAGGATTTTTTTTAAAAGACTGTATATGTATTTGAAATTGAAAATACTTTAACAAAGGTGGCAAATGAGATGATAATTATTTTTACCCAGATCTAAGTGTTCAATAGATCATAATCATTTTAAACAGTTTAAAATTTTTCTTTCTTTAAGAAAAGATGGCCCTTGTGAAATCTACTGAACATAACGTTCCGGACAAACTTGGACAAAAACAGCTGAAGGCAGTGATCAGGCATTTTCTGAGTGTCTCCATCTACTGATGGCACTACATTGGATAATTAACTATGCCAGTTATTTTAGCTCTGATGAAAACCACTTTTGTAAAAGTCTCTTCCTATGTCACAGGAAAGCTATGGGGACCAAATGGGATACTAATGATAATTGTCATTCAAACAATGCTTTAAAGTTTGCAAATCACCAACATACATTGCCTCATTTGATCCTCACAATAAACATCTGAGGTAAATACTGAAAGTATTACGATGTCTACTTTATAGAGAGGAAAATGACACTCAGAAGTTCAGTAACTTGCACAGTCACATAGAAGGACAAGGGTTTAAATGAGGATCTTCCTGACTTCGTGTTTAGCATTTATCATCCATTACGCCAGGCCTTCTCAAGACAATGAATGTGAAAGAGCTGGGAAATTATAAATTGCTATAAAATGCAAAGTATTATTATTGTATATCTTCAAACGGAATTTAAGCTATATGTTTCTGTTTCCTTTGAATCTTGTCCAATACACATCGGCAATAGGGTGAGTGCTTTTCTTGCTTTTTAGAAGAAAAGGAAATTAAAATAACCCACAAAAGTTCAGAGTAGCATAAAGGAAAACCCAAATCCTAATTTTAAAAAGAATTTCATTTTCTTCTTTTAAAAAAATATAATTTGTTGGAGGTGACTAGGTGGCATAGTGAATAGAGTACTGGCCCTGGAGTCAGGAAGATCTGAGTTCAAATATGGACTTAGACACTTAACACTTAATTAGCCATATGACCTTAGGTAAGTCACAACCCCAATTGCCTTCCAAAAAGCAAAAAAAGAAAATGATAACATAATTTATCTTTTGCAATTATAGGTTTAGTTTAAATATATTTGTTGTTCAGTTTTTTCAGCTGTGAACAACTCTTTGTGAACCCATTGGGAGTTTTGTGGTTGTTTTACAGAGATACTGGAGTGTTTTGCCATTTCCTTCTCCAGCTCATTTTACAGATAAGGAAACTTAGGCAAACGTGGTTAAGTGACTTGTTCAGGATCACACAGCTATTAAGTGTCTGAGGTCACATTTGAATTCATGAAGATGGGTCTTCCTGACTAGGAAGCAACATTCTATCCACTGCACCATCTAGCTGCCCCCAGTTCAGATACATTGTTTCTTTTAAATTCATGAAAGGAGATGACAATTGAAAGGGTGTAAAAAGATGTCCTAATTACTCTCATAAGATAAACTCACTACCCCAGGTTGAAAGCACAGGTTAGGCAGGCAAATATTTTTCCTAAAAGGCAAAAGAGTCAAAATTAAAGTGACAAGGTAGAAATCATAATTGGGAGGTGAGGGTGGGAGTGAGTACACAGTGTGGGTGTGGAGGAAGAGCACCAGGATGGAGTCAGCAGAAGCAATACTATGACAGTTTTACTAATTCACAACAAAAGGGCTTCAAAGAGTGGGAGTGGTATGCCCACATCAAAGTGAACTACAAATATTGTATTTAGTTTGTTATTCTATTCTCTGGACAGACATGGGCTCCTAATTTAGTACAAAAGTCGAGCAATACATCTAATTTTAAGTCTTAATAATAACAGTTCCCTTTGCAAGGAGCTATCCCTTACATAGAAGGTTAGTCTTACTACCTGGGATTTCAGGCAAACTTTTCTGCTGACCAGTAGGTACTATTCACAATTCTAACAGTTGATTTCCCCCTTACTGTTGGCCTTTACCATTATATTGTGTAATATCACCTAACCCCAGAAATTGTGTTACCTAGAACAATGTCTCTCATTGCATGAAGTAGGAGAAAAAGACTAGACATCATGGGATATGTTCAATTATAAACTTCTTTGTGGTAGGGATTATGTTTGAACTTCCATCAGTCAGACAATAAGCATTTATTAAGCACCTACTGTATGCTAGGCACTGTGCTGGGGACATAAAGAAATGCAAAAGAAAAAGTCTCTATTCTCAAAGAACTCACATTCTACAACACTACACCTATGCTTGGCAAATAATTGGTCCTTCAACTTGTTTTTTAAGTGGTTGAAATGAATTGAACTTATCTAGGCTTATGTACTGCATCATATTACTAATAAAAGTTAGCATTTATATGGTACTTTACAATGGTATTTGCAAAGCATTCTACATTATGTATGTTATCTCATTTGATCCTCGTAGATGCTGTAATTATCTTCATTTTATAGTTGAGGGAACTGAGACTGACACAAGTTAAATGACTTGCCCAGGGTAACACAGCTAGTTAAAGTCTGAGGCAGGATTTGAATTCAGACTTCTTGACTCCAAGTCAAAGACACTATCTACTTCAATACCTAGTTGCCTGGTACCAGGTTTATCACAAATTAACTGTGTAAGCTTAGGCAAGTCATATACTGTGGGTTGGAGTCCCTGCACGTATAAAATAGAGAACTAGATGATCTTTAAGGCCCCTTGTAGCTCTGAGGGTCTATGAGTCTGAGTTTCATTGTCCGGACCCCTTCAACCACTCTCATACTGAGATATAAGTTCTACAGGGTTATTGTCTATTCAATGATTTCATCAGTTTCTATCGGTTCAATCAGCATCACTTTGCAAAGGACTTCAAATCTATTTCATGCTGTAATCTCTCTCATGAATTCTACTACAAGCTTACTAACTAGTGCCTGGTTATTTCCTCCTAGATATTCCAAACACATCTTGACATGTCCAAGACAGGACCCGTCATATTTCCTTTGGTCTTATCCCTCCTCTCAATTTCTTCATCTCTATCAAAGGCAGCACCATCATTCTTATCTACATTTTTACCCTTAAAGTCATGCTTGATTCTCCCTTTTTCTTCAATCCCTACAGCCTATCATTTGTACATCATTTTTTGTTATACTTTCATATCACCCACTTTTCCCCTCTCGTCTCCCCTCATACAGCCTCTACTGAGGTCCCTTATCACCTCTGGTCTGGACTCATACAATAGCCTCCTAATTAGTTTCCCTGTTTCCAGTTTCTCCTTTGTCTAATTCAACCTCTATGTAATTGCCAAATTAATGTTCCTAAAAAAACAGGTTTCACCATGTCAGCCCCTACTCAGAAATCTTTAATCCCAACCTTTTGGTGGGAATATAAAATATAAAATAAAAAATATGAAATAATACTTCCCGCTACTAAAATTATAAAATGATTATTTCATTTTATCCACCAACATGTACTCTCCATTTCAGGCAAACTGCCCTGCTGGCTGTTCACCATGCATGATATTCTGTGGTCCAGGTCTCCTTGCCTCTGCAGAGTGATTCCCCTTTTCTGGGAGATGGTCTTCTCTCACACCTCCCATCAAAACTGCTCAGGTGTCATCTCTTCCATGGAGTGTTTCACATCTCTTTTTTTATTCCCAAGCCCCAGCACAGTGTCTGGCATATAGTAAGTACTTAATGTTTTCTGATTGATTGTCCATTCCTTATTCAATTCAAAATTTCCAGCCTGGATTTATTTACCCTTCAGGAGCAAGGAAAAAAGGAAGGAAGGGAAGGAAGAAAGGAGGAAAAAAGGGGGGAGGGAGAGGAAAGGAAGAAAGAAAGGAGGAAGGAGGGAGGCAGGGAGGGAGGGAGGGAAGGAAGGAAGGAATGAAGGAAGGAAGAAATGGAGGGAGGAAGTAAGGGAGGAAGGGAGGGAGAGAGGGAAACAAATATTTATTAAGCGTATGTGCCAGGCACTGTGCTAGATACTCTAAAAATACAACTTGTGTTCTCTCTTCCACGTCCAGTGATGGACTTATGGTGGACACTCAATCAACTTATCCCACTTGAGCACAGAACTCCTAAGCTCAAGTAACCCAAGAGTCTCAGCCTCTCTGACAGCAAGATTTACAGTCCTGAATGACCTTGCCTATCTATTCTGTTTATTTTCATGAATTCCTGAAGAAAACCAACTAGAATTCCCTAACTTTTTTTCACCAAGCTCCCACTATTCTGATGCCAATGCTGTCAGACACTCGAGGAATGGATCAACATAGAATTCTGTGGGAAAAGGCAGAGTCATGCTGAAGAATACACATCCTCCTAAACTTTTGAATATTGTACCTGAAAGGAAAATCTGTAGCACTCTTCATTTGGATTTCCCTTCCTCTTGGCTTGCGCATAAGGAGCTTCAATGCATGCTAAACAACTGTATTTATAGATGCCTATCATAGTAGTCCCAAAATGCTTCAGGATAAATAAAATAAATAAAATAAAAGCTGTTCCAGTATTGAAGACAACAGCTTATTGTGGGTTGCCATCTTGACATTTGCTTCCTGTTGATATTTCTCACTTAAAAAAAGTCTTGGTGATGTTGTAGAAACAGGGCAGATGTATGTTAGAGTTTTTATCATCTTCATGATAAGAGAGAGAGACAGAGACAAAGTCAGAGTGGTGTTAATTTTTAATTATGTATTTAAGGAAAATTATAGTCTAAGACAAATATTAGGGGAGAATTCAACTATTAGTCCCCTGAAAAGTTCATCCTTCACTCAAAATAAAATTTTAACTGTTTCTGATTGTATTTCAAATTGGTGCCATGTACCTGAAACCAGCAAAAGGCCTGGCCAATATACTACTATCTGAGAAAATAATAACTTCCATCTCATCTTAGGGTTTCAATTCTATCTTTCTAAATTAAAAAATGATGCTAAAATTAGTGGAACATATAGCTAATCATCATTATTTGCATTTTAAATTCTTCTATAAAATGATTTTTAGCATTTATTTAAAATGTTTTAGAATATTGTTCATTTGCAAATATATATACGTTCACCTTCCATATATAGAGGAAATATAGTCTAGAGTGGAAAGAACTCTAGATATTGAGTCAAAATTCCTGGTTCTGATACTTCCTTTGTAACTTTGGACAAGTAATTTAATAAGTCACACACACATACATATACACATATGAATATATAATTTTAAACTTTGCAAAAGTGCTTTACATACATAATCTCATTTGAGCCTTTACCTATGAGGTCGCAATTATTTTCCCTTTTTATGCAGATAAATAAACAGGCTCAGAAGGGTGAAATAACTTAGCAATATTAATATAGTTATTAAACATAAAAGGCATTATGTGAACCCACATCTTTCTGATTCCAAGCCCAGAACACTAACCACTACTCAATGTCATATCTCCAAAATAATTATGAGAATATGGTGGGTTATTAGGTCCTAGAGGAGCTCAGTTCCTCCACAGACACCCCAGTAAATACCCAAAATGAAAAAATTATAAAGAAAAGCCAAGAGAAATAGCTATATTCTCTTCCCTAGGACTGCTCCAAAAGATTATAAGGATCTTGCAGAAGCTCTGACTGGACATAAGTATAGTAAACCAAAGGCAAATTCACAGGACCCACAACAGGAGACAGCATTAGACCAAGGCCCAGGCAGCTTGATGTCCAAACACCAGAATCTCCCAGAAGGCTACTAGGCTAGACTGGAGCCCAAGCAGCCCACAGAACCATCACAGAAGGCAAAGCAAGAAAAACTGTTGGGGCAGCAGTGGGCCAAGCACGGCACCTGGAATGATAACGGACAATCAACACTGTCATCCATAATGTATGGGTGCAGCCTATAAGGCCTTCCGCAAAGGACAGGACCTACTCTGGGTCCAGAACTATGTAAGGAGAGAGAGAAGGATGACAACTAAGTCAAATCACTGAGAGACTAAGTTCAATCCCAGAAGGTGGGGCTTAGTCTTAACCACCATATCCAGGATAAACAGGGCCTGCCCACCCCCTCCAAGAGAACAGGCAGGCACAGAGTTTAATCCAAGCACAAAGACCTTAAAGATACATAAATAATAATAGGAATAGCCAACATTTATATAGTACCTATTGTGTAGTAGGCACTCTGCTAAGAGCTTGCAAATATTACTGTATTTGATCCTTACCGGAACCCTGGGATTGCAGAGTTATTATTATCCCCACTTTAGGTGAGGAAACAGAGGTAAACAGTGGTTAAGTCACTTGCCCAGGATCACAGCTAGTAAAGTCTGAAGTCAGATTTGAATTCATTTAGTCTTCCTGATTCCAGGCAGAGCTATCCACTACACTGCATAGCTGCCCAAACAGAAGGAAATGCTAAACACAGTGCAGAAAAACTATGGAGTGAGAGGAACCCAATAGGTAAAACCATAATAAGAGAATAAATTCACAAATCCAAGAGAGGAAGACAGACAGAGCCAGAGAGACAAAAAGAAAAAGGGATAGAGAGGCAGAAAAAGAGAAAGAAGGAGAAACAGAGCACCTTCATCAAGTACTTATGACATCAATGACTATATGTCATTATGCTAAGTATTAGGGATACAAAGATAAGAAAACAAGATGGTCACTATCATTAAGGAACTTACATTCAAATGGGGGAAGACAATTCCATAAGAGGGAGCAGGAAAAGGGTGGTGATATGGGAGGTTAACAGCACCATGGTTTGGAGAGGGCTAAGAAGTGACTTTTAAACCTGATTTGGGGCAAAACAAAAAGAAAGTTCACCTTTCATAATCTTATTTCCTGGGGGAAGAGTCCAAGTTTCAAGGTGAAAGAGATGAGGATGATGACCAGACATAGTAACTATAGGAGCACCTAGAAGAAATGAAACAATAAATACAAAATGTAATGTTAAAGGAAACAACAGCCAAGGAGCATAGAACAGATGGTTGAAAACTCTACCCAAGAACTGGGAATGAGTCAAACATTAAGACACAATTACATAAGACAATAAAAAATATTAAATTCAAATAGAAATAGTGGGGGGAAACAAAGAAAATATAATATATGTAATATTAAAATCAATTGATCAAGAAAATAGGTCGAGAGATAATTTAAAAATCCTAAGACTACCTGAAGATTAAAACCTAAAGTGCCTTGATAATTTGATAATCGTCGTTTTAAGAAGTCATACCTGAAAACAGTTCACATCTATTAGAACCACAAGTATATGTGAAAATATCAAGAATCCACCAGTCATATCCTAAAAGAAACACCAAAATGAAAATTCCCAGGAATATCATATCAGAATCTCACGTTTCCCCTACATATCAAAAATAGAAAGAGTATAAGTACCAAGGAGATAGGATTGCATAACACTTAGAAGTTACATCTTTAAAAGAGAGAAGAGTTTGGAATAAGACAGAGGGCCAAAGGTAAAAGCTTATTACCAAAAATAACCTATCTGGCAAAACCGAGTCAAATTCTAGAGAGGAAAAACAAACTCATTAGTGAAATAGAGAACTTCTAAGCAATCTAAAAGTCCGGAACTAAATATAAAATTTGAAGTAAAAACACAGGAAACAATTGAAACAAAGTAAGATAAATACATATGATGAACTGGAAGGGACTATATAATAATGAACTTTTTATATTCTAACAGGAGAAAACAAAGTAGTGTTCCTTCATAATTCTGATGTCCTCAAGGGACATAAAGTTAATAACACAGAGAATCTGTGAATGTTTTTATTTTGTCTTTATAGCATTCAAAGAAGAAAATGGGAAGGAAAGAAGAATATAATAGAAATAGAGAAAGAAGGAGAGGTCTCTAGTTATCTCACAAAATAGGTTTACATGAGACAAAAAGTATTAAAACTTGGAGAAAGGGATGGAGTGAACTAGCATCACATGAACTTTATATTCATCTGAACCAAAGGAGGGTTGAACTAATTCACATAAACACAGAAAGAGTGTTTTGTAGAAATATATTAAAATGGGAAAATAGATGGGGAGAGGGAGAGGGTTAAGAAAAAGAGACACGATAGGTAAAGGAGTAGTAAGAAGCAAAACAAGCTCCAACATCAGAGGGTGGGGCATAAAAAGACAGACAAAAAGAAATAGAAACCTGAGATCAGGGGGCAGGAAAAGGAGAAGTAATAAGGCCAATAGAGAGGAAATGTATTACTGTAGTTATAGATCACTAAGGTTAAGCAGCTCCTTTTCACAACCTTCTTCTTTGGGGTAGGAAAAGTTAAAGAAAAGAAAAATTACATAAGGATAAGATAGAAAGAAATGAGTAATTAACAGTCACAATTATAAGTTAATTGAATGAACTCATAAAAGGGAAAGGGATGGCTGAACGGATTAGAAAGCAGACTACAACAGTATTTCTTACAAGAAGTGTACTTGAAACATAAAGATTCACAGAGTTAAACTGAGGAACTAAAGCAAAATCTGTACCATTATTTCAGACATGTCAACAGTAAAAAAAAAACAAAAACATACACACATCAAAAAAAAACCAAGCAAAACCAAAAAAAACCCAAACTTCTAGGAAACTACATTATGATAAAAAACACCATAAACAACAAATCAATATAGTATTTCATATAAATATATCAAATGGCATGATAACTAAATATATAAAGGAAAAAAATAAATCAAATTACAGGAGGAAAATTACAAAATTTATAATAGTTGAAAACCCCAATGTACCCCTTTCAGACTTAAACAAATTTAATAAAGATATAAACAACAACAACAAAAAGAAGTTAATGACCTGAAAAGAACTTTAGGGGGGAAAATATGAGATTATAGAGATGATAGCTATCTGGTCATTAAAGTATGAGAACAAAAAAGAATTTATATATTCCTCAGTTATGAATGGCATTTTTATAGATATTGACTATAAAAACCTCACAAATAAATTCAAAAAAGTAGAAATTTGATAACATTATTTACTGAATATGGTGAAACAAAAATTACATTAAAAAGAAACCTTTGAAAAAAGGATTAAAATTAATTGGAGGCTAATTGAATCCCAAACAAATAGTGAAACAAACAACAAATAGTAGAAATTATTGAAAATTTCATCAAAGAAAATGACAATAAGAAAACATACCAAAATTTCTAGGATTCAACTAAGGATTGTGCAAAAAGCAGTCCTTAAAGAAATTTCTATCTCTAAATGCTTTGATCAACAAAAGAAAGAAGGAATAGAACATTAAATGGCAAAACCTAGAAAATCAACAAACAAAAAACTCCAACTAAACACCAAAATAGAAATTCTGAAAATCAAAGAAGACAATAACAAAAGTGAAATTATTAACATAATAAACATTTAGTTAATAAATAGAACTATGATCTTAAAAAAACAATAAAAAATAAACAATTAACTAATATGATTAAAGAGAGAGAAATAAAATTTTGTGTATCAAAAATGCAAAATAATATTTCATAGTGATTGAAAATGAAATAAAGGAAACTATCAAAAACTCATTGCCAACTATATACCAACTGAAACAAAGCTGATAACTGAAGAAATGGATAGACTGTATAAAATATTCAGGTTAATAGAAATTGAAACAGGTTTATTTAAATGACAAAGTATCTTGAAAAATAAATTGAACATGTTGTAAATGAACTCTCAGATGAAAAAAAAAATCAAGACCAGATGTAATTTACAAGTGAATTCTATCAAATATTTAAAAGACCAGTGAATTTAAATGCTGCGTAAGCTGTTTACAAAAGTAAGAAAAGAACTATCATCCTAAACTCTTCCTCTCTTCCTCCACCAAAAAAAGAAAAAGAAAAAGAGCATCCTTCTTTCCCATTCAAAAGATTGGTGTATCTTTCAAACGTTTAGAAAAGATTACAAAGAAATCCAGAAAGAATCACAAACAGGACAGCTTTAAAAATTACATTGAATTTATTATAAATTTTAAAAGAAAGGCAAGCTATACATAATAGAGACCTGTAATTTTAGATACAATCAATATTTTCTTCTCTTACTATGCATATGGAAATGCTCATTTTATTTAGTGTATCTTAAATTCAGGATAAAAATATAAGTCAACTAAAACTTGAAAAAAATCGTATGTCTAAGTATTAAATTCCTTCTTTCTTTCCTAACTTCCTAAGCCTCTTCTCTAACAAATTGCCCCCTTTTTCATTGCTATCCCCTAATCTTTAGTCTCTCCTTACCTACTGACTTCTTCATGTTTCTAAAACTAATAATGATGACAATAATAATAATTATTATTAGTATTATATAGTGCTTTGTAGCTTATAAAGTACTTTACAGCTATTAGCTCATTTGATCCAACAACCCTGGAAGATAGGTGCTGCTATTATCCATTTTACAGGTAAGGAAACTGAGCAAGATAGGAGTGATTTACCCAGGACCACACAGCTAAATCTTCTTAGTTTCAATTTTAATACTTTATCCACTGTGCCACCTAGCTTCTATAAAGAATGAGATCACTGATCTAGTCCCCCTCCCTATCTTTGGGGATTATATGTTATTGGCAGGGGGAAAATATAAATATATAAGTTCTCACTTTTGTCATTTGACCAGCCCACCTTATTTTCTGATCCTACTCCTAACTTGTAAAAAAAAAAAAAAAAAAAAGATTGGGGCAGCTAGGTGGCACAGTGAGTAAGAGCGCCGGCCTCGGAGTTGGGATGACCCGAGATCGAATCCAGCCTCAGAAAATGAGCACCCACACACAAATAATGACTGGCCGTGTAACCTTGAGCAAGTTACTTAACCCCAATTGCTTAAAAAAAAAAAAGATTATTGATGATTGTGATGACTATGATTTCTAGGGTTTCTTTCTGTTTTAAATCCTCAAGATTTATCCTTTTCTGGCATCATATTTAATCTGTTTTTCATCTTTGTATCAGTTCCTCACTACATAGATGTTCCTGAAGCAAAGGTATCTGATATTGATACAGTCCTAGGAATAGTTTGAGTCAATTCTCATGGAAAACTTCAGGGCAAGATTTTAGCAAGAACTTACCTATCATCAAAAAAACAGGACTCTAATGCAGACCCACCTCCCCTTCCCAGTTCTACTAAGGGTTTTGAGGATCTTGTTCAGATGAAACTTGAGGGAGTTCTACTTTTAAATGCAGGTAGGAGACCTGATGACCAAAACTGTCTCCCCAAAGGAGGTAAGAGGTAATCCACTTTCACTTCATGACCAGCTCTGTCCATAGCATTATAATAATGTTCACAAGTCTACCAAACAAACCTAACTAATAAGGCTTACCAAATACTTGCTATATGGTTTCCACTATTTAAATATTTCTAGAAGGAATGAAAAGATCCTGATTTTTCAAAGAAGATTCAAACTTTTTTTCCCATTTCACTCCTTCTTGAATTCATCTTTCTTCCCTAGATCTCCTTTTCTTCCTTACTTTGCCTTCCTCCCACCTGACTTTAAGCTCCCCACCCATCTTGCCTTCCCTCTCTCCTTTGTAATTTTTAACCACGATCAAGGAGAAAAAAATAGCCAATCTTTGAGGCAGGAAGGCAACCACCATTATCAATAGTTCTAACTATGTCATGACTTTTTCTCCCAGTCCACAGTTGGCTACAGAGAGTAAGTTAAAGCAGGGTTCATCAAAGTCTCTGGGATGGTATTAGGCATTCCAATATGCTAGTTTCAGAGCTATGTGTATCAGAAGAAGAGAGATCAAGAAAACTAAGGGAGGCTTCATCACAGCAGAATAGCCTTGCTCTGGAGGTCTGGTTTATGGGGACGGCTTTGTCTGTATATTTGTGCTTGTGTTCCTCTGTGTTGTGTAGACTGGAGAAGACTGGAGAAGCTTTATGTTCTAAGCATTGCTGAAGTCTTTCTTGGACTCAGAAAACATTGAATGGTTAGATAATGATGATTCTGTGTCACTAAGTTAATAACAAATGTGTCCTTGTTAACAACTTCCTAGCCTTTCTCTATTTTTTCAGACATAGATGGTTGTACTAGATATCATGGAACCTAAGTACTTAAAGGTTACAGGACCCTAATGCTCTGGAGCCTGAAATGTTCTAGAAAATCTTGAGAAGATAATTAATTTGTAGTTGATTGTAGTTTCCATATGTATTTTAATGCTTGAGCAAAGAAATATCATTTTTCCCTTTAGTCTTAAAGTCTCTCTTCCTAAGGATATATTTTAAAATAAAGAAGAAATTAGGCTTTGAAATATTTCTATTTTGAAAATCCTAATACAAAAGAAAGATAATTAGTGACAAGTTAGATAAGAAGAGTAGCAATTCCTCAGAATTCAAGCCAAGAGAAAAGAAAATGTGCTCAGGACAGCAAAGCAGCCGAGACACCATCTGCAACCTAACAACATGGCAGACCCAACAGCAACTCCAAAGCAACCAACAGAACCACCTTTGTCATTTGCCAAGAGAGCAGCTGCAGTCTAAAGAAGAATACCTTCCATATGTTGGCATCTCTACTTAAAGAGTACAAGTGTTGTATACAATAGCCCATGCACCTGCAGTGTCCCTGACATCATCAAAACAAATGCTATTAAAGTACATAGAAAGCATACGCAAATGTGCATGTGTGCACATGTGTATGCACACACACACACACACAACACACACACACACACACACACACCAGAACTAGATGGGAAAATGAGCTGGATGCCCTCAAATAAAGCTGTGTATTTCACAGAAAACAAACAAACAAAAAGGAATTCTAGCTGTATTGGATGTCTATTGCAGAATGACATTTTTTTCTCACCTTGAAATAAGCTAATGGAATCATTGGCAGCCTAGCTTCTCCCCAAGAATAAAAGTGAGACATTAATTTAGATCACTGTGCCCACCAGAAGTGAAGGTGCTGCAGGGATTTTCAATTACATGCATGCAGATTTGGGACTGTGTTTGGGTGTCACTTGGCTGCCAGTATCCAAGTGCGAGCTGTGTAACACTCTTCTGTCATAGAGCTCATGTGAGAAAACTATTCTGTTGTTTAAGAAATGGCACACATCTTGGAGACCTTCCCAGTTATACAAAAGGGCACAATTTCCACATTATCACTAGGCATACCCTCTGTGGTGATAATTCTATGATCACTTCATGTGCAAATTATATATACAGTTTGACTAATGAATGGCTCATGGGCTCCTTTTTTGGTGGTAGTAGTGGTTAGGCAAATGAAATCAAATTTATTTGGCAATGCTTACAATATGACCCCTAGGGTATACATATTAATCAAATTAGGCTATTGTAGGGTTAGACAGTACAGAAAGGAAATGCACTGTGGTTATTTAAAATAACAGGAAATTTACAGAAGGTGAGGTTTTATCTTATTTAAGCCAATAAATGACTAAACTAGTATTTTCATATTAAGTAACAGATACATTATATTTCAAACTTACTAGTTCTCATTAACTGTACTGCACATGTCTTAGTGCTTCTACAAATGCTCAGAATTGAGGGATGCATTTATTTTCATTACTTATTTAAGAAATGTGATTTCCTAAGAGTAGAAAGATGAGCTTTCAAAAAATCATTCAAGCTGGTTATTTATTATTATGCAGTTTTTGCAGAAGAAAAGTTTGGGATCTTTTAAAATTGCATTCAACCATTTTAAAAAATCATCAAACTATTTTTTAATATTCTGCCTTAAGGTAAATATACATTAAGAAAGTAGAATTGAGATAATAATATATAATTCAGAGCCTTAAAAATTTCCTTTATCTGAAATTGTTTAGCTGTCTTGGGCTTTAACTTATTGATTTCTATTTTATGACTTGATATGACAGTCTTAAACAAGAAATCATTTTGTCTTTTCTTGAAAGTCACTAGGGAAAATGAGCAAACTAATCTTTGCCATAGCTAATGTTTCATTATTACTAAGTATAGATCGTTTGACCTTTTCCCCTCTCCAGCTTGGTTATATTTTTTGCCAGGCTTCCCAAAGGAATGACCTACCTTTGGAACAAAGTCCTAGGCCTGAGGATCCCTAAAAAAAGCAGATTCTCCTCACACAAATGATCCATGGGGCCTTTGTCTCTAGTTCCAGAGTTCTTGCCATTTGATATTGTATAAACTCCACTGGTAATGAACCTCAATTCAAGGAACAGAGTCTAGTGCTCTTACCCAGGTCCCTGAGCCAGCTTGGTCTCATGCATTCAGATATTTTCAATTTTTCACCCCAAACCTTATTTAAATCTTCTTATTTGGATGCTTTCACTATTCACTATCACCCTGACCTAGCATCCTCCTCCTTCTTGCCTTTCTCTTCCCTGTTTCTATGGACAGGAAACCATGGGAGAATGTTTTCCAAGGCTTACTTAGAAGGGAAACAAGAATATGTAAATTCAGAAATAATGCATGAAGTAATTTTGCTCTTGTAATTGGGAATTTGTGATTTCATCTTTGCTTGTACAGATTAGTAATTTGTCTGTAACCTTTACTTGAACCTAATTCATTCTGACCCCAAGCCTAGACCACTATCCATTATGGCAGACTGCCTCTCTCATAATTAAATATTCAAAGAAAAGAAAGCCACTCACTAACACTTTGTAGCACTTGGAATTCCTATGATGTTCTGTCTAGCTACAGTTTCACAAACCTAACCTTAAGTATCCTTTTCTGTCTAGGTTGAAAGATATTGATCTCCCTTGTGGACCCCACTGGAGAATCCTATCTTTTCTACCAGAACATTCCCAGGTTGTTTTGGGATTTTCTTTCTCAGATTTCCTGGATCAAACTTGTTGATGTATTATACAATTATAGGTTTACTGTCACCTAAAAATGAAACTTCTCCACTATATGATGGGATGGGATGGGATGGGGTTGGTGGCTTCCCCCATCCCTATGTAATCTCTGAGAGAGGGGAGGCTAGGTGGTGCAGTGAATAGAGCACTGGCCCTGAAGTCAGGAGGACCTGAGTTCAAATCCAGCCTCAGACACTTAACGCTTACTAGCTATGTGACCTTGGGCAAGTCACTTAACCCCAATTGCCCTGCCTTCCCCCCTCCAAAAAAGCAAAAAATAAAATAAAAAGTAAAATCTCTGAGATAAGTAACTGTCCTTCTGTCTTCCCTTCTCTAAGAACAAAGGAAAAACAATGCAACACAAGACAAGTAAAAACAAGGTTGCCATACTTTAGATTTACAATGCAATCATCCCTCTGACCTTACCCCGCCCTCCAACCCCCACCACGGACACAAAAATAAACTCCTCATAACCTGCTTCCTCCTCTTCACCACCCACTTTCTCCTTAATAGTTATGGTCTGTTTATATTTTCACCATTCTATTAAAAACAGCAGTCTCACTAGTTATTAGTCACCCAACAAATTTGCTGGTCTTTCCTCAGTTCTCTTTTCTCTTGTCCTTTCTCCAGAACTTATCAATGTTTATGCTACTCTGTCCTTCAAAACCAATTCTCCCATGATCTCTATGACATCCCATCCCACTTTCGTTTTGGTCATTTGGTCATTTATTCTTCGTCTCCTTCAATAGGAGAATCAACTTCCCACTCCTAACTTTAGAAAGTACTCAAGAGGATCCATACTCTGCTATTGTTTACTTAAATTCTGTCCATCATCCAGTCTTTCTATCTCCTCTGTTCATTTTTAACTATCCAACTAGGAAAAGAAATAGGTTAATAAGAAGACAAATGAAAACATTATCAGTAAAAACAAGAAATTAAACTTCAAAACACACATTATTGTTCATGGAATTATCAGAAGTAAAAAAAAAACAACTTATTAAGAAAACCAATGGTTTTCAAGTGAATGGCTATCAAATACCATTTTCTATTTTGTAATAAATAGGAGCTTTTAGAAAAAAATCCAATTTTTAGTACTGAGAAAAAAATCCAATTTTTAGTACTGAGAGAAAGAAAATGAAGAGACACTGATAAAGAATGAGAACATCTAAATACTTAAAACATAATTAAACCCCATCTTCCATTCTAGTTTGACAAGGGGAGACAACGAGCAATACAAGGAAGAAATATCTCCATCTTCTAGTTACCTTCAGATAATCCTGCAGGAGTTTTTAACTTGGAGTCTATGAACTTGTTTGATTTAAAAAAAAAAGTTAAATATATTTCAATATAATTTGTTTCCTTTGTAATGGTTTATATCAAAGGCTTCCTAGGCTTCACCAGTTTTCTAAAGGGTTCCATGACCCAAAAAAAATTAAGAACCCCTCACTTCAGAAACAGGTCCTACAACAACCTAGTTCCTGACTTAGAAGTCAGAGAAGAAAAATAATTAAGAACCAAATACTTAATCTTCAGTGAAGCAAACATGGAAAATGTATCTATGACTATCTCAGGAAACAAGTTGTTTAACTTGTTTAACTCAGAGTAGATTTAATGTTATTAAGGTCATGTTTCCTAAATTAAATGTGAGAAAGAAAATAATATCATGTTCTCAATATGACAGATTAAAAAGGATACACTGAGATATATAGAAGCTAACAATTCTTTATATATTGACAGAATATTTTCTAAATATGAAGCAAATATTTGAAAGTCATTATACTTCTTCCCCTGTGTTCTTTCTCTTCCTTTCACTTCCCATATTTACAAAAGTATATATGCATAATCTATAGATACATACATAGATAAAATTGTTTCTGCTCCGCCTGAAAATATCTCATTTCTGTCTCCATTTACTCCTAGGTAAAAGTTATATCCAAAGTGAAACAATTAGAAGTAAAAATCATCTTTTGATTTACTGTAAACCCATTTGCCCAACCTCAGAGGCATCCAGGCTGGCAGCTTCACATTTTCTTCTTCCCTCTCATTCTCCCTCATTCACCGTACCTAATCATTTACCCAATCCTATGGACTCTACTTCCACAATATATCCTGGGTCTGTACCCTCATCTCCATTCACAGTTACGTCACTCTAAGTCAGGTTTTTATCCTCTCTATACTAGATTACTATAACAATCTCCTAACTGGCCCTCCTCACTGTGTTCTCTCCACTCTCCAATTCCTCCATCACAAAAGTGCCAAAATGATCTTTTTAGTATAAAGTTATGTCCATATCAATTCCCTGTTCAGAAATTTACCACACTCTCCATTATCTAAAAGATAAAATACAAACTTTTTTGTCTGTGGCCCAGAAGTTTACATCCACTTTAGAAAACTTATTTTGCACGATACCTTCTTACTCACTCCAAATTACTGCTATGCAACTATCATCTTATTCTGCTCTTTCCTGACTAGATATATATATATTTGAATATCTCCCCTCCTCTGGACTGAGTTTTCAGGGTATTAAAGATTCAATTTTCAAATGAAGCCTTACTGGCCTGGGAGGAAGTGGGGTGGGATGTTAGGATGAACAACCATTAATCTAAGTGCTTGTTAACCTACTCTTACCTCACTGAAGATGAATGATTGAATTATATCTTTGAAATACAATGTTATTAAACAGATGTTTAATGCCATGATTGATTGGGTCAAGGCTATTGTAGATCTAAGCTATACTTCTGGACTCCTCTCTAAAAAGGGAGCAGATAAATCAAACATAGAACCAAATAAAAATATTATTAAGAAACCCTACCCACAAGCGCCAAAATTGAACCTGCTCCATTCCCAGAGTTAGGGCCCTAAAATTTAGAATAATATGAGTCTAGTAAGAAAGCCAAGCACAGCAGAGAGGTGTTTTAACTTTTTTTGTTACACTTTTTTACTATAGTCAGGAAAAGGGGTAAGACTTTAGATTGGTGTAGTTGGCATGATGAAAATGGATGAAAGGAAGATGATTAAAAACAATCCATCTTTCTTTTTACCTTGCCAAGGAAAATCATCTTTGTTTTGGAAAGGACAAAACAAGGGATTTGAAATCTAACATAAGTAGGGGAACAATAAGAAAGTTATTTGGATATCTAGTTATCCTGAACAAGTATGTCATCAGGGATAGATTAGCTATCCCAAGATTCCAAGAAAACAGGTGGATATGACTACTGAGTGATTGTCTATAATCCTTTAAAACAGCATAGAGAAGCAGGGGTACTACAAGACTACAGGACAGATTTTCTTTCTAATTGCATTTGGCTTCAATTCCTGTTCAAACTCTAGAACATTTTATTCAAAGGGTTGCTTATGAAAATCCAGAAAAAGAAACAAGGACCACAAAGAGGCAATATAGTTACCACAGGTCATGACAGACTAATTCCAATACTTTTTTGATAGAAGAGTGGTCGTGGTAGGACAATGCTATAAAGCTTTCCTACTTTTTAACAAAGTATCTGACAAAATCCCACATACTATTGTAATGGAAAACATGGAGAGATGTATGGTAGAGTTAGGTACAGTTGGGTAGATTTTAAGTCAGTTGAATGACTTGATTCAAAGATCAGTCATTCATGTTTCATAGGCAACTTAAATAAGGAAGATTAGTCTAGCAGAATTCTTGGCCATGCATCAATATTTTTATCAATGACTTGAATAAAGTGATAGATGGGATGCTCACTATATTTGGAGGTGAAATAAATTGGGAGGGATGGATATCACACTGGATGACAGAGACAGAATCCAAAAAGATCTCACAAGGCTAGAATATTAAACCAAATTGAATGAGATAAAATTTCATAAGGAATAATCTATCAAAGACAGTATCTGAATCCAGGTTCTCTGAATCCAGGGCCAGGGCTGCTTCCATGGTAAGACACTGCCTCCAAAGTGTGGTACAGCTACCAAAAAACAAAACAAAACAAAACTACTGCAATCCTGGGCTTAAAAAAGGAGGCACAGACCGGCTAGGTGGCGCAGTGAGCAGAGTGTCGGCCCTGGAGTCAGAAGGACCTGAGTTCGGTTCTGGCCTCAGACACTTAATGCACACACAAACAAAAACCTAGCTGTGTGACCTTGGGCAAGTTACTTAACCCCAATTGCCCTCCAAAAAGCAAAATAAATAAATAAAAATAAAAAGGAGGCATAGCATCTAAGACTATTGCTGTGATAGCCCCACTGTTCTCTGTTTAAAAGTAACATGTTTAGTTCTGGGAAACAGTTCAGAAAGGAAACTGACAATGTGGAGAAAGCCTAGAGGAGGGCAGCCAAAATGATGAAAGGGTCAGCAATCATGCCACAAGACAATCCACTGAAGGAACTGGGGGTGTTTAGCCTGGAGAAAAGACTTTGGGGGAGGTATGATAATGTCATTAAGTATTGAAAGAATTGTCACATGGAAGAGATAATATGATAATGTCATTAAGTATTGGAAGAATTGTCACATGGAAGAGAAATTAGAACAAATGATTTTGAAATATTTAAGAGTTTTGACTCTGGATTGTGGTGTACGGTGGAGGTCCTGGAGTGCGTGATCAGCTTGCCAGAGTATGTGGAGGCTTCAGAGAGGACACCCAACTAAATAATCAACCAGGATTCCAAAGAACCAAATATGAAGAATGTTACTCACCTCCTCACAGATAATAGAATTAAAAACAGGATATGGAAATTCATTTTCAAATATGGCCAATATGGGAATATATTTTGCTTGACTGTGCTGTTTAATAAAAATCCCCAATTCAATATCAAAATGGAAATCCTGAAAATCAAAGGAAATATAAGTAAAATTTAAAATTAAATAATTGAGCTATTTAATAAAACTAGGAGTTGGTTTTATGGGGGGGGGATAGGTAAAATGTTCATTGATTTAATCTAAAAAGAAAAAGAAAGAAGAAAACCAAATTACCAGGATCGAAAATCAAAAGGAAGTATGTGCTACCAATTAAAACTAAATCAAAGAAATTATAGGAGTTATTCTGCCCAAAATTACACGTCAGTAAAACAAAGTGAAATGGATAAATATTTGCAAAAATATAAAGGAAGAGGGAATAGAATGTTTAAATAGCCCTATCTTAGAAAAAAATAATTGAACAAATCACCAATGATCTCCCTAAGAAAAAATCACAAGGAGCAGATGCATTCACAAGTGAATTCTTCCAAAGATTTAAAGAACAATGATTCCAATAGTGCATAAATCATCTTTTTAAAATAGGCAAAGAAAGAATCCTGACACATTTCTTTTATGACACAAATATAGTGCTAAATCTTAAATCAGGAAAAGCAAACACAGAGAAAGAAAACTATAGACCAATTTTCTCAGTGAATAGCAATGCAAAAGTTTTAAACAAAATACTAGCAAGATGACTTGAGCACTATATTGCAAAGATATTACACTATGACCAAGTGGAATTTATATCAGGAATTCAGGGTGATTCAATATTAGAAAACTATAAGCATAATTGACTATATAAATAATAAGAAACAATATAAATCATATGATTATCTCCATAAAAAAGCTTTTGACAAAATACAACTCCCATTCCCATTTAAAAACAACAACAATAACAACTAGAAAGCATAGGAATAAAGGGAACTTAAAAAAAATGATAAGTAGTATCGATGTAAAACCAAGAGCAATCAATGTCTGTAGTGGGTGTAAACTAGAAAACTTCCCAGTGAAATAAGGAGTAAAGTAAGGATGCTCATTATTACCACTATGGTTCAATATTGTGTTTAAAATGTTATCTGGGGGGGGTGGCTAGGTGGCGCAGTGAATAGAGCGCCGGCCCTGGAATCAGAAGGACCTGAGTTCGGAGCCGGCCTCCGACACTTAATCCATACAAACAAAAAAAAAAAACCTAGCCGTGTAACCTTGGGCAAGTTACTTAACCCTAATTGCCCTAAAGGGGCAGCTAGGTGGCGCAGTGAGTAAGAGCGCCGGCCTCGGAGTTGGGATGACCCGAGATCAGATCCGGCCTCAGAAAATGAGCACCCACGCATAAATAATGACTAGCCGTGTAACCTTGAGCAAAGTTACTTAACCCCAATTGCTTTAAAAAAATAAATAAATAAATAAAAATAAAAATGTTATCTAGGGGGTGGAGTCAAGATGGCAGAGTAGAAACAGGACCTCTGCATAGTTCCAGCTCCTACCCCCACCCCCAAGTCATGTAAAAAGAGACTCTGAACAAACTTTGGAACTACAGAACCCACAAAATGATACAGAGAAGCTAACCTCCCTCTGAGGACAGCTAGCAGGCCGGCAGGAATCGGCCAGTGCAATGCTCTGGGAGCCAACCCCAGCCCAGCTCGAGCCAGAGGTTTTAGCCCCAGGGTGGCCTGACCAGCCTCTGGCTAGAGTGACTTCAGATCACCAGCAGCTTTGGCGGTTTCCAGAATTATCAACCCATAGCTGCAAAAGACAAAGTGAGAGGTCAGTGCAGTGTGGATTTTGGGATCCAGTAGTTGGGAGTGTGGTCAGCCTTTGTCCGCAGGGTGAGAAGTGGAGCCCTGGTGCAGCCACTGACACATGGCAACTTCAGCTCCTGGCCTGCAGATTGTAGGGCAACCAACTGACCAGTCTGAGGGGTAATCACACTTGTTTTAACCTGCTTGGATCTGGATTGTGGTGTATGGTGGAGGTCCTGGAGTGTGTGATCAGCTTGCCAGAGCATGTGGAGGCTTCAGAGAGGACACCCAACTAACCTTTGGTAGCTGAGAAAACCCTAGCATTTGGGACAAAGCTCCCCTGTCTGGTGGCAGAGTCCTACTGTGTCAAAAAGCTCCAAAGTCAAGTAATTGAGTGGCAACATGAACAGGCAAAGGAAGCAAACTAAGCAGAGCAATCCAACTTTACACTTCTATTTTGGGAACAAAAAGGACCAAAGCATGGGGCAGCTAGGTGGCTCAATGAGTAAGAGTGCCAGCCTCGGAGTTAGATGACCCAGGATCGAATCCAGCCTCAGAAAATGAGCACCCACACATAAATAATGACTAGCCAAGTAACCTTGAGCAAGTTACTTAACCCCAATTGCTTTTTTTAAAAAAAGGACCAAAGCATGGAATAGGAGGAAGACAGTGAAGTCAGAACTCCTGCACCAAAAGCATACAAGAAAAATGGGAGTGATGCAAGAAAATTATGAAATGAGAGTCAACAACCTGACTGAAGAAAATAACCCCTTAAAAAACAGACTAACTCAAATGCAAAAGAAGCTCAAAAAGCCAATGAGGAGAAGAAAGCCTTAAAAAGCCGAATTTGCCAGATGGAAAAAGAATCTCAAAAGCTCACTGAAGAGAATCATTCCTTTGGAAATAGCAAATACAAGCTAGTGACTTTATGAGAAATCAAGATACTATTAAACAGATCAAAACAAATGAAAAAAATAGAAGGCGATGTGAAATATCTCATTGAGAAAACCACTGACCTGGAAAATAGATCCAGGAGAGATAATTTAAAAATTATTGGACTGCCTGAAAGCTATGGTCAAAAAAGAACATAGAAATCATCCTTCAAGACATTCTCAAGGAAAATTATTCTGATGTTTTAGAACCAGAGGGCAAAATAGAGGTTGAAAGAATCCACCCAAGGGGCGGCTAGGTGGTGCAGTGAGTAGAGCATCGGCCCTGGAGTCAGAAGGACCTGAGTTCGGATCCAGCCTCAGACACTTAGTGCACACACAAACAAACAAATAAACAAACAAACAAAAACCTAGCTGTGTGACCTTGGGCAAGTTACTTAACCCTAATTGCCCTCCAAAAAAAAAAAGCCAAAAAAAAAAAAAAGAAAGAAAGAATCCACCTATCACCTCCTGAAAAAGATGCCAAAAAGAAAACTCCTAGGAATATTATAGGGGAATATTATAGCCAGGTTCTGGAGTTCCCATATCAAGGAGGAAATATTACAAGCACCCAGGAAGAAACAATTTCAATATTGTGGAAACACAATCAGGATAACACAGGATCTGGCAGCTTCTACACTGAGGGATTGAAGGGCTTGGAATATCATATTCCAGAGGTCAAAAGAGCTGAGATTAAAACCAAGAATCACCTACCCAGCAAAACTGAGTACCATGTTTCAGGGGAAAACATGGTAATTCAGTGGAATAGAAGACTTCCAAGCATCCTTGATGTAAAACCAGAGTTGAATAGAAAATTTGACATTCAGATACAAGAAGCAAGAAAAGCTTGAGAAGGTAAATAGGGAAAAGAAATCATAAGGAACTTATCAAAGTTGAACTATTTATATTCTTACATGGAAATACAATAGTTGTAACTTATGAAACTTTTCTCATTATGAGAATTATTGAAGGGAACAGACATGTATGTATATATATGCATATATATATGTATAGGGCATAAGAGGGGGATGAGAGAAGGGAGGGCAGGTTTGGGGGGGGAGGGAAGTTGCAAGCACTCACTTTTGAAAAGGGACAGGATCAAAGTAGAGAATAGAACAAGTGGGATGTGGGATAGGAGGGAGGCAAATATAGTCAGCCTTCCACAATATATCTACTATGGAAATGTTTTGTATAACTACACATGTACAACCTATATTGAATTGCTTCTCTTCCCAGTAAGGGTGGGTGACAAGGGAGGAAGGGAATGAATGTGGAATTCAAAGTTTTAAAATCAAATGTTTAATATATATACTGTCATCAACATTATTTTACATGGAACTGGTAAATAAGATATACAGGCACCGGGGCATAGAGACCCACCGTGCACTACTGGAAATTTGGAGGGGGTATCTGAGAAGATATGGGAGAGAGCAGATTGGAGGAGGGGATATCCAGTGAGATCACTATGTTGGGGTGGTGGGTAGGGGAAAAACAGGGAGAAAATTTGTAACTCAAAATCTTGTGGAAATGAATGCTGTAAACTAGAAGTTAATAAAGTATTGGATTAAAAAAAAAAGAAATGCTATCTATACAGTTATTTTTGTTGTGGCAAAGAATTGGAAATTGATGACATGCCAATCAGTTGGGGAATGGCTGAACAAATTGTGGTATGTGAATGTAATGCAAGGCTATTTTGCTATAAAAAATGATGTGCAGACAGATTTCAGAAAAACCTGGAAAGTCTTACATGAACTGATTATAAATGAAGGGGGCAGAACCAGGAGAACGTTGCACACAATAACAGCAACATTATGTGATGACCAACTTTGATAGACTTAGTTCTTCTCAGCAATACAAAGATCTCAGATAATTCCAATAGACTTATGATGGAAAATGCTATCCACATTCAGAAAAACAACTGTGGAGTCTGGATGCAGATTGAAGCGTAATATTTTCTCTTTTTTGTTATTTTGTTTTTTCTTTCTCATGGTTTTCCCTTTTTGTTCTGATTGTTCTTTCAAAACATGACTAATGTGGAAATATGTTTAATATGATTGTACATACATAGCTTATATCAGATTGATGCTGTCTTGAGAAGAGAGGAGGGGAAAGAGGGAGGGAGAAAAATTTGGAACTCAAAATCTTTCAAAAATGAATATTGAAAACTATCGTTACATATAATTGGAAAAATAAAATGCTCTTAATTTGGGGGAGGAAGAAATGCTCACTATAGAAATAAGAGAAGAAAATAAAACAGCAGGAATAAAAATAGGTTAGGAGGAAAAAAGCTATCACTCTGCAAATAATATGAACCCTAGATAATAAACTAAAACACTAGCTAAAACAATACCAACTTTAGCAAAGTTGTAAGATATAAAATAAGCCCACATAATAGCATTTGATATATTCCCAGCAAAGTCTAGGAACAAAAGATAGAAAAAGAAATCCCATTTAAAATAATTGCAGAGGGGGTGGCTAGGTGGTGCAGTGAATAGAGCACTGGCCCTGAAGTCAGGAGGACCTGAGTTCAAATCTGGCCTCAGACACTTAACACAAAAACTAGCCTCGTGACCTTGGGCAAGTCATTTAACCCCAATTGCCCTCCAAAAAAGCAAAAATAAAATAACTGCAGAGAATATAAATACCTGGGAGTCTGCCTGCCAAGAAAAACCCAGGAACTATATGAAGACAATTACAAAACACTTTTCACATGAAGTCAGATCTAAATAAATGCACAAATATCCATTGCTCATGGGGCCAATATAATAAAAATTATAATTCTGCCTAAATTAATTTACTTTTTCAGTGTCATATCAATAAAACTATTGTAGAATTCTCTTACAGAGCTAGAAAAAAAATAAAAACAAAATTCATCTGGAAGAACAAAAGGTCAAGAATATCCAGTGAATCAATGAAAAAAAAATTGAATGAAGATGACCTAGCAGTACCAGAGTTCAAATTGTATTATAAAGTGTCATCAAAGCAATCTGGTGCTGGCTTAAGAAATAGAGTGGTGCATCAGTGGAATAGGTTAGGTACTCAATACATAGTAGTAAATGACCATAATACTCTAGTGTTCGATAAACTCCAAAATACAAGCTTTGGGAGCAAGATCTCATCACTTGACAAAACATTTTGGGAAAACTGGAAAGCAGTTTGAAAGAAACTAGGCAGAGACCAACATCTCATATCACATACCAAGATAAAGTCAAAATGGGTAAATGATTAAGACATTTAGACATTAGAAAGGTGATATCATAAATAGCAGGAAAATTTTACCTAACAGGTCTATGAATAAGAAAAGAGGTAATAACCAAATAAGAGATAGAAGGGATCACAGAAAACAAAATGTATAATTTGATTACATGAAACTTAAAAGGTTTTGCACAAATGAAACCAATGCTGCCAAAATTAGAAGGAATTCAGGAAGTTGAGGGGCAGGGGAGGGAATACGACAAATTTCTCTGATAAAGGTCTCATTTCTCAAATATGGAGGGAATACAACCAAATTTATAACAACAAGAGCCATTTTCCAATTGATAAATGGTCAAAGGATATGAAAAGGCAGTTTTCAGAAGAAGAAATCAAAGCTACCAATAGTAACACCAAAAAATGCTGTAAATCACTATTGATTAGAGAAATAAAAATAAAAACAAACTCTGAGGTACCACCTCACATCTAACAGCTTGACTAACATGACAGAAAATAAAAATTATAAAGGCTGGAGTAGATGTGGAAAAATAGGTACACTAATGTGTTCTTGATGGAATTGTGAACTGGCCCAACCATTCTGGGGAGCAATTTGAATTATGCTCAAAGGGCTTTAAAATTATGCATACCCATTGACCCAGCAATATCACTACTAGGTCTGTATTTCAAAGACATCAAAGAAAATGGAACAGAATCTATATGTATGAAAATATTTATAGTAGCCCTTTTTGTGGTGATAAAAAAATTAGAAATTGAGAGAATGTCCATCAATTGGGAAATAACTGAACAAGCTGTGGTATTATCAGCACAGAATACTATTTTGCTATAAGAAATGATGAGCAGGATGGTTTCAGAAAAAACCTAGAAAGATTAATGCAGAGTGAAGTGAGAAAAACCAGAACACTGATTATAGTAATATTGTAATGCAATTAACTGTGAAAGACTTAACTACTCTGATCAAGATAATTCAAGACAATTCCAAAGGACTCCCAAAGAGAGAACTAATGAATTCTGAGTACAGATGGAAGCATACTTCTTTCCCTTTGTTTCTTATTTATTATTTTATTTTTGTAACATGGCTACTATGGAAATATGTTATGCATGACTTCACATGTATAAGTGATAACATATTACTTGCCTTCTCAATGAGAGGGTGGGTGGGAGGAGTTAGAAGGAGAGAATTTGGAACTTAAAATTTTTTAAATGATTGCTAAAAATAAATTTTAAAAGAAAAAATAAAGTAAAAAAGATAATTGGTTAAAAGAGCTATTTCAATTAAAACTTTAGTCAGAAGCCTATAGCACCAATGCAATATTCCCAGAGCCCACAATCACTATAAATATACCTGCATGGTGCTCAATAACAAAATATAACATTCTCCATATAGAAGACAGAAACAAAACATTTATTCAGACACCAGAAAATTGAGTCCCCAAACCAGTAAACCGATTCCATCACAGCAGCAAAGAAGTTAATAAGCCACAACAGCACAGAGAGCCACAGCATCCTTTAGCCTTCCCACAAACCAACATTTGCTCCAAGCCTAACTGTCTGCTTGCCTGCCATCCTCTCTTCTCCCACCATCTAGCTGTTCAGACTCCCAGCTTCCTGTGGGCTCTGTTCTACCCTCCAGTAAACTCCTCCCACCACAGGCTCCATGTGACCACATTCAGACTATTAGGGGGCAGAGTATACTTTCAAAGCAGGGAAGGTCTTCAAATTCCCTTAGTCTTATTAAGGGCTAGAGAAGATTTTCAAATTACCATTACCATTACAAAGCCATATTGAAAAGGTTTAAGGAATGAAAAGAGGAGAAAGTAGAAATGATCTACATTTCATGGACCTAGTCTTCTTTATCTCTTTCGTAAACAATAGATAAAAGTTTGTAGATAAGAGTTTGGGCCAAATATACTACATTATATTAGACTGAATGAATGAGAGAAAAAGTATTTATTAAATGCTTTCTAAACATCAGTGACTATGCCAAACACAAGCAATCAAAGCAAGACAGAAAGTTCCTGACCTCAAGAACCATATATTCTAATGGGAGAAGATACCATACAAAGGGGAGTGAAAAGGGGGAGGAAAGGTAATATGCTCATGGCACCAGAGTTCAAAATAGCTATGAAGTGACATGAAGGCCTGATTCTGGGCAAGATAAAGTGAAAAGCTCACCAGTCAGTCTAGGATCACAGAGGCAGATTATAGTTCTAGCAATATCATTTCCTTTTGGATGTATTCCTATGAACTTCTCTATAATGCCCCAGAAACCTCTTCATCCTACATCACTTCAGCCCTGAAAATAACACCTCTGTCCTTCAGTTAACTCTCTCTAATTGGAAGGTGGAGGGCTCTTTCTAGAGCTCTGTTTAAGGAGGGTAAACCCAGGCTAGCCATCTCTTCATTTCTCACCAGACTGTACTTTGGTGTTCTCCATCATGCTCCCAGTCCTGTGCCGACCTTGCCCTCTACCCCCCATCCCATAAGCCCACCTCCTTGAACTTCCTTTTATGTGATCTCTTCCCCATTAGAATGTAAACTCCTTGAGGATAGGGATCATCTTTTTGCTTATATTTGTATTCCCAGTGCTCCTGGCACAAAGTAAGTGCTTAAGAAATGTTTGTTGACTCACTCATTATCATGTAACTATATTGTAAGTGATTAACAAATTCTTTCTGGTGTTTCAGTAGTAAATTCCATGTGTCAAGGTCCAAAGTGAGCTCTCCTTTAAGGAATCCCATGTGATGGTAGTAGCTATTTACAGTGAGAAAAAGTTAATATGTATGGAAATGCCTAACTCATATAGGCATGGACTAAAAGGTATTTACTTACCTTTTATAAATTTTATATATTCTATATACAAATGTACATTTATACATGAGTATATATTTATATTTTATATATTTACTTTTTATAAATTTTTCTAACAAAATATTAACAAATGTACTTTTTGTATTGCTAAATAGTATTATTTGGTGAGCAAGTTCTCAGTCTATATCACATTTTAATGAGCAAGACTTGTTTCATTTGAATACATGCACTCTTGTCAAAATTAAACTATTTTCATAAGGAAATTAAATGAGCATGATTACTTTTCATTTATGAGGAACTGTTTCTTTTCATTTTGTAAATACCATTTAAGGTTGTCATTTGTCATTTCTAACTCTTTATATGGACTGCTCAGTACTTTACTTTTTATTGAGATATTGTAATGAGTGAATCTTCTCTTCAAGTCATAAATTTCTGATTTTGCCTTGGAAATGTTTTTTTTTTTTTTCCTGACTGAAAAAAGTAAACCATCAAGACATGGGGTTCCTAAACAAAAAAGAATTAATGAACATCGTTTTAAAGAGTATAACAGACAAGAAGGAATGGTAAAGGCTACAGCGAAACTTTTTCCAATGCACAGAAGAAAGCAAAAAAAGTACAGAAGGGGACACAAATAGAGCAAATTAATTAATATTTTGTGGATTTACCTATACAGACATGAATTTTCTTTTTTTTCAAGTTGCAATCAATTTATTAAAAGAGATGATTGATTAGGCATCTGCAATGAAGACTTCACCTTCTATACCTGGATCAGTGCTGACAGAAGTGAGCTATTTCACAATTTCAGAAGCACTGTGCAAATCAATAAGGCATTTGTGGGTTTCCATCTGGAACCGATCCCAAGTCTTTGAACTTTTGAAAAATTTTTAGCAGTGATTCGAAGTGTCTTAGTGGGCATTCGAACAGGTCCCTTCACTTTCAAGTTCTTTTCCATGGCTCCTCTAATTGGGTCAGCATGCACTTACTCAAGTGATTTCACATTGTGGCTGGTCAGGGTGATAGGAATCTGGGGAATGTCACTTCTGGCTCCACAAATGTCTTACCGGTGTCTTTGAAAGCCATGGCAGTGGAGCAGCTTCCTGATCGACTTACTCCTCTGTGGGACTGAACAGCAATGAGTCGGGTGGAGGAAAGGCAGGGACAGCCAATTCCACCAGGCTGCAGTGATGGGACCTTCACCAAACAGGGGACCTGTGCATTTTCTAAATGACAATTTTTAAAGTTCCCAATTGTTTCTGTAATCCTCTTCCTTGTCCTTTTTATATTGATTTTTGTGTCTGCTAATGATTCAATTCACATTTAAAAAAATTTTTTTTAAATAAATAAATGGATTATAGTCGAAACTGAAAAGCATCTTCTCAAATAGTTTTCATGGAAGATAAATCAGGAAGAAGTTGTAAAATGAAATTGAACAAGTTGATGCCAACAATTTTATTTTAATCTGTATTTATTATGCATTATTCAAAACTGTTGAAAGTCTTTGGGAAAGGGCTCCCTATTGATTTGCATACACTCAAAAAATGTCTTTATCCTACCGAGGATGGGCATTGTCTGACTTTGTGATGGATGACTTCTCCTTTCTTTCTTATATTTTGAGACACCAGAAATGTAAAAAGTTATAATGGTAAATTGTAAGAACCTTGAAGTCAGAAAATGTGTTTGTCATCCTCTTAGCCCGACAGTTCCACAGTCCTTTCAACAAAGTAGATTCAAAGGTAACAGCAACAAATATCTGTTGAATTTGTTAAACACATTACATTTGGTGATCTATATAAATGAAATTACTTTGAACCTATCCCTCCTTGGCTCCATTTCTGTAAGTGTGTTTGTGAAGTGACATCAGTGAATCAATAAAAGGGGGGCTTCCTCAACATTTTTGAAGGCAGTTTCATAGATTGGAGTCGCATTGAAGTCATTTTAGCTTGGGCAGAAACAAATGCTAATCATACTGGAGGAAAGAGAAGCATGAGGAAGATATTTCCTCAACATTTACATGAACATTGACTAAAAGCAGGTGTCAAGTACTGGACTCTTGGAGCACAGGGCTTGTCAGATACTTTTGTATTCTAGAAAACCACTCCCTAGTTGCTTTGTGACTCATTTCTTAATGGTAAAGACTCTGGGTTGGGCCCCAGATGTTCAGGGTGAAAGTATATTGAAGTCAACAAAGCTGTTTCTATTCTCTCTCCCTGCAAGATGACTCTAATTAAAGTGCATCATGTATTTGTATTTTGTGTTTCAAAACCTACAAAAAGGTGAAGATTTTAGATTTCTCTGTCGAGCAAAACAACTGTACATTTAAGCATTTAACTGCCTAGAAGAAATATACTTCCCAAGAACTGCTGCATTATTTTCAAATATCTGAACTGAAAGTTCATTAGCATATTAGTATTAGAATTCTTTTTTTTAATATTGAAAGAAAACATCTGGTTCTAATCAAGAGATAGATATTTCAACAATAGTAAGAATTTGGATATCCAAAGCAATTTTCTTATGAGTAGCTCATATCATGTCAAGCACATTTGCTCTAAAACATTGCACTTTCCTTGTTGGAAAGGCTTCAAATACAAGCCTGGTAACAAATCACAAGCCCATTTTCTAAGGACTAAGCTAAATAGTTAAATTGGAAAGTGCAGCCACCTGATGAACTATTTTGGCCCCCGTGATTCACATACTATGCAGCTACTTATCCCAAAGTTCACTATACAGCACTGCCTCCAAGTATCTGAAGGGACATCCCAAAGAAAATATTTGTTCTTGATCCCAGAAGACCAGAAAACAACTCCTGGGAGTTGAAAACGAGGGGAAACTTTATTTTTGAAATTGGGAAAAATTTCCTAACCATTAAGTCCATCACCATGTGGAATGGGCTGCCTTCAGAAGTAGTGAGTTCCTCCTCATTGAAAATCTTCAGGAAAACTTGAAACTCTGGATACTCACTCTTGGGTATGTTCATATATGGGTACAAGTTGGATTACTTACTAGATAATCTCTGAGGTCCCTTCCAACTCTGAGATTTTTTGATCCTATGATTCTCTGACAGACAGAACCCTAAAATAAGGTTATAGAGGTCCTATGATCCAAACCAGTGAAGTAAAAAACTAGACGGGTAAAATCTCAGATCTAAAGGAGGAGGAGAAAACATACAAAGTCATGCCATATTTGTATTAAGCAACAACACAGGTCAACAGGCCCATGTATCTTTAACAAGTTATGGCCTATGAAGCCTATCAAGTGAAAAAAGTTGGCAGCAGCAAAAAATTGCCTTATGATCATTTATTGTATAAATTATATAATTATATGAAACACACCCTTGAGTTCTACCTAGGGACACAGAAACCGTGCATCTCTCTGTCTGAGATAGTCATGCATATCTTAAAACACTCAGAAAACCTGGCTTTTAAAAACATGACATGGTTAAGCTTTGGCTTAAAGAAAAATAAAACTAACAGTTCAGCAAATGACTGCCCTGCTTTCTAGTTATGATACAAAAGTCTTATTTTCTTTGGTCAAAGTCAGTGTTTATGTGTTTTAGTGAAATGCTGTTTGTTTTCAGTAAAGTTTTAATAATGTCTGTAATATTGCTCTTGACCCAACTGAGACAAACGATTTCAGTGCAATTTCTTACCTCACGTGAACAATCTTTGAAACTATTCTCAAATTGTGTCAAACCCTTTTCATCCTCACAAGGGCATTAATAAGCTGGGAATACTCTAAGGAGTAAAGCAGCATGTTTGGAAAAGGAAGTAAAGCAATGATCTTACAAAATGATCAAATTGCCATGAACTCTTCTCTTTGCCATAAGCAAGCTTAGGGTGAGCATCTCTGAACAAAACTAAGAAGTTCAAATTGGACCATTTACAATTGAGTCAGTGCAGTTTCTATTCATGTCAATGGAAGTAGCATCTGGGGGCATATGTACCATATGTACCCACACACATAGCATTTACATAGAACTTTAAGGTTTACAAAGAACTTTACAGATTTTATCTCATTTGATCCTCATACCAACGCTTAGAGGTAGATGCTATTATGAGTCTCATTTTACAGAAAAGGAAACTGAGGCACATAAAGGGTAAGTACTCACCCACGATCACACAATCAGAATGTGCATGAGGAAGGATTTGAACACAGGTCTTTCTGACTCCAAGTTCAGTTCTTTTATAATTAACCTGACAAGTAGCTGTTCAGCATTTTCTTGAGAATCTCCAGTGAGGAGAGACTACCTGCCTTCTGATGAAGCCTGTTCCACAACAGAACTGTAATTCTTAAAATTTTCCTCAAGCTTGAACTTCTTTCTTTGTAACTCCTACTCAGTGCTCCTGCTTTTACCTTCTGGGGTCAAGCTGAGTCAATCTAATCCACCCCCCACCCCACCCCTCCTAGCCAGTCGTTCATATACTTAAAGATGGTTCTTTCCCCAAATAAATATTACAATTCACATCATTCAAAGGTCACAATAGAGTGAATGTATTCCTTTCCCCAGAACATACATTTGTAAGCTGTTAATTATTCATTCTAATGTTAATGATATCAATCATAGTTTTAGTTTCTGTTCACATACTTCTTATCTTTCTAGGTTTCTCCACTCAGTCGGGCTATGTTGTCAGAGTGTATTCTGTGACTGACCATGTATTACCCTAAGCTTCTATCAAAAGGTCTCCCTGGAGCTCTGTATATGTTTCTTTACTCTTCTCATTGACTCACAAGTATTATGGTGGTACCCTGCTGAGCCTGCACTGCTGCCTGGTCAATCAGGGCTTTCAATTCAATTCCATTCACACATCTTTAGCACCTACTTACTCTGTGCAAGGTACACACACTGCTTTCTTCACAACAATGCTGTGAAGTAAATGGTGCATTTTTATTCCCACTTTAAAGGTAAAGAGATTGAGAATAAGAAGGGATAAGTAAGTCATCCATGATCACACAGCTAGTTAAGGGTCAGAGTCAGGTCTTCCAAATCCCTCTGAGGCCAGTCCTCTTTCCAATACACCACACTGTGCTGCTGTTACTGCTTCTGATCCCTCTCCTTGCACTGACTCGACCCAAATTAAAAACATTCAAGACTCAAGCATCCACATTCATTCTAGATAATCTGAAGCAGAAGTTTAACCAATACCACCCCACTATCCTCCATCTAACATATTCCTGGGCTTCCCCTCTTCATTACGAATCTGGCCTATATTGAAAGAATTCAATATAACAGTAATATTAATAAGGAATACATAATTATCCTGGAGTCAGGAGGACCTGAGTTCAAATCTGGCCAAGTCACTTAATCATGATTGCCTTACAAACACCACCCCCCAAAAATTAATAATTATTAAGGTAATAGCTACAAAATCATGTCATAATTAACACTAAATAGAAAAAGAATTTTGTTTTATCTGATTTGGAAGATTATCTGAGCCACTCCTCCCTCAATACCTATAAAAATGAAACTTTATTTGCTTATAATTTAACTACTATTTATAATTTGGGTTCTAAAGTTCCTGCTTTCTTGGAAAGATGGTATCTCCCAGGTACACAATTATTACAAAACCTAGAAAGCCCCAAGAGCCATGAGTATGATGTGGCAGGCGTGGCAGTATCATACATAGTGATCCCAGAAGTACCTTAATTCTGTGCCTTTATCATCTCTATCAGTCCCAGGTTACCTTGAAGATCCAGATCCAGACAGGGGTAAATTCTAAAGAGGCCATGACTAGAGTTACTAGATAATGGCATGGTCAATTAAAAAGAACATCAAGTAAGTTACCACTTACTGGATCTTAGATAAGTCCAATGTTCTTTGATTTTCCTATTGGATGAGTCGAGATAACGATAAGAAAACTTGCAATATGATGTAATGGAAAGAGCACTTGATGCAATGATCAAAGATGGTTTCATGATGAAGCACTCTTCTTGGTAGGTTCACAGGCATGTTAGGTGATGAACATTGCATATTCTGACAAAAAACATTAGCTATTGATTATCCTTAACTATTCTTTATTATAAGTGAAGGTCCTTGTGTGTGGGCCGGGGAATGTTAAAGGGAAGCAAAATATTGATAAATGATTATAATTTTTTAAAAAGGCTCCAAGGCAAAAATCATAAAAAATACATTTGACTTAGAGTCAAGACAGACTCATTCAGTTCCTAGCTCTGATACTTACTAGCTGAGTGACCTTGGGCAAATGAATTCTATTCTTTGAGTCTCAGTTTCCTCATCCATAAAATGGAATTAAAATCTTTGCACTATTTATCTTGCAGTGTTATGAGAAAAAAGTGCATCATAAACCTTGGGTTTTATATAGATAAGTCATTATAAATAGCCCCAACCAGCAGGACTGTTTGAAAAATTCAGTTGACCATCAATAATGCAAGAACTTTTGTGAAGTATCTTCCATCATGTCGGGTACTATGAGAGACTTAAGTTTTTGATCAAATATGGTCTCTGGCCTTATGGAACTCAAAATTGAGAAGAGATGACCCTTATATAGGTAACTAAAATACAAAATAAGATATGATAGAAACATTAAAATGTTTAAGTGAAATGTTTTATAAGATTCTATCATTGAAATATTATTAACTAAGAGTATTAGGGAAGGTTGTCTGGATGAGGTAGCATTTGAATAGACCTTTAAAACATAAAACAGTTTCTATAAAAAAAACTATACAAAAGCAAGGAATTATCATAAGCATCTACCATAGGTGGTGCAGTGCATAGACTGTCAGGCCTGGGGATAGGAAGACTCATCTTCCTGAGTTTAAATCTGGCTTCAGATACTTGCTAGCTATGTGACCCTGGGCAAGTTACTTAACCCTGTTAGCCTGTTTCCTCATCTGTAAAACGACCTAGAGAAGGAAATGGCAAACATTCTAGTACCTTTGCCAAGAAAACTCTAAATGGGGTCACAAAGAGTCAGACGTGCCTAAAAATGACTGAACAACAACAACTCACTAAGAGAAAATCTTACTCATCTTTAGAGCTAACTACAGACTCGGTGGTTCCAGGTTCAAGACCTTTTAGGGCAGTTTCATACTTGGTCTGCTATAATGAAGGAATGCCACACCCAGTATTTGCTGCTGGAATGTTTCAGAAATCAAATCAAAAGAACTAATGTATATCTGACAATTGGGGTGAAAGTTATATCTTTTAACCTTAAATCACTATTCTAATCTTTAATCCAATAAGTTGAATGTTAGCAATATGAATAACTATTCAAATAAGACAGCCCATATTCCCTTTCATGCCCTAGTACATGACAGAGAGATCAGTCAGAGGCCTGTTGGAAAAAAATCTCAGCCAAAGATGATGAGAGTCCTGAACTAAGGTGTAGCTATGTGAATGGAGAAAAGGGATAGGATGCAAGATATGTCATAAAAGCAGAAACAGCAATTGCATATGGAATGGAAAGAGAGTGAAGTGTCTAAGATAATACTGAGGTTATAAATCTAGGCGACTGAAAGAACAGTGGTGCTTTAACAGAAATAGAGAAGCTTGAAAGAAGATAAGGTTTGGAGAAAAAGAGAATGAGTTCAGATTTGTACTTGAGTTTGAGATGTTTCAGAGACATTTCTGTAACATTCAGCTCGAAATATTCAATGGAAAATTGGTTATGTGGGTATTGAAGCCCAGAAAAGAGATTGGAACTGGATAGATAGATCTATGACTTATCTACAGAGAGATGATAATTGAGTACATGGGAGGGGATAAGTTTAGTGAAAGAGCAATCTTAGTAATAAGAGAGAAGAAAAAAGGGCATGAGACAGAATCTTGAAAAATATACACAGTAAAGGGGCATGATATGGATGATAAGCCCACAAAGAAAATGCAAAAAATTAAGAGAACCAGGGGAGACTCTTGTCACAAAAACCCGGAGAGAAGAGTATCCAAGAGTCTAAAAGGTAGGCGACGGTGATATATGCAGCCATTAATACGGCTGAGGACTGAGAAAAGACCATCAAATCTGGTAATCAAGAGATGACTTATTTTCAGAACAAGCAGTTTCAGTTGAGAAATGAAGTAAGAAGTCAAATTACAAAGGGTTATGAACTAAGAAGAGAGGACGTAAAAGCAACAAGTATAAATTATTCTTTTCCCAGAAGTTTGAGAAAGATATAGGACCACACCTTGAATTTGTTTGTTTAAGGAGTAGGGAGACTTGGATATGCTTGAAGACTGTAGGGCAAAAAGTAGCTGGAAAGAGCTTGAAGAGTGGAAAGCAAAGGGGGATGATTTAGGTAGCCCTCCCTCTGCTTCTGCCTCTTGAAATCTCTTCTTTCAGACCCAAATCAAATGCTAACTCCTACATGAAGCCTTCTATGATTCTCACAAATGAAAGTGATCTCTCTTTCCCCAAATCTACCATAAAACTGTATCTCTCTTCTTTGCCCTTATCATGTTATACTTTGTATCATGTTTATTTATTCATGTATTATATCTTCCCTATTTGATTACAAACATGTTGAAGGCAATAATTGCTTCATTTTTCATCTTCATATACCAAACCCCTGCCTTGCACTTTGGAGAGTGGGAGGGGATCATAGGGTAGCAGGGTCCAAACCTCAGATTTCATCAGTCTAGGAAACTCCAGGTGTGAAAATACTTTTAGTTGTCTTGCACACTGAAATACCATGTTACTTGCCCATGGTCAAGCCACTAGTACCATGTCAGAGGTGGGAGATGAACCCAGGTCTTCCCTGACACCAAGATTGGATTTCAATCCACTTTCCCTTGTTACCTAGGAAGATCTCAATAAATGTTTGTAGAACTGAACTGGAATTTCTTTTTCCTCCATCTCTGAAGGAAACTAGGAGAAAAATGCTGAAAATCATGGAAAGGGGTGAGGGTGGAAGTAGAAGACGAAAGCTGTGAATTGAAAAGAAAAAAATTTTTTAAAAATTTAGTGGTGAGTGAGGCAGCAAGTCCTTCATAGAAGAGAGGCACAGTTTTCAAAGTTAAAAGGGCTTTATATGAATAACTAAGGACAAGTTTTGAATTTACATTGACATATTTAGTGACCCTATATTTATTAAGGAGAAAAAAACATCAAAACGTATGGTATTTTTTCAGATTCTTTTGGCAAACACATTTTGTCTAACCATGTGTTTTGTGTTCCGCCAAAGAAGAAGGCATAACAAACAGCTTGATTCCCTACTCAGTTAAAACCCTCAATGGGAAGAAGGCCCCAGGAGGCATGTTATTGTAGCAAGGCCTCTATTATGTTGGAATCACTAATTTTAATCACGTTTTAATGAGCATCTTGTACTCACAAGACAGACATTAAAAAAATTCCAAACTCAAAGAATCTGTGTAAAACCCAAAGCAGACGATAAAGTTTAAGTTTGATTTTCCCAGCCATTATTTTGAGTTTTAAAGTCCTGCTAACCTTCCCAAAGTACCCAAGCCATTTCCTCTTGTCTAGACAACATAACTTGCTTCCTTCTGGAGATAGGACATTTGGGAACTCCCTCACCCCTTCCCCTCCCTCATTCTACAAATTACTTTTGGTCCACAGCGTGCTGACATCTAACCTGTGCTCTGTCTCATTTCACAAACACAAGATTGGATTCAATCTAAAACAAGACTGTTTCTACAAGTCCCTCTACCCTTCCCACTGTCCCTCTCTCGCCACTCCAAATCAGAAGCCCCCATGCTTGGACTTAGGAGCATTTCTCAGCCAGTAGCTTCACAAATTAGTTTTTTTTCCCTATGGAGGTTCTTTCCCCACCTCATGTTTGTCTTTTTTTCCTCACCAAGCAAGGTCTCATGGCCAGGCTAACAGTTGTTTTGAGCGTAGACAACAGAGAAGCAATCGAGCAGTGGTTAGAGAGCTGGTTTCCTGTGGAGCTGAGGCAATGCTGGCAGTTGGATCCAGAATACTCAAGCTTTGAGTCCTCGGAAGTCAGGTCATCATCTAAAACAGTCAAAACGAGAAGTCAAACAGAAGTCAAGATCAGGCAGTCAAATGGTTTCAATGCACCCACACAAACAAGATTCAAAGCATTTCAGCTGCTGAGTTTCCCTGAAGCACTGACATTTGCTTTTGTAAAACTTTCCAACGAAGCATTGCAGAGAGTATTATTGAGAGAGGAGGACCCCTTCTTTAAAACACAACAGCAATGGGTCTCTAGAAATTAAATTCAATGTCTTATTCTCAAATAAATCAAAATCATTTACACATGAGGCAAAAGACTTAGATCTAGGTTGAAGTCCTGCTTCTGACACAGACTGGCTGTACAGTCCCATAACCTCTCAGTGACCTGGCCTAGGCAAATAAGAGGAAGGAGCAGAGAAGATGCTGGCATTCATCAGAAAAGGGAGATTCCTCATCTGGGAATTCCCCATAGCCATGAAATGTTAGGTCTAGTTGCTGGTTCTGTCTTAGCAATAAGAGTACTCCAAAAAGCCAACGAATCTGTGATGTCATTGGTACTTCCATGAGTCTTCTCTATTTCCTCCAATAAATAGAAAGCACCCATTGTAAGTACTGAGTTTCCCAATTAGAGGAATATACTCCTCCTCTTACCACCACTACCACCAACCACTACCACTGCTGCTGCTGCTGCTTTGCTGTTGCTACTGCTATATTACTAATAATAATAGTTAACATTTATATAGCACCTACTATGTGCCAGATACTGCTAAGCACTTTACAAAAATGATCTCATTTGGTCTTCACAGCACTCCTCTGAAGTGGGTGCTACTATTGTCTGCATTCTACAATTGAGAAAACTGAGGCACCAAGAGATTAAAGGATTTGCCCAGATTCACAGAGCAACCAAGAGCCTGAGGCTGGATTTGAATTCAAGTCTTCCAGGTCCAGCATTCTTTCCACTGAGCCACCTAGAATTAATACTGTATTGTACCAGTACTCTCTAAAAGCCCTTTTGAAAGCAGGGACATGGGATTGTACTTTTTATATCAATTCAACTCAATAAGCATTTATTAAATATCTGCCATGTGTCAGGTACTGTGATAGTTACGGAGTAGAAAAGACAAAAATGGAAGTCTTTGATCCAAAGGGAAAACAACATGCATACAAATAAAGAACATAAAATGCTTACAAAGTAGACTTGAAGGAAAGGAGAATCACTAAGAATTGGAAAAATCACAGGGGGTCTCTAGTAGGTGGAGCTTGAGTTTGGATGGAGTAAGAGGTTCTAAGAGGTGGCATCAAGACGGGGGAGCATTCTAGGCCTAGGATCACCAATGCCTGGAGGCAGAAGATAGAATGTTGGGATGAAACATCATTTATGGGGAACAAGGAAACCAGTCTGGCAGGTGTGTAGAGGCCAGGAAAGGGGAGTAATGTATAATCAGCCTGGAAAGACAGGCTAGGCAGGATCTGGTTGGGAAGGGCTTTAAATGCTAAGAGAGGTCTTGATATTTTATTCTGGAGGCAAGAGGGAATACCTGAAACTTCTTAATCGGCAAGGGAACTGACATGGTCACTTTAGCATTAATGTTCCGGGAGCTATGTGAAAGATTGGAGAGGGGAAAGACTGGAGATAGCAAGTCTAATTGGGAGGCTATTACAACAGTCCAGTTAGAGGTGATAAATTTGAATTAGGCTTTTGGCTGTGTGAGTGAAGCGGAGATAGTTGGGAACCAAAGACAGGACTAATGCCCAATTTGATTATTTTTAAATGTTTGTTCATGTTATGAAATAACTGCCAATTTTCTACAGAAAGCCCTCACTGCCTTGCAGCAAAAAAAATACTTATTTGACTTTTTGATTCTACCATGAGATGTTGGTTTCTTAATTAACTATCCTATATTTTTTGAAAGAAAAAAATCCATTAAAAATCATCTTTCTATCACTAACATAGTACCTTGCAAAATAAGTGCTTAGTAAGTGTTGAATTGAACATTGATTTTTAAGGCAATTTTCACTTTAAAAACAATTCAAAGTAAGTGGCATGGCATATTTATTACATACAATATATGAGCTGACCCAAAAGTATAAGTGAAGTTTTAGGCTTTAATAACTTAAAAATACTAGATAAGACACTATCATCCAAGCACCTTGTGATAGAAAATGTGCACCTTGCTTTGACCTAAATTTTGTAAATCTTTGCTTCACCAAAAGGCCAAAGACATTGGCTTCCTGAACTATAATAGCCACTTCCTCTCCAGTGAAAACAGTACTCCCCAGGATAGGTTGCAGTAGTTTCCTGCTGCCTTCTATCTCAGTCTTCTTCCCTCTTCCACACCTGAGGACTTGAGGTGCCTATAACCATTTTGTCTAGTTGTATTTGGGCAGAAAATTAAGCATGAGGACATCAAGCTATTCACCTAATATATCTAAGAAGCAATGAAATCACATGTTCCACTTCTCACCCTGTAACATACTTCCACCAAACTGGCCCAATTCTCCCATTGGTGAGTTTCTCTTGGGACCAAACTTCATTCCTCTCCAGGTTCTTCTAAATTTCCAGATTTCATTGACACCCAACCTCCTCATACCTATTCAGATATTTCCTTCCTCCCCTGTTCCTCACCATCAACACCCTTTTGTATGTTATCTTCCTCATTAGAAAATAAGCTGGAGGGTGGAGCCAAGATGGCAGAGGAGAAACAGTACTTCCACAGTGCTCCAGCCCACACCACCTCAAAATTATGTAAAAGGGGGACTCTGAACAACCTCTGGAGTACCAGAACCCACAAAATGACACAGAGAAGCTAACCTCCCACTGAGGACAGCCTGGCAGCCTGGCAGGGAGTGGCCAGCACAGCACTCTTGGAGGCAAGCCCAGGCCCTCATGAGTCCAAGGTTTTAGCCCCAGGGTGGCAGGACCAGCAGCCAGCTGGAGGGACCCCAGAACACCAGCAGCTGTGGCGATTCCAGAATTACCAACACATAGATGCCTAGGACAAAGTGAGAGGTTAGTGATCTATGGACTTTGGGACCAGTATTTGGGAACACATCAGCTTCTTCCCCTGGGGGCAAGAAGCCACTAAGGAGCCACGTCACAGCTGCCATTTTGCAGCTTAAGTTGCAGCTTCAGCTCCTGGCCTGCAAACTGTATGGGGATCCGGCGATCAGTCTTGGGGGTAATCGCTCTTGCTTTAACCTACTTGGATCTGGATTGTGGTCTGGGGTGAAGGTCTTGGGGCATGTGACCAGCTTGCCAGAGTGTGTAGGGGCTTCAGGGAGGGCACCCAACTAATACCTCTGGCAGTTGAGAAAACCCCAACGTTTGGGATGGAAGCTCCCCTGGGTGGTGGCAGAGTCCTATTGTGTCAACAAGCCCAAAAGTCAAGTAATTAAGTGGCAACATGCCTAGGCAAAGGAAACAAAATAAACAGAAAAATTCAACATTAGACTCCTATTTGGGGGGCAAAGAGGATCAAAGCATGGAACAGGAGGAGGACTTGGAGGTCAGAACTACTGCACCAAAAGCCCCAAATGAAAATACAAGCTGGCTATAGGCCATAGAGGACCTTAAGAAGAAGATAAGAGAAGTGGAGAAAAATTTGAGAAGAGAAATGAGAAAGATGCAAGAAAAGTATGAAATGAGAGTCAACAGCCTTACTGAGGAAAATAACACCTTAAAAAGTACACTAACTCAAATGGCAAAAGAGGCTCAAAAAGGCAATGAGGAGAAAAATGTCTTAAAAAGCCCGAATTTGCCAGATGGAAAAAGAATCTCAAAAGCTCACTGAGGAGATCCATTCCTTCAGAATTAGACTGGAGCAAATGGAAGCTAGTGACTTTATGAGAAATAAAAATGCTATTAAACAGATCCAAGCAAATAAAAGAATAGAAGGCGGGGCGGCTAGGTGGCGCAGTGAATAGAGCTCCGGCCCTGGAGTCAGAAGGACCTGAGTTCGGAGCCGGCCTCTGACACTTAATCCATACAAACAAAAACCTAGCCGTGTCACCTTGGGCAAGTTACTTAACCCCAATTGCCCTAAAGGGGCGGCTAGGTGGCGCAGTGAGTAAGAGCGCCGGCCTTGGAGTTGGGATGACCCGAGATCAGATCCAGCCTCAGAAAATGAGCACCCAAGCATAAATAATGACTAGCCGTGTAACCTCGAGCAAGTTACTTAACCCCAATTGCTTTAGATTAAAAAAAAAAAAAAAGAATAGAAGGCAATGTGAAATATATCATGGGAAAAACCACTGACCTGGAAAATAGATACAGGAGAGATAATTTAAAAATTATTATACCTGAAAGCCATGATTAAAGAAAGAACCTAGAAATCATCCTTCAAGAAACTCTCAAGGAAAATTGCCCTGATGTTTTAGACCCAGAGGGCAAAATAGAGGTTGAAAGAATCCACCAATCACCTCCCGAAAAAGATCCCAAAAAGAAAACTCCTAGGAATATTATAGCCAGGTTCCAGAAGTCCCAGATCAAGGAGAAAATACTACAAGCAACCAGGAAGAAACAATTAGAATATTGTGGAAACACAATCAGAATAGCCCAGGACCTGGCAGCTTCTACACTGAGGGATCGAAGGGCAAGGAATATGATATTCCAGAGGGCAAAGGAGCTGGGATTAAAACCAAGAATTACCTACCCAGCAAGGTAGGGGAAAATGGGGAAAAATTGCAACTCAAAATCTGGCGGAAATGAATGATATAAACCAGAAGTTAATAAAGCATTTGGGAAAAAAAAAGAAAATAAGCTTTCTGAGGTCAGAGACTTCCTATTTACTTATATTAGCATCCTCGGAACTTTGCCCAGTGGTTGGCATATAAGATGTGCCAATAAATGCTTATTGATTTGCCTTGTCTTTCACTATCTAATCATCCTGGACATTGCCATTGTTCCCATAGCTGCAAACACCCCAGTTTAAAGACGCAAAGAAAGACTGTTTAGGAGAAGTGCCAGCTAGGTGGTGTAGTAGATAGGGTACAGCCTTGGAGTCAGGAGGACCTGAGTTCAAATCCAAGTTCAAAAACTTCCTAGCTATGTAACCTTGGGCAAGTCACTTAACCCTGTTTGCCTCAGTTTTCTGATCTGTAAAATGAGCTGGAGAAAGGGATATACATCACTCTAATACCTTTGCTAAGAAAACCCTGAATGGGGTCATGAAGATTTGGATAAGAGTGAAACGAGGGATTTTAGCTGGGACAAAATATGCCAGGGAAGCTGGGGGAAGGGGAAGAATGAGGAGGGAAAGCATTTTAGGCCTGGGGGACAGCCAAGAAAAATGCCTGGACTACAGAGATGGAGGGTCTTGATCTAGGAACAGCAAAGAGATCAGTGTTACTAGAACAAAGAGTATGTGGAAGGCTGTAAGCTATAAGAAGTGGCAAGTACCACCTACCACTGCCACTGTTCCAACTGGAATGCCCTCCATCCCCTCTATTCTTCTTCTTGTCTTGGTCTTCATCCTTCAAGGACTAGCTTCAGATCCACCTATTTCATAAAGCCTTCCTCTAGTGTGTTAATATTTAGTTATCTCTCCTTCCAACAAACTTGTGTAGTACTTAGCAAATGAAACACTGATTATAAAGCACTTTGTACACTTCAAAGTGCTATATATTCACTATAATCATTATCATCATCACAGATTTATTCATTACTTTGTTGTTGAGACTGTTGTTTGCTGCTGCTGTTCTTGTCATTGTTGAGACTCTTTGTCCCATTTGGGGTCCCATTTGGGTTTTTCTTGGCAAAGAGACACTGAAGTGGTTCACCATTTCCTTCTCCAGCTCATTTTATGGATGAAAAAATTGAGGCAAACAGGGTTTAATGACTTGCCCAGGATCACAGAAATAATGTGTCTGATGCCAGATTTGAACTTAAGTCTTCCTGACTTTAGGCCTGGCACTCTACCTACTACCTAGCTGTCCTATTGAAAACTTAGCATATGTTTTTGGTTATCTTTTTATCCACATGTCCTATATTTCCTCCTTCATCCCATTCCCTCCCACTATAAGTTCCCTTTTTATATGTGTAGACTCACTAAGTAGATTACTAAGGAAATACATCTGAAAATCTTTTGATATAAAAATAAAATAAATCAATAAAATTTTAATAAAAAATAAAACAAAATGGGAGGACTAGAACTAAACTCAAAACACCATAGGGTACGACAGAACCATCACCTTCCTTGCTATGGTCTCGATACTTGTATCAATATAACTTAAAAGTCAGAATTATTTTTGGAGGTACCTATATCCTAATGTTGACTTATACTTGTAGAGGACCACAGGCCAGTGGGACTCTGACCCTGATGGCTGAATAAGCCCTTTCAGCTGAAGAGCCTGCTATCGGTCCTGGATCGGTTCCCCATCCCCCAGGAAGGCGCTCAAACACACAGGTGTGAGCATTATGTCCTCAAGATAATTGTGGTATACACTCCCTGCATGGAACAAAGAAGTGTGCAGTGTCCTCAGGGGAAAACAATTAGCAAGCCTTCTATAAAAGCTTGTATGGGGGGGTAATAAAATTGGCTCTATTTTCCACTACTCTTGGACTCCTGTCTCTTTTGTGCACTCTCTCAGCCTCTGGGTAAGCAATTCTTTTTCAGCCCTGCTCAAGGATGGCAAGGCTCCCCACATATACTGAGTTTTTTTTCTATGAATTCTTGATAAACCACATCTTGCTCACCCTAAACTCTTGCAGTTGTTATTTTTGAACCATCCCCATTTTATTTAATCTTCCAAGATTTGTTTTAACATCATATTAATCTATTAATATTTTTCTGGATCCTACACTATCTCCCAGATTTATGTCATGTACAAATCTGACAAGTGTGCCTATGCAACTCAGGGATAAAAATGTGGAATAAAATAAGGCCTAAAACAGAGTCTTTCCAGCTAGTGACTTCCCTCCAGGTTGACATTGATCTAATTATTTGTTATTCAAATATAAATCTATGCATATTCTAGTCAAGGAAGGAATGAGATTAATGTGAGAAAACTTATTCTTAACAAATCCATGCAGATTCCTAGTGGTCACTGTTGATGTTCTTTTTTTTTTAAGTAAAATTTTTTTCCCCATTTTCAATATTCTGTCTCATATATATCCTACCCTTTCCTTTGGGGAAAAAAAGAACAGAAATATAAATGACAAAACTCTCATAACAAATAAGCACAGTCAGGCTTGGCCATATGTCCAGAAACATCCATATTGGCCATGTCCAGAAATGTGTCTCATTCTGAATATTAATTTCTTAAGAAGTGGTAGCATTCTTCATTGGTCCTCTGGAATCATGGTTGATTATCACATTAATCAGAGTCCTTGAATTGTTTTAAAGTGTTTTTTTTTTTTTTAATGTTCATGTTATATAGTGTAACTTGTTTTCTTGGTTCTTTCACTTCACTCTTCATCATTTCATGAAAGTCTTCCTAAGATTCTCTGAAAATACCTCTCTTCATGTCTTACAGTGTTCATTTCCAATAATTTGTTCAACCATTCCTCAAATAAAGAGGTGCCACCTCCCCTTAGATTCCTGTTCTTTGTCACTACAAAAAGAGCTGCTATATTTTTGTATGTGTTGAATTATTTCTTCTTTTTTTGATCTAATTACAGACCTACTATAGCATTATCACAGTATCTGTACGCAAAATTTAGTTTGAGGTATAGCTCCAAATTGAAACTTGCTTATGTTTCTGAGGCTTCATAAAGCATCCATTTCACAATGGAGTTGAACAAACCAATGAAAGGGGACTATTCAGCACACTGCTGACCATAACTATCTCTTTGGCAAAGTTATTAATTACATTGATGTGTGATAATTAAAAATATTTTTCCTTATATGCAGTCAAAATCTTGTCACCTGTAACTTGTATCTGTTGCTCCTAATTTGTGCCAGGGGAAAAATGCACAATAAATCTTTGTCACATATCTCCTCAAATATTTGAAGGGAAATACCATATTTCTCTCTTTATCATCTCTTCAAGATAAACAATAATTCATACAACATGCATTTTCAAGGAACTACGATGTACAGATAGTACAAACATCATGAGTGACTAAGAAATGAAGCCACAAAGCTTCCTCAATGCACACAACAGCAAGAAGTAAACAAATCTAAATATAATCAATGAAAACTGCGTCCATCATGGACTCACAATCACTGCAGCTGATCACTGATGTGTGGAGAACAGTATCATAACAGAGAAAGGTCAGTAGGTAGAACGAAGATGGTAAGATAAAGGCAGGGACTTTTCTGAGCTTTCCAAAATTCCCCTTCAACAACTTTAAAATATTATCTCAAAATGAATTCTGGGGCTACAGAACCAACAAAAGGACAGGGTGAAACAAATTTCCAGTCCAAGACAACTTAGAAGGTCACCAGGAAAGGTCTGTCTCACTGGGGTGAGAGTGGAGCTCAGTCCAGGATAGACCACCCTGCCACCCCTGGCAAGCCAGGAGCAGGCCTTAGAGGCATGTACATTAGCAGCAAGCAGCTTCCAGAGCTCTCAACCCACACACAGTAAGGGAGTCAGACAACCAATCAGAAGAAGATTACTTTGCTGGCCCTGGGAACAAGACTCTGTTGCATTACCCATGTGCAATTCAGGGTAAGGGCAAGGAGTACTCACAGGAGCAGGTTGCAGTCATGGTTCCAGAGCTGAAAAGAGTATTTGTGGTCACTCACAGAACAGAGCACAGGTTTAGAAAGCTATAACCATATCCCTCCTAAGATCATGCCACCCTCAAAGAGCTGAAAACTTATAGATGCCCAGAAGTAGCTTTGAAAATAGTAGTACAAAAATCCTGAAGCTCATTACTTTCCAGCCCAGGAGCAGAACCCATTTCCTTTTTCCTTCCTGTTCTTCCCCTCCATCGTAACAGTTTTCCCTTGCCAATTCTATATGAGATAATTTACCCCATTCAGTCTCTCCCCATCTCCTCTCATTATATTCCTCTCTCACATCTTAATTTTACCTTTTAAGTATCATCCCACCCTATTAAATTGGTACTGTGCCCTCTATGTATACCTGTACACATATACACACACACACTCACATATGTATTCATATGCCCATATACCCTCCTATGTAAACATATACATCTATGTATACATACACACACACACACACACACACATTTCTATTCCCTTCAACTATTCTCATACTGAGAAAAGTTTCATAAATTACAATTATTGTTTTTCCATGTAGGAATATAAATAGTTCAACTTTGATAAATTCCTTATGATTTCTTTTCCCTGTTTACCTTGTCAAGCTTCTCTTGCTTCTTGTATCTGAATGTCAAATTTTCTATTCAACTCTGGTTTGTTCATCAAGAATGCTTGAAAGTCTTCTATTCCACTGAACGACCATATTTTCCCCTGAAACATGATACTCAGTTTTGCTGGGTAGGTGATTCTTGGTTTTAATCTCAGCTCCTTTGACCTCTGGAATATGATATTCCAAGCCCTTCAATCCCTCAGTGTAGAAGCTGCCAGATCCTGTGTTATCCTGATTGTGTTTCCACAACATTGAAATTGTTTCTTCCTGGATGCTTATAATATTTTCTCCTTGATCTGGGAACTCCAGAACCTGGCTATAATATTCCTAGGAGTTTTCTTTTGAGGATCTTTTTCAGGAGGTGATTGGTGGATTCTTTCAACCTCTATTTCACCCTCTGGGTCTAAAACATCAGGGCAGTTTTCCTTGAGAGTTTTTGTTTTTTTGCTTTTTGGAGGGCAATTGGAGTTAAATAACTTGCCCAAGGTCACACAGCTAGGTTTTTGTTTATGCATGTTAAGTGTCTGAGGCAGGATTCGAACTCAGGTCCTTCTGACTCCAGGGCCAGCGCTCTACTCACTGCGCCACCTAGCTGCCCCATCCTTGAGAGTTTCTTGAGGGATGATTTCTAGGTTCTTTCTTTGTTCATGGCTTTCAGGTAGTCCAATAATTTTTAGATTGTCTCTCCTGGATCTATTTTCCAGGTCAGTGGTTTTCCCAATGAGCTATTTCACATTGCCTTCTATTTTTTTTATTTGTTTGGATCTGTTTAATAGTATCTTAATTTCTCATAAAGCCATTAGCTTCCATTTGCTCCAATCCAATTCTGTTTTTGCTTTTTGTTGTTGTTGTTGTTGTTTGGAATGGGGAAGGCAGGGCAATTGGGGTTAAGAGACTTGCCCAAGGTCACACGGCTAGTAAGTGTTAAGTATCTGGGGTTGGTTTTGAACTAAGGTTCTCCTGACTCCAGAGCCATTGCTTTATTCACTGAGCCACCTAGCCACCCCTCTCCAATATAATTCTGAAGGAATGATTCTCTTCAGTGAGTTTTTGGGATTCATTTTCCATCTGGAAAATGTGGGTTTTTGAGCCTCTTCTGCCATCTGAGTTAGTCTGTTTTTTAAGGTGTTATTTTCTTCAGTCAGGTTGTTGAATCTCATTTCATAATTTCCTTACATCGTTCTCATTTCTCTTCCCAATTTTTCCTCCACTTCTCTTTTTTGGCTTTCAAAATCCTTTCTGACCTGCAATCAGTTCATATTTTTCTTGGAAGCTTTTGGTGCAGGAGTTCTTACTTCGCTGTCTTCCTCCTGTTCCATGCTTTGATCCTTTTTGTCCCCAAAATAGGAGTGTAAAGTTGCATTCCTTTGTTTGCTTTGCTTCCTTTGCTTGCTCATGTTGCCACTCAATTACTTGACTTTTGAGCTTTTTGCCAACAGCAGAGTTCTGCTACCAGGAAGGGGAGCTTTATCCCAATTGCTGTGGCTTTCTCAGCTGTTGGAGCTATTATTTGGGTGCTTTCTCTGAAGCCTCCCCATGGTCTCTGACAAACTGGTCATGTACCCCAGGACATGACCAAAACAGCGATCCAGATCTAAGCAGGTTAATGCAAGAGCTATTACCCCTCAGACTGGTTGCTTGGTTCCCCTATAATCTGTAGACTTGGAGCTCTGAAGCAGCCATGTGACAATGGCTGTAGGCACTATGGAGCCTCACCTGCTTCTAGCCCTGGGGACAAAGGCCAGACCACACTCCCAAATTTCCTGTTCCTGCAAAGTCTACATTGACCCCTCATTTTGTCTTTGGCACCTATGGGATGATAATTCTGGAAAATGCCACAGCTGCTGGTGCTCTGAAGTCCCTCCAGCCAGCTGCTGGTCATGCTGCCCTGAGGATAAAACCTAGGGCTCAGGCAGGGCTGGGCTCGGCTCCCAGAGCACTTCCTGCTGGCCTGCTAGACTGTCTTCAGCAGGAGGTTAGCTTCTCTGCATCACTTTGTGGGTTCTGTACCTCCAAAGTTTGTTTAGAGTCATTTTTCACATGAATTGGAGGAGGTGGAAGCTGGCTGTGCAGAAGTCCTGTTTCTACTCCATCATCTTGACTTTGCCCCAGTCAGGAAATGCTTTCAGGAAAAAAATAAAATAGATAAATTTTTGGCTAATTTGATTTTTTAAAAAATAAAGAAAAAACCAAATTACCAGGATCAAATATGAAAAGGGTGAATTTGCCACCAATGAATATGAAATTAAAGCAGGAGCTATTATTAGGAGCCATTTTGCCCAATTGTATGCCAAGAAATCTAACAATCTAAGTGAAATGGATGAATATTTTAAAAAATATAAATTTCCCAGAGTAACAGAAGAAATAGAATATTTAAATAATCCTATCTTAGAAAAAGAAATTGAATAAGCATTCAATGAGCTCCCTAAGAAAAAAGATTTCCAGACCAGATGGATTCACAAGAGAATTTTACCAAAGATTTAAAGAACAATTAATTCCAATACTATATAAATTATTTGGAAAAATAGGCAAAAAAGGAATCCTACCAAATTCCTTTTATGATACAAATATGGTACTGGTACCTATACCAGAAAAAAGAAAGAAAACTATAGAATAATTTCCTTAAAGAATATTGATGCAAAAACTTTACATTCCAGCAAGATTCTAACAATAAATAATCAAAATGGAACACTGTGACCAAGTGGAATTTATATGAGGAATGCATGGTTGGAATATTAGGATATTAATATTAGGATAACTATCAGAGTAATTGACTATATCAATAACAAAAAAATAAATCATATGATTATCTCAAAATATGCAGAAATACTTTTGACAAAATATAGCACTCATTCCTATTAAAAACACTTGAAAATATAAGAATAAATGTAACTATCCTTAAAATGATAAGTAGTGTCTTATCAAAAACCATGAGCAAGCATTATCTGTAATGAAGATAAGCTAGAAACCTTCCCAATAAGACTAGGGTGAAGCAAGGAAGACCATGATCACCACTACGATTCAGTATTGTACTAGACATGCTAGCTATAGCAATAAGACAAGAAAAAAAGAAATTGAAGGAATTAGAATAGGCAATGAGGAAACAAAACTATTGTTCTTTGTAGATGTGATGATGGTATACTTGGAGAGTCCTAGAAAATCAATTAAAAAACTAGTTGAAATAATTACAACCTTAGCAAAGTGGCAAGATATAACATACACTCATCAGCATTTCTATATATTACAAAGCCCAGCAAAAAGAGATAGAAAAAGAAATTCCATTTAAAATAACTGCAAACTAGGATCAGTATAATTAATTAGATACACAATACACAGTAGTAAATAACCACAGGAATCTAGTGTTTGATAAACCCAAAGATCCCAGCTTTAGGGACAAAAACTCACTCTGACAAAAATTACTGGGATAGCTGGAAAGCAATCTGGCAGAAACTAGGTGGAGAACAACATCTCACATCACATATCAAGATAAGGTCAAAGTGGATACATGATTTAGACATAAAAGATGATACCTTAAGCAAATTAGGAAAGCATGGAATAGGTTACCTGCCAGATCTATGAACAAGGGAAGAATTTATGATTAAATAAGAGATAGATAACATCATGGAATATAAAAATGGATAATTCTTATTACAGTAAATTAAAAAGTGGTTTTTGTTTGTTTGTTTTTACAAACAAAATCAATGCAGCCAAGATTAGAAGGAAAGCTGAAAACTGGGGAAAATTTTACAGCAAGTTATTAAGCCAGTCACAGTGCTATATAATGGGGGCACCAAAAACAAAACAAAATAAAAGGGAAACCAAAAAAATGGCCCTCCTCTCAAGGAATTTACATACTAATGAAGGTGATAAAATTTAAATAAATAGATACAGACATGATCATACAGAGTAGAAGGAAGGGAACTTTTGAAGAGGTCTTTGTGTCTGGGGAGAATGGGAAGGCTTCCTGCAAAAGGCAGTATTTGTTTAATATTTCGCTAGCTTTTTTTTTTTTTTTCAGAAATTACTTCCGGGGGCGGCTAGGTGGCCCAGTGAGTAGAGTACTGGCCCTGGAGTCAGAAGGACCTGAGTTCGGATCTGGCCTCAGACACTTAACACACACAGAAACAAAAAAACCTAGCCGTGTGATCTTGGGCAAGTTACTTAATCCCAATTGCCCTTCAAAAAGCAAAAAAAAAAAATTACTTCCTACTTTTGGTTCATATTGAATTACCTACAAAACTTCAATAAAATTGCTTTCTCACTGACATGGGAATTTCCTTTAATAATGCAAGTTACAACTGATCCATACCTACCTATCATGTGTAACTCTTATATGTAATGTCCTATGAAGTTTGCCTTGAGGGTCTGCCTAAAATGCAGAGTCTTCTCCACACTCTCTTGATGTCTCAAGGATACCAGTGGAACTAGAGAGTGATCTATCAATTATTCCTTGATCTCACAGTGTGACTGGCCATCTCTTTTTTCTCTCACACATTTCTTTGATAATATCTTTTATACTACTTTTGAACAATTCTTCACTCATGATGTATTGCAGACAGTTCAGCTCAACATAAGCTTCTCCAAAGTTCTTTCTATAATCCTTAACTTCAAAGATTGTAGAGTCATATGGTTTGTTGCCTGAAAAAAAATGTTGGTTAAAAAAAAATCAGTCCCATCAGTTGGGGAATGGCTGAACATGCAATGATACATGAATGTAAAAAAATACTATTGTGCTATAATAAATGATGAAAGATATGGTTTCAAGAGACACCTGGGGAGATTTATATGAACTGATACAGGAAGGTGAGTAGAACCAGGAGAACAATTTATACAATAAAAGCAATATTGCAAAGATTATAAACTCTAAAAAATTTAGGACCTCTGATAAACAGAAAGACTAGTTACAATTCCAAAAGATTTATGATGAAACATATTATGCCCAGAGAAGTGATGTACTCAAAGTGCAGATCAAAGCATATTTACCTGTTTTCTTTTTTTTGACATAATTAATATGTAAATTTGTTTTTTATGACTACACATATTTGTAACGAGCTATGTTTTTCTTGTCTTCTCAATTGGCGAAGAAAAGAGAGAATCTGGAACTGAAAATTTTTTAAAATTGCAATTTTAAATTATGACCAATCAGATCCCTCAAGTCTTTTTCACATGGATTGCTTTTTCAGTTACATCTCTACCATCCTGCCATTTATTCTTTGACTTTAAATTTAGTACTATATATTTATCCCTGTTGAATGCTATTTTGTCCCATTCAATCCAATTGAGGTAATTGGGAACTTGATTCTGTCATCCACTATATTTGCCCAACTTTGTGTGATTCATTTGCAAATACACATAATCTTTTATTTCCAAACATTTGACTTACAAATGATCTGTATATAAAAGTTGATGCTAATGCTAAACAAACCTCCATGGTCTCTGCTCTCCTTCTGCCTGAGCCCTTGATGTACTGGAGCTAAACTTGCATGCACTCAGCTCCATCAGAAAAAAGACTGAGAATCTTAAGCCAATCTCCCTTTTCTCCTGATGAAACCCTGGCTTGACCCATGGAGTCCCCACTTTGGGAATTAAATTAAATTTAAAAGTGTTAGGGGTAGGGAGAGGAGGAAAATGTCCATGCTGTTTGTGGAGTTTGAGGGTCTCCCACCACTGCAAGAATGGTGTTCCCAATACCCTTAGTTCAAATTTGGAGTGAATTTCCCTATAGAATTTTTAAGCATTATTTAGATTCTATAGTGCAATTAGTAGTATAATTCAGCTCTTTTAATATATAGTATTTCTTTTCTGGGTTGCTTAGCAAAACTAATCTGAACTTACAACATTGTCTCTACAGGAAAATACATCTATAACTTCAAAGATCAACAGATTCGAACTTGGAACATAAATGGTTTGCATGTCAGAGACTGTGCATTTTACCCTGGTGATGCTGTTATTAACTTTTCATTTCTAAGCACAAGATAAATATGTCTATTTTTAAGGGCACATGTGTTCTTGTCCTAATTGGCACCACCAGGAGAGACATAGTTATAAACTTCTAATGAATTCATAATTCCTTTGGAAAACTATTTTTTTCCAAGTAAAAGTCCACAAATCAATCTACTTTAGACCTCATATAATATTACTATTCAGTAGATTTTCTTTTAATTCTTGCTAGTTTTTTTTTAAATATATTAAGGATATTTTCCCTTGAAACAGGTATTTTAACTATGCAAGATTTGGACTACCATATAAATTTATTTTCACTACTTTGGAGCAATTTTAAATAAATCACCACAGCAGGAAGAAATAATTAGTTTTCCCTCTAATTTGATATCTTGCTTTTATCTGGGATTTGGAATCTAACAAACAGCTGGAGTCTCTTCACTATACTAAATTCTTTATCTATAAGGGCTACATTGAAATTTTATATTTGAAAACACCCTTCATATATAAATGTCCAATTTTGTTCATTCAGCAAACAATTAAATGTATGCTGTAAGATATTATTTTTAGTCACAAACGACTAGAATATTGTAAAATACATGGTCCTATTGTAGCTATTATTTGATGACTATTAAAAAAATTTGAATTGGGAGAGCAAACTACTGCTTTAAAGACTTTCCTCCAACAATCTGTCCTCCATGGATTTATCTAAATTTTACAAAATTCCTTAAAAATGCAACTTTAAGTGAAGCATAAAGTAGGAAGATGTATGTTTGCTGTTGTCAGGGAAGATAGCCAATATGGTGTCCAAATGGAAGAGGGAATCTTCGTAGAGTGTGAAGTCACTCTAATATGTGGATAGCATTTCACTGATTGAATCAAGCCCTGGAAAATTATAAAGCTGCTAAAATAAGATCCATAATTAATCATAAAAGTGTGCCCTAATTATCCACGTGGGAAAACCCAATCTATAAATATATATCATAGGTACACATTTCAGATAACCAGTGTTGAGTCAAAAAGTAAATGAGAAGAAACTGAGCATTTGGGAAATAAAGTGGGGGTTTTGAAGATCCCAAGATTCTCCCTGAAACACAGACCCATCTTTTAAACATCAGTATTCTTCTGGTAATGCTATATAATTATGATTCATGGATTACTAAGTTCTTAAGCATTAAAATTTCAGGGCCTGCCAAGGGTGACAAAAAGACACATAGCAGAAATGAACAGGCTGCTACATGTTTCCAAACACGAGAAAGCAATAGAATGGATGTCATCAGAAAAATATGACTGGAAAAGGCAGTGGGCCTTTTTAAGATTTCATTTGTACTTGACATAATACTAGAAATAAAATAAGAAATTGAGCAAATAACCTTAAGTAAAGAAGAAAAAAATTACTTATGAAATTTAACTTGCATAATGGTATAGCCTAAAGAGTTAACTAAAAAATTAATTGAAATGGTAACTTCAGCAAACTTGCAGGAAAAAAAATAAATTGACAGTATTTCTATATAGTACCAATAAAATCTGGCAGAAGAGGAGAAATCCCATTTAAAATTACTATAGAATGTGTAAAATACTTGAGAAGTTATCCTTCAAGATCCATACAAGAATAATATAAATGTAACTACAAAGAACTGTTTTCAGAAATACAGATAAATAACTAGAAAAATATTAATTGCTCATGACTAGCATAAGCCAATAAAATTTAAATGAAAAGACAAATCTAAATTAATTTGCATATTCAATGCCATGCCAATGAAACTATCAAAGGATTTACTATGTGAAACAAGAAAAAAATAATAATGAAATTCATATGAAGGGGAAAAGGTAGAGAATCTTACAAAAACAGTGAAAAGAAATGGGAACAAAGGGAGTATAGCAGTGCTGGATATTAAACCATATCACAAAGCAGTAATTATTAAAATAATTTGGTACTGGTTAAAAAATAGAGATTGATCAGTAGAACAGATTAGGTATATAATATATGGAAGCACAAAGACTCCACTATTTGACAAAAACAGCTAGGAAAACTGTACAGCAGTATAGAAGGAATTAGATCCAGACCAACATCTTACACCTTATACAAAGACATATTCCAAATAGGTAGATGAACTAGATATAAAAGGTCATATCACAAATAAATTAGTGAAGCATGGGAAAAAAATGCCTAGCAGATCTAAGAATAGTAGAAAAGTTTAAGATCAAACAATGAATAGAAAGGATCACAAAAGATAAAATGGATAATATTGATTATATAAAATTTTAGTTTTTGCACAAATAAATCTAATAAAGCTAAGATTGAGAGAAAAATTTAACAGGAGAAGATATTTTAAGCAAGTCTCTCTTATAAAGATCTCATTTGCAACATATACATGGAACAAATTCAAATTTATAGGAAAAGTAGTCATTCCCCAATTGATAAATGTTTTAAGGATATGAACGGACAGTTCTCAAGGGAAGAAACTCAAGCTACATACAGCCATATGTAAAAATGCTCCACATCACTACTAATTAGGGAAATGCAAATTAAGGCAATTCTGAGATTACATCTCATACCCATCAGAGTGGCAAAGATGACAAAAAAGGGAAAATGATAAGTATTGGAGGGGCTGTGGATAAACAGGCACATTGATATACTGCTGATGGACATATGAATGGGTATAACCATTCTGGAAAATAATTTGGATTTATACACAAAAAGGAACTAAACAGTGCTCATGCACCCTTTAACCCAACTATACCACTGCTAGACCTATACCCAAAAGAGATAAAAGAAGAAAAGGCCCCTTATCTACAAAAAGATGTTTGTAGCAGCAATTCTTGTTGGGAAAAAAAAATCCTGAAAACATAAGACGTCCATCAATTAAGAAATGGTTGAATAAGCTATGATAGATGAAAGAGATGGAGTACTATCATGCTATAAGAAATTAGGAAATAGATTGTTTCAAAAAGATATGGGAAGACTTATACAAATTGATATACTGTTTGCACTACTTTGGAACCCTTCTGAATGGAGGGTGGATAATTTCCATTTAAGCAGGCCCTCCAGGCTAGCCTTCTCTTCATTTCCCATCTGAAGTACTACGTAGGACTTTATCATTCCAGGTAACTTCCTTTTCTCTCCTCCACCCCCTTTTCAGCTTGTTTTATGTCTTATCTTCTCCCTTTCGATGGTAAGGTGCTTGAGGGTGGGGACTGCTTTTCTTTTTCACATCTGTATTCCCAGTGCTTAGCACAATGCATTGACACATAGCAGGTTGACTGGGTTAGCACTAAGACCATTTTGCTAGAAACAGCTGAGCTGTCCTGTGCCATCCTTTGTACAATGTGTAGGAGAAAGCATTAGTTGGGATATTTAAAGAGAAGGAAGGGCTATCACCTCTTCATAACCAGACTTACTAGCTTTTGTGCCTTTAGGCAACTTATATTTCTTGTAAGGCAACAATCAGACTCAAATAAGCCTCCAGACCTTGGGATAGATGCTGCTGCATTAGTTTCTCTGAAAAGAAATTGCCCTGACATGAATCTTTTGTCTCTTTCCCATAGCCCTGATTGACAGAAAGGCAGTCAGAGAAGAGTGTGCTGTCTGTTTTCCTTGCCACAAGCATCTAGCATGCAGTTTTTGGAATGATCCCTAACAGTGACGGGCAAAGGGGCCTAGGAGGAGCATTACTCTTCCAATAACAGCATAGATTGTGATGAGAGATACTTTCAAAAGATGTATTTCTGATGCTTCCAGTGTCTGGGATTCTGCCCCATCACCCTAAGAGTATGTTTAAAAGCCAAGATTTAATGCCTATTTTTAGAACAGAGAAATTGGAAGACTTTTGAGGTACTCAGTGTGGCAACTTAGAAAGACCTCCACAAGAAAACACTGAACCACCCTAACACAAGTATACACATATCATAGCCCCAACACATAAGTACTTACAAAGGACTCCTTTACTACAAACATCCACCTTTGGGCAAACTCACTCAGGTAAATGCACAAAAACAAATAGACATACTTGCCCCTTTCTGGAAAAACTGAATTGAAATTTCCCCCTATATTCAGAATTAAGTTACTTTCCAATCATAGCCATCCTATTCAGGTTGCCCCACCTTGACCACCCAGGCCTTTTCTATCATCTTGACTTAGTCCACATTTGGCACACAACCACACACATTACAAACAGCTCAAAAGTCACAATGGACACTTGCAACACAGCTCATATCCATATTCTATTAGGGTATACCTAATACCCTATACCCAAGTTACTCTGCCTCTCTTAGCCTAGGCTCCTCAGACACCATCATAGTTTCCAGATATCCTGTTAATGCAAGGAAAAGAACAATTTTGCCTGCACTCACTGCATACTTCAAGTCACAAGGGCCTGGCCAGGCATTCAGAGCCTGTCTATGGATGAGAAACTGCTAAGAAAGGTAAAGTAGTTCAAAAATAAAATATCACAGGCTAAAGACAAGTTTTCCAAAAGATACAGTTCAGTGGCAACTACTGAGTCCTAAACCTTAAGAACAATTTTGTTTACTTAAACTTTTTTTCCCATTGAACTGTTTGCGAATCAGCTCAAAATGTTTAACCAGCTGACTTCCTTATTTTAAGATGACCAGTTACCTACTCATGTATTCCACATCAATTCATCTGGTTAAAAGTCACTTCATTGTTTCTTGAAATTTGTCTAATGGTGAGATGAATACACATGGGAATGTCATTACAAGGTACCATATTTTGTTTTATGTTTTGTTTGTTTGTTTTAAAGGGAGGCAGAGTAGATAGAATGCTAGTTTTGAAATCAGTAAGAACTGGATTCAGATTCTGTCTTTAACACATACTATGTGATTATAGGTGATACAAGTCAACAAGCATTTATTTATAAAATACTTACTTTATTTCAGGCACTCTATGGACTGAAAAATAGAGAGAATCAAAAAGAAAGCCACTCCCTACCCTCGAACAGCTTACATTCTAATGGAGGGAAACAACCCCATAAAAGAAAACTGGTAGGAATGGAAGGACACAATCTCTAGAAGACCTGGTGGAGGAAGAATTCTAGAGAGTCAGGAGCTAAGGAAGAAGGGGCAGAAAGGAATGAGGGAGTGAACATGGTTAGTCCAGAGGCCCTTCCTTAAGATGGAGGTTCCAGGAGGAAATAGACAATCAAAGGAAGGGGCAACAAGGACAGAGGTACCTGTCAGGATGAGAAGGCTACAGGGAAGGGTCACTTAATATCTTACTGTCCAGTAAGACTAAAGGTTACAAATGAGTTGCTGATTTGAAGCAGTGGAGGGAATTTCCCGATATCAATGAAATTATAGGGATAGATAGATAGATAGATAGATAGATAGATAGATAGATAGATAGATAGACAGACATGGATGGATAGATGGGTAGATGGACGGATGGATGGATGGATGCAGAGATACAGAAATAAATACAGAAATCTATAGATTGACAGATACAGATGTATATATACATATATATATATATAGAGAGAGAGAGAGAGAGAGAGAGAGATGGATATAGAGATAGATATATATAGAGGCAGATAGGAAGATAAACATATATATATATATATATATATATATATATAGTATGTTGTATGTATGCATGTATACATAAGATTCCAATACAAATAAACCTTTTATTTGTTTCAGGAAGTTCTGGGAGAAGTAAAAGATAGGTCCATTTTCACAATGCAAACCATGAAATCTCCTCTCCTAGGTTTAGAAATAAATCAGTTGTTTTTTCTAATACTTAGAAGTGCCTGACAAAAAGAGTAATCAAAACTTGTGGCTTTGAAAAGGCCAAATTTACAATGCTACCCATAAATCCAGTTTACTCTTAGTGGATATTCTATAAAAATCTTTGTTTTTCCTCTGTGTTTCCTGGTGATCTTTATTAGTGTGGTTGGATAACATGACTGTACATCCCTACATATTTTTACTCAAAACTGACCTGTGCATACTGAATTAGAAGCAGTCTTTATCTCTTACCGTTCCTGACAGCCTGGAAGGGATCTAATTAGATTAGAATACTAGGTACTACACAGATTAGGTATTCAGCCAATCAGATTTGCTATTGATATGGTGGTTATTGCCACTTATACTCATTTCTGGCAGTATTGTTAGGAATTAAATCATGGCATTAGAAAGTCCTGCTTGGCTAAGAAAACCTAATAGGTCATTATTTTGTGTCCTGACCCCCAGACTAGTGGCAGGTGGAACAGGCAACATCGGCTCCCAAATGCTGAAAACTGGATGCTCAGCCTACTAGATGGGTGTTTATGGTTTTTTTGAGGTTTTAAAAAAAATCCATCATGCCATATGCTGCCAGGCTCGTATGCAAATAGACAAAATTACAAATAATAAAAAAGAACCAACTGTTTTAGAGGTTGGCTATTTACTCTCAGCACTGCCATCTATGTAGCAGACCAGTTAATGAAAAGAGTCTAGGATGCCCAATGTTATCAACCTGAAGAGGTAAGCACCATCAGATCCAAGCTTCATTCAAACCATGTTCAACCTCTGCCCAGGGGTAATTGGGTGCCAAGTGTCTATTTGGCTGAAAAGGACAGCAGCCTTGCCTTCCAGCTGGCCTGAAGGTTGGGTTAGCTTTCCTAATACTCCATGCAGCTGAGGCCCATTGTCCACTGATTTGGTAAGAGAGAAAAGGTTAAGTCCTATTTCAATTGGGCTGAGTTAGTGTTCCTGGATTTGTCAGATTCAGGCACTTTAGACGTCAGACAGCTTTAGTAATAGAAGAGATCATTTAATGCCATTTGCTATTTTAAATCACAAGAGAATTAACTTTTGTAGGCTGTTTGCAAACACCTAACCCTTCAATATCAAACAGGCTAAAATCTCTCAAAATAGTCTGAAATTGCAGAAATGGTATGCACTTCTGATTTCTTTTGGTATTATAGCCAATTATTATCAAGTTTCCCAGACTTTTCAAATACAGAATTTCACACACCCCCCCAGTTAAATTCACACATTTATTTCTCATTTTGAATAATAATTTTAAAAATCCTACAACAACCATTATAGAGTTGATGTGTATTCATATTTCCATGTGGTGCAAAATATAAAATTATTCCATTTTAGAAATGTTGTGCTAACATTCATTTGCACCTTGAATAGGTCATTGGGAAAGCCTGATTTGCACCTTCTTTAAGGAAATTTAAAGCTAGTCACACTAGATGAATATGGAAGGTGCTGCAGTATAAAGAACTGTCAAAATACAAAAGTCATCAAAAAACATAAATACACGCATGTGGGTGCTCTGAGAAGGTTGTGATGACAGTCTCTTGTTACATTGACTGCACACAGCATGGAACTCATAGATGATATGTTATCACAGGCAACAAGCCAAGCACTTTGCAGGTATCTGCATTAGGCAAGAATGCATGCTATTATACTTCCTGTTTCCTTTACCTTGTCAGGAAAATCAGCTGTTCCTTGGGTGCATCAATCTGGCTGGTTTTGCCTCCTGGTTAATTTAGCAACTGGAAGAAAAAAAGGCAAGCCTGTTAAGATGAACAAGGACTTGTGTTTGCTGTCAGTAAGTGGTTCTTTTCAGACAGGCTGAAGAGCAAATCATCTTGACAGGTGGAAACTGTTTGCCTCCAACAAACTGCCAGAAATTCTCCATACCAAAGCCCGACTGTGGCTTTGCTTTAAAACCAAGAATGATCTGATTCTCTGTCTTGGTTAGCACAAGCACCCTGATTAGAATATATTACAAAAGAAGGATCTTTAAAAATCAGGTAGACACCGGGACATCACCTTTCATGATTTGTGTAACAGGGTGCTACCTGAGACTCTGGGGACTTTAAAAGGGAAAGCCAAGATTTATTGTCACTTCCATTATAATTTTCAACTTCACATCTATATTGTCTTGATTTTTAAGCAGGGGCTTCACCAAAAGAGAGCAGGTTCAGTCATAAATGTCATTTCCTTACAGGGAAAAATCTGGAGTCAATGTATTCAAATCAGCCTTTACTGAAATCTAAGTTGGAGCCAAGAGTAAAATAGCTGACAACTTTTATCAAGGATTATATGAAAGTAAATGAGGTGTGAAAGAGGGTGTGACTCCAATTTCTGTGAAAGAAAACCAAGATAAACACCCCTATATTCTCTCCACTAAGATTCATCATTCACAACTGCTACTGAGGACATGCATTCTCTCTAAGCTAAAAATTTACTACACTGACAGGCAAATGCATTCATATAAACAAGCTCATACCTAATCAACCAAGCCACAAGCATTTAATAAGCACCTCCTCCTGACAGGTACAATGATAAATATGAAACGGTCACTGCCCTCCAGAAACTTATATTCTATTGGGAGAGACAGCATGTACAGATAAAAGCATATATAATGCACTGATTAATATTCATTGTCATAAAATACATCATAAAGCAATATTTTTATTTGTAGATATTTGGTGATATGGGACCTGAGCTCACAAGAGAATATAGGGTTATACATATAGATCTGAAAGTTATCTGAATAAAGAGGGTTGTTGAATGTAAGGAATCTGATGAGATCATCATCAGCTGATGAGAGAAGCCAGCTCAGATTCCTGAGGTAGATTTACACATATAACTTAGGGGGGGTGGAATATGGATGATGGACACTCTAAAATGGTCATACAGGTGGAAGGAAAACAGAGAAAGTGATATTACAAAGACCCAAAGAGAAGAGAATATCCAAAAGGAGAGAATGGTCAGTAGTGACAAACTTTATGGAGAAGTCAAGAAAGATGAACCCCTGTGTCACCCTGGAAAATGTACTTCATCTGCCTGGGCCTCAGTGTTTTTATCTAAAAATGAGAGGGTTAAACTTTATGACCTTTAGAGACCTTCCAATTCTAATGCTATGATTTATCAATTAAACTCCAAGTCCAGTGTTCATTCCACAAAAGGATGAGATAAAGCTTATTGAAAGGCATCCTGACAGAAATTCAAGTCCTAGATGGGAGAGCAAATAGAGTGCAGGGCCTGGAGTCAAGAAGACTCATCTTCCTGAGTTCAAATCTGAACTCAGACACTCACTATCTATGTGACCCTGGGCAAGTCACTTAACTCTGTTTGCCTCAGTTTCCTCATCTGTAAAATGAGCTAGAGAAGGAAATGGCAAAACACTCCAGTATCTTTGCCAAGAAAACCCCAAATGGGGTTTTTATTATAATCTGTACAAGTTTGAGCACTTATGACCAGCACGACTGGTGTAAACTAATATTGATTCAATGATTTTTATGTAAGGGAGGATTATATAGTACCAATTTTCAGCAACAATCAAAAGAAGTCTGGATTACAAGAAGTGGTAAGGCGCACACTTGAGGCAGATCATTTTGATAGCTGAGTGGAGATGGGTGGACTGGAGTGGAGAGAGACTTGGGGTAGGCAGACCAAACAACAGTCTTTCAAAATAGTGCAGGGGTATGGTGATGAGCACTTGAAACAGAATAGGGGGTAGTGTCAAACGAGAGGAGGGGGGATATATGAGAGAGGTTAGGAAAGTGAAATCTACAGGCCTTGGCAACGGATTGAATGGGGTGGGATGGGGGCATGAAAGACAGTGTGGAGTCAAGGATGTCACTGAGGCTGCAAGTCTGGGTAACTGGGAGGATGGCATTGTCTTCAACAGAAAAATAGGAAACTTGGGAAGAGAAGAAGGGTTTTTTGTTTTAGGGTGTGGACTGGAGAAAGATGATGGAAATTATGTAAAGGATACTACCAACTAAACATATAAGCAACAAAGAAAAAGGCCTGGTTACCTAGTGAGACCAAAGGGGAACCATTGTATAAGCCACCTACTTCATTGTGTCAAAAGAATATGAGACATCTTTCCACTTCCCGGCATTTTGGAAGGGTCTCCTATGGTAGACTTATGGATGAGAGGCATACAGAATGGGCAGGCACAGATGAATTACAATCTGTATTACAGGAGGAAATATACAGAGTAATGAGATCATAGCCACAATGGAGTATTTGGAGAAAAAAAAAGAGCATGAGGCAGAAGGGATGGAGATAGTTAAAATAAATCCATCTGCTTCCATGATTAATTCTGTGTGCATTTAAGGTATGATAGGTGAACAGAACAGCATTAGATAGGCTTCTAAAGTATATAATTGACCAAGAAATGCACCCCATCAGTGCATAGGAAAAAAATCTAAGAGGGAAATTGGCTACTCAGGACTCTTGGAGCTAGCATGGAGGCCACTCTCCCAGCAGATGGGGCACCACTCTGAGATTGGCACATGCCCTTGTGGAGGCATGTGCGCAAGCCACCAAAATATCCCATTATGTCAAGTGGTTCAAAGACATTTGATAATCCTGACTCCTATAACAAGAACAGATCGTTAATAATCCTGACAGAGGCTCTTATTTTTACACTCAGGTGCATCACATTAAGGTAACAGACAGAGGCGACATCGAGTGCGACATTCTTTTTCCACGAGTAATCATTTCCCTAGCTGTTGTTTATGGTACCACATTCCACTCTTCCCTCATCAGTGGGTAAAGCTGGAGTGGCATGTCACTGTGCAGCTAATACACCAACTCTCCGTTGTTCCTGAACTGTGGAAGTTATTTCTAGTCATTTTCACTTGTGGGAATTTGATATTGACAGAAAATGACTATAGTGGAAATAAATTGTTAGGGAAAAAAGATTTAAACATAATCTGAGAGCTGAAACTGTTTAAGACAAAGTATGTTCAATATTGATGGGGGAAATGACACAAATTTGGTTATGACAAAGACCAGAATGTCAGAATTACATTTTCCCCTAAATTAAGTATATGGCTCTATTGTCAAAGTCAAAGGACTCTTACTGATAGATTTCAGTGCATTAATCATGACAAACAGACTGCAAGGAATAAAATTTTATCTTTGTATATAAATTCAGGTCTATACATGCCTAGCATAGATATTAACACTATATTCTTATGACAGTTCTCATTGGCATACATGAAAAGTCAAAACTAGAGCTATCACTCATTTCTAATGAAATGATTTATGATATATATGAATGTGTATATATGTAAACAGGGTGTTCCTGTTTATAAATTATTAAAGCTTAAAACTATACTAAGATTTTTGGAATAGCTATATAAGTATATGAAGGAAAACTGACTTACATAACAGATATAACCAGGGTAATTAAAGTTTATTTGTCACAATAAATTAAGGCTGTATCATTTATAACATATACGTGTAGATAATCCAGTATGTCCAAAATTAAATTCGTTATCTTTCTTCCCAAACCCTCCTCCTACTTCTATCTTCCTTGTGGAGGGCAACACCATCTTCCCAGACCCTCAGGCTTACAGCCTAGGTTTCAACCTCTACTCATCACTTAATCCACCCCCCCATATTTCCAATCTGTTGCCAAGGCCTGTTGATTTTACCTTTGCAACATTCTTTAAATATGCCCCTTTCTCTGACACTGCCACCACTCTGGAGCAGGCCTTTATCACTGCATTCCCACATTATTGCAAAAGGCAGCTGGTGGGTTGGCCTGCCTCAAGTCTTTCCCCACAACAACCCATCGTCCATTCAGCCACTAAAGTGATTTTCCTAAAAAGCAGTTCTGTGTCACCCCCAACCTCTCTATTCAATAAACTCCAGTGGTTCCCTATTGCTTCCAAGAACAAATACAAAATCATGTTTGACATTCAAAGCCTTTCATAACCAAGGCCACTCCTATCTTTCCAGTCTTCTTACCCCTTATTCCCCACCATATACTCTTCCATTCAGTGGCACTGGCCTCCCTTCTGCCCCATGAATGAACTGCTCCATATTTTTTCTGGAAGTTGCCCAAGTCTGGATTTCTCTCCTTCCTCATATCCATACCTACTGGCTTCCCTGACTTCCTCTCAAGACCCAACTAAAATCTCATCTTCTACAAGAAACCTTTTCCAACTCCTCTTAATTTAATGTCTTCCTTCTCTTAATTGTTCCTGTTTATCCTGTATATAGCTTGTCTGTTTGCTTATTGTCTCCCCCATTAGACTGTGAGCTCCTTGAGGGCAGGGACTGTCCTTGCTATATTCCTGGTACATAGAAGACATTTAATCAACATTTATTGACTGATTGGGCATATTCGCATATGCATGTGCATCCTCTATAAAGTCCTACTCTTAAGGTCTCATCACAGTAATGAAGTGACCATGGATTCTTGAGGACAATTCTGAGAGAGGACAATCTCAAATGAGTTCTCCCATACTGAAATGGCTTTGAATACAGTACTGGTAAGAGATTAATTAATTCTGATTTCTAGGTAAACATGGTAAAATTCATCATTCGTATACTGGTCACTTAGTGTTGAATTCTTTGACCTTAGAAACCAGAGAAACAAATGGAAATGCAGGTGGCCCTCATCCCTAGGTGATTTCCTTCTGCTTCAACAATGACGGTGGTATACTAGGCCCCCAGAAAAGGTGGACAGAAGAAGCAAAGAACATAGCTTTCAAACTGTCAAATATATTTTAGTCATTTTTCAATTGTGTCCGACTCTGTGACTCCTTTTGGAGTTGTCTTGGCAAAGATACTAGGGTAATTTGCCGTTTCCTTCTCCAGTTCATTTTATAGATGAGGAAATTGAGGCAAATAGAGTTAAGTTACTTGCCCAGTGTCACACAGCTAGTAAATGTCTTAGGTCAGATTTGAACTCAGGTCTTCCTCTGATTTCAGGCCCAGCACTCTATCCATTGCACTACCTAGCTGCCGCTCTGAACATGAGATCCTTGTCCAGTAATTAATGGGTGGATAGACCAATGGAGTAATTGAATAGTATCAATATTGCTATATTATTATATAGTATCAATATTGATATTGTAATTAATGAAACCAAAAGACCAAAGAAATTTACAGCTAATTGGGAGGATGGTTCATAGATGAAATTGTTGTAGAGAATACCCAAATTGAAGAGATCACAGATTCTTTAGTATGCAGGTACATGTAAATACATATGTGCACACACACCCCAACCTAGTGAAGTTTCAGCTCCAGTAGGTTCTATATATAGGTGGACACATACATAGATACATACACATACATGCATGTGTGTGTACATACATAGACGTGTGTGCACATGTCTACATGTTTTGCTCTTTCAGTATTTCAATAATCCCCTGTTTTCTTCAGTGTGGGAACTACCCTTTTCATTGGTGCATACTGAAACCCATTCACACCTTCTCATTTTGTGCAACCCTTGTCCTTCACTTTCTGTAACTTCTTCACAGAGAATGTGCCCATTATCCAACTGGTTTTCCTCTATTTCTCTTAATATTTTGTGGGCACTGATGCAGCGCTCTGTCTGTCTTTTAGCTCCCATTCTTACCAGCCCACATCCTCCTCCAGTCATACCTATCCTGGACGGTGTCTTTCTTAGGCACAATTCATCATTTGTTATATGGTGCAATGGCCTTATGCCCACCCCTTGTCTTTCCATTGGTTCAATGTAGTTATCATTCTCTTGAAAAGATGAAGCAGGGAAGAGTAGCTAGGTCTTACCTAATACATAAAGAAATCTACACTGGATATAATGCAATTTTAGAGAGGAATCCATAGACTATAAGTCCCTTGAGGAACACAACCATATAGTTTTTGCCTTTGTATTGTAATCCTAGAAAAGTGATTCACACATCCTAGGCAATTAATAAGGTCCAGGGGTATGAAATAAAGGCTATACAAGCAAAAGATTGTTTCTTATTCTTAATAATAATAATAAAAGATCCTGCTTTATCTGTTTAATGAGTGATTAATTAATTTTAAAGTATTTCAAAGATTACCCCAAAACAGAAAAAATGATTTTAAAGATTTGTCAAGCATATATAAAAGTGACAAGAATGCATGTTTACTGCTATTACAAGAATGATATATGTATGCATTAAGGTTATTCATGATTTTGAAAAATACTCAAGAAGGGAACAACAGGTCGACTTCTACAAAATACAGTAGACTATATCTCATTAAAAGTCTTACAGATGTTCTTTTCTAAAAGCCAGTATCACTTTCCAATGACTTCCTCTCTGTGTGACCATAGTCCTCATAAGAGAATTCTATCTCGTAATAAAAAAATTTCAAAAAAGCAGTAGAAATCAACACATCAGCCATATCTGACATGTATGCCTCTTCCTGGACCTTTTTGCCACAACTCTTTGCCAAGAATTAAGACACCTGTTTCACTCTGCGTCCCTCTTAAGTTATTAAGTCACCTTGTTGATCACAGTTCTGACATCTTTCAATGTTGTTTTCTTTTACTTTACTGTGGCTATCATGTGTATTGTTTTCCTTGATCAGCTGAATTTGCTTGCATTATTTTATCTTGTTTTATTTTATTTTATTTGGAGGGAACAATTGCAGTTAAGTGACTTGCCCAAAGTCAAACAAGTAAGTGTGTCAAGTGTCCGAGGAGAGATTTGAACTTGGGTCCTCCTGACTTTAGGGCTGGTGCTCTATTCACTGTGCTACCCCTGCATTATTTACACAAATACAATATGTCATACCTACAAAGTCTCACAATTGTATATAATAGCTATAAAGAATAAAAAAATCCTGCTGATTTTATTGATTACCCCAAAAAGCACTTGACTCATGCAAACAAAATGCAGGTTTAAAGATACTTCCCATGCATATATTAAAATTATTAAAGATTGCTTTATAGAAGCGACCATGGAGAGAACTATAGCAATCTCTCACATCTTTCCATTCACAGTGCCACCAGCCTAGTTCAGGCCCTCATCAATTCTTACCTGGTCTATTGTAATAACCTCCTCATTGGTGTTTGTATTTCCAAACTCTACATTCTCTACTTTACCATTCACCCAGCTGTCAAAGTTATATCCCTAAGATGCAGGTCTGACAATGACAATTCCCTGTTCTAAAGCCTTCCATGACTCCTTTCAAATACCCTACCTTTGCTGGGGCTTTGTCTCCAGGAAAATTAAAGAAGCTAATAACTCCTTGATTTACCTAAATGATAATTTCTTACTATAAAAGATAGAGAACAAATTCTACTGTGATCCTCACTAGCTGGGAAAACTGGTTGCTGGATGCTGTTAAGTGGCACAGTAGATGGAGGGCTGGATGTGGAACCAAGAAGACCTGGCATCAAATCTTCCTGCAGATAATTACTATCTGGGCAATTTGCTTAAGCACTCTACGCCTCAGTTTACTCATCCATAAAATGAGGAGGTTGAACTCAATGACCCCTAAAATCCTTTCCAGGTCTAAATCCATGAGCTTATGATTCTATGAACCTAGGGGGAGAAGAAAGAGAAGAGGAGAGACAGGGGGAAAGCATTTATATAATGCCTACTATGTGTCAGACACTATGCTAAGTACCTTTTCTCTTTTTTTTTTTTTTTTTGCTTTTTGGATGGGGGAAGGTAGGGCAATTGGGGTTAAGTGACTTGCCTAAGGTCACACGGCTAGTTTTTTTGCGTGTGTTAAGTGTCTGAGGCTGGATTTGAACTCAGGTCCTTCTGACTCCAGGGCCAGCACTCTATTCTCTGTGCCACCTAGTCACCCCAAAGGTTTTCTTTTTTTTTCCTTTTTGGAGTGTGTAAGGTAGGACAATGGGGTAAGTGACTTGCCCAAGGTCAAACAGCTGGTTTCATGTTAAGTGTCTGATGCCAGATTTGAATTCAGGTCCTCCTGATGCCAGGGCCAGTTCTCCATTCACTGCGCCACCTAGCCACCCCACTAAGTACCTTTTACAAATACAATCTCATTTGAACCTCTGAACAACCCTATGAGGTATGTGCTATTATTATCCTCATTTTACAAGTGAAGAAACTGAGGCAGACAGAAATTAAATGACTTACCTAGGGTCACACAGTTAATAAGAGTCTGAGGTCAGATTTTTAACTCAGGTGTTCCTAATTCCAGACCCAACACTCAAACCCATTTATCCAAGAAACCCATTTATCCAAGCCAAGAGTAAAACAGAAATCAGAGAAAGTATACATAGGAGAATATATATCAGACAATATAGAGTGAAGCACCTCTCCCATTAGGAGCAAGATAACTCAGCCCAACCAAGATAGTCCCAGACCTCACCAAGGGGAAATTCTCCAAAGCCTGTACTACAGCAAGCTGGGGATAGAGTCATGATGGAGATTTCTAGTTCCTCTCATGTTGGCTTCTTCCCAGGGTCTTGTTTTCCCTTCAGTCCTTGCAAAGGGGTTTGGCATCACCCATCTTTTCTCCTAAAGTTGATTGGTAGAAGCACCCAAAACAAAGACAGAGCCCAAGGAGACTGAAGAGTTTGCTGTGAGTTATGAGACAGAAGCCTTTCTCTCTCCCTCACCCCTCTGCCCTACCTCTCATGTAGGTACAGGGCATTGAGCTCCACTAATGACAAGAAAATCCCACACCAATGAGATTTGGGACTTTGGTTACATAGAATAAAGGTAGAAATAAAGATACCATCAAATAGGTGGGTTAGTCAAATGACACTTGTTAGAGAGTCAGGAATAAATAGCAACTGGACCATTATCCTGATCTCATCAAATGGCTTACAATCTTCACAGCTGGAGGGAGTACCCACAGGGATGAAATCACAGACCCATCTGAGGTTTTTTTTTCCCTAAAAATGAGTTACATTATAGTCAGAAGGCCTTTTTCAGAGTGTAGGAGTATTATAACTAAATGACATCCCATTCAGCCATCTACCTCTAAGACAAGACCTACATGGACATCTTATCTTCTCTGTGAATGTGTCCATAACTACACATGCACTTCCTTCAAAACATTTCCCCCCTTGCCCATCTCTTAATTCAGAAACAGTGATTAAGTACAAATTTACAGCAGGAAGGACATAATATTTGGCTATACAATGGTTCCAGTAACAATTCCTGTGACAGAACTTTAAGTCCTAGCCACCACTCCCCCATATGTGTGGTTTCCTACATCAGAATGTAAACTAAAGGGCAGGGACTATCTCACTTTTATGTTTGCATCCACAATACCTAGTAGAGAACTGGTAGTCATCTCTGAATGAAGGCTTTCTCATTGATTCATTCATTCAACTCAATTCTTTACAAACATATACTCTAGAAAACAGAAGCTTTCATTCCCTACAATACTCTTATGACATGTTACATTTGACAGCGTTCAGAACTACTACCCCTCTGGATTCATGTGATTGATTTTCTTTTTTAAAAACCATTATCTACGGTCCTAGGAGCCTATGATCTAAGAATGTGCAATAAAAGTTTATGAAAAGTCTGACTAAATTAAATTCTAAAGAATATTAGGGGAAAAAGAACTTGGACATCATTTTCCAACATGATTTGGTTCAACATTTTGATGTAGCTCATCAAAAGAAGACTGATCCAACCAACACTCAGCAAAACCTGTGACCTGCCCACTTCCCTTTGTTGCTCCCTAGATCGTTAATTAAGCACCTGCGCACTGTGTTCACAATCCAACATGCATAAATTATGCTTCTACAGAATCATTTCCTGTATTCACAGAAGTTTTAAAAAATACTTCATCTGGAGGCAAAAAGAACATTTCATCATGTGGTTCATATTTGTTGTTGTTTCTCAACCAATAATTAAAAGCAAAAAAGTTTCTGATGGCATTTTCTAAGCTGTGTGAGGTAGTCTGCCTGAGATGCTGCTCTGGACTCTATCAATTTCTAACTGCCTCGACTGGTCAGTCAATAAAGAGCTTTGGGTGCCATCCTGTCAACTTGGGTTTTAATGTAGAGAAGGCATCTAATCAAAGTGCGCTTCCTGACACTCACAGAGGCACATTAAACTCTAAATATCTCTTTTATTTGATGGCCAATCAGAAATGATTTCCTGAGGAAGTTACAAGAAGTAGCTGCTAAGCAAATGATTATTTCTGGTGTGGCTTTGCTCCTTATCATAACAATCTTTCCATCTTTCTTACAGCGCAAGGATATTATTAGTAGTCTTTTTTTATGTAGTCATGTTTGACTAAAAATTATTATGAAATCAACTGGGATTAGCCCAGAGATTCTACTACCAGGTCTACACTCCTGAGGAGTTTAAAGACAGAAAGAAACGTACCATTTTCACCAAAATATTCACAGAATTGCTTTTTTGTGGTAGCAAAGGACTGGAAATAAAGTAGATGTCCTTAATTGTAGGGTGGTTAAATAAATTGTGGTACATGAATGTAACAGAATATTGTTGTTAACATTTATGTTGTTGGGTCATTTCACTCATGTCTGAATCTTTGGGACCCCATTTAGGGTTTTCTTGGCAAAAATACAGGAGTGGTTTGCCATTTCCCTTTCCAGCTCATTTTTATAGATGAGGAAACTGAGGCAAACAGTGGCTTACCCAAGGTTACACAGCTAGTAAGTTTCTGAGGCTGGATTTGAACTCAAGAAGATGAGTCTTCCTGACACTCTATCCACTGTACTACCTAGCTGCCTTTTTATAGGATAAGAAACAATGAATATGCCATATGAAGTAAGTAGAACCAGGAAAACAATATACACAATGGCTACAAAAAAACTTAAATGGAAAGAACAAGAAAAAAAAATACTGAATGCTATACAATATCACCAAGTTTATCCCCAAGAAAAGATAAGGAAACATACATCCCTTTTCTGAATAAGTTGGGGGAAAAGCATGGTGGGAAGGGTGACTGAAGATGGGCAATTTCTGGTCTCCTTCATAAATCAGATCTTTAAATGGCCTCAGAAACACAGACAATGAAGAAAACTGAAAAAAATTGAGAAGTAAGTGCCTCCCTCCAGTCCAGAAGTGCCCCAAAACATTTCCAAAGCCAACAGAGGCAGGTAGATAGGTAACACCAGGCACCAGGAAACTAGTCAAGTATAGGTAAACATGGATACCAAAAGAAACAGAAATAACGGTCTTATCAAGAAAACCATCCTGAAACTGGAGACGTGAAGCTATGCCAGAGCAGCTTAAGGATAGGTAAGTGGGCTGGTCAGCAGGAACAGGGAGATCCCAACATGAGCAAACTCAGGAAAATTCTGACCACCATGAGGAGTACCTTGATTTGAGAGAGATGCCCAGGGGGTAAACCCTGAAGATGAGAGGACACAAGGACAGATAAAACCTCAGAGGAAAAAAAGCACTGACCATAGAGACTGCAAGAGTACCTGGAGGAAATGAAACAAGAGATACAGAGTAGAAAAGCTAGAGAGGAAAGAATGGCAAGAAAATTTAAAACTTGGCATTCTTAGAGCTGACCGGGAAAACCTCATCCCAAAACTGAATGTTCTGATAATTAGAAGGGAGGGGCAACAATGACTCAACAATACAAGAAATATCAAAATAAAACAGAAAGGGAAACAGAAAATAGATGAAAATCTAAGAAATTTAGGGGTGGTTAGGTGGCGCAGTGAGTAAGAGCGTCGGCCTCGGAGTTGGGATGAGCCGAGATCAAAACCGGCCTCAGAAAATGAGCACCCACGCATAAATAATGACTAGCTGTGTAACTTTGAGCAAGTTACTTAACCCCAATTGCTTTAAAAAAATCTAAGAAATTTAGTATCAAAAACTAGAAAAAACAAGTCAAGGAAAGATAATCTAAGAATTAGCAGAATCACTAAAAATTACAATCAGGAAAAAAAATGGATACCAAATTTCAGTAAATTGTAAACCTAAGAAAACTATATATTTCATATAAAATTATATAAATGAAAATTTCCCAGAACTCTTAGAACTGGTAAAAAGTAAAAATAGATAAAATCTACCTGCCACTTCTTTTTTTTTTTTTTTACCAATGCTAATTTCCATGCTGCTTTCTCATGGGGAAGCAAGGTGGTACAGTAGACAAAAAGGATTGGGCCTGGAGTCAAGAAGACCTGAGTTCAAATCCAGTTTCATACAGTTATTAATTGTATGCAAGTCATTTTAATCTTTGCTTCAGTTTCTTTACTGTATAATGGGGTAATAATAGCACCTACTTCCCAGGGTTGTTGTGAGGACCAAATGAGATATATTTGTCAATTGCTTAGTGCAGTGAGTAGTTGGCACATTGGAGGTATTATGTAAATGCTAATTATTATTATTAATTATCATCTTGTACAGTTCTTACCTTTAGCAAATTTTTCACTGGTCTCAAAACAAGGGGGGCTTCCTTTGCATATTGCTTTGTGGTTATAGTATATCTCCAGGTTACCAGCATAGGGCCCAGCCCACCTATCTATTCTATTAGAATAAGAGCTCCTTGATGTTGTTTTTGACTTTCTTTTTATCCCCAGTGCTTGGCACAATGCCTGGCACCTAATGAGCAGTAAATATTCAATTATCAGGGCCTACCTTTTTGTTCATTGGTAATGCCTATTGTAGTGGAAACTTCAGGGAAGCTAGGTGGCACCATCTTGGATAGAGGGCTGTACTTGGAATCAAGAAGTCTCATCTTCCCAAGTTCAAATCCAGCCTCAGACATTTACAAACTGTATGACCCTTGGCAAGTCACTTAACTCTGCCTCAGTTTTCTCATCTGTAAAAGGAGCTGGAGAAGTAAATGGCAAATCACTCCAGTATCTTTGCTAAGAAAACACATTAAATGGGGCCATGAAGAAAAAGATATGACTGAAAAACAAGTGCCTATCCAAGATCCCTGCACTGATAGACTGTAGTCGGCCCCTTCAAAGGCATATTGTAATGTGGACAATCTGCATTTTTCATCTATTTTTGTTTTTACAGTGTGAGTGCTTAGGTCTCTATCTATTAAAGCACTTAATGTTTTTGGACTCCATTTCCTCATCTGTGAAATGAAGATATTGGACTGCTAAGTTCCCTTCTAATTCTAAATTGATGATCCTATGAACTTCGGCAATGGCATGATTGAGGAGATTTCAGTATGTGTCAGGGATACTATAATAAACATGACATTATCTGAAAAAAGGAGTGTTTCAAAAACCTTACTATCAGTTGAGTATTCCTTCCATTTGAATGATGCCTAGGTTATCCCCCTGGCAAACACTAGCACACAGCTTAGGTAAGCATATGTTTTCCTGCTTTATACCTTGTTTGACACTGATAATCAGTAGATCCTTCAACAAAGTTATCTCCACGGTCACATCTGTCATAGAATCTTGTATAATGTTAGCATATTTATGGGGACACCTTATTGGAGGAAAACAACTAAGGCTTCATTTTGTTCTAACTGTTGTTTGTTGGATCTCATTTTTAAAATGCATTTTAAAAGGATCTAATGTGAATTACACACACACACACACACACACACACACACACACACATATATATGTATATATATATATATACATATATATATATACACACAGACACACACACACATATATCACATGATTAATACTGGTTTCATTCAGGCTTCTCACTATCTCACAGGACCTGAAATTTGAGTAACTCTACCACCGTTCCAAATATGAAAAAGGATTCACTGGATGAATCAAGGACAAACTGGATGAATCATGGGGAAGTGTCTGCCAGTAAGAACTCAAACCAGACCAATTTGCCAGTTGCATGGTATAAACATTTATCAAATATTCAATATAGAGTATAAAGGAGTGTTTTATGTATTAAGCTCAAGAGGAATACTATCAATTTTCCTTGATTCAGCTGCTAAATACATGCAATTTAAATATCCCTTAGTGATATATTACTTAGAAAAATATTTGTAGGTCTTTGGTCTTCGTTTTCTTTGAAATTTTACTTTGGATCCCCAGGGACTTTAAAAATTTGCATATAACAAATCAGTTAGACAACTAAAAAGAGTGCCTGTTCTAACCAACTAAACGTTTAAAAGCAAATTTTCACTAATGATGACTCTGCCACTAACAGGAAGACTCTGGATAAGTCGATCATAGTTTATCAGATCCTAGATTATGGTGGGGCTTCAAAGGTTCATATTTGGTACTACCTTCTACATGAGTCTTTTACTGATCTCCCAGATACTAGTGCTTCCCTCTCCCACTGGAAAACCTTGTTTTACCTTGTCTATATTTTGAATATACATATATGTATGTGAATACATGCATACATTTATGTATACCTATGTGGGTGTGTACTTTGTCTCCCTTATTAGAATATAAGCTCTTTGAGAGAAGAAGGAACTTGCATTTTTTTGGCACCTAGCACCAAATCTGGTCCATAGGGGGCACTTAATAAATGTTTGTTGATTTATTAATTGAAATCTATTCCTTAATTTCCTTATCTATAAAAGAGGAGATAAGACTAAGAGTTCTTTGATAATCCTGGCAAATATAAAAATTAAATATGCAAAATTAACTAGGGGATATTTAAAAATATTTGATTGTTGAGTGTCATTTTTGAAAATCTTATTTGCCTACTTTCCCATCTTTATAAAATCTGTATAAGAACAATATATATCAAGAACATCCACAATGAGGGTATTAGTAGGTCAAGTAAGATTTTCAAAAATGACACTCAACAATCAAAATTATCAACACAATTTTACTTATAAAATGCACTAAAAGCTGTAGAAAATACATGATCCTGCTATAACTTACTGTTATACATATACACTGACTTTGTTACTCTTGTACATGGCATTCTGTCTTAGAGCTCCCTGCATTTTCACTGAGGGTCCCTCACATCTGGAATGATCTCCTTCCTCACCACTGCCTTCTGATTTACATGGCTTCCTTCAACAGATGATGCTAATTCTGCTTTCTGCAAGAGGCTGTTCCTAGTCCATTTCCTAATTCCCTGCTCAGCTCCCAGGGCTTCCCCTCTGAGATTGCCTCCCATTTACTCTGAATATATTTTGTAGGTATATTTTGTTTGCATTCTGTCTTCCCCATTAAAACATGAGCTCCTTTACTTTCTTTGTATCCATAGTGCTTAGCATAGTACTTGGCATGATAAATGCTTAATAAATGCTTCTTGTGTAAGTGACTGATATGTATATGGAGGGGGATAACGTATAAGACAACTAAATCCGACTATCACTCAATCACAAAGAAACTGTTGTTTAAAATACTGGATCACCCCAGCTTTCCATGGCTGGACATTCAGGGACCACTCACTACTGATCACCACAGGACCTCTGTTCTGACCTGGGCTGGTTCACCTCTCCTTAGGCAAGCTAGTAAGCCTCTACTTTCGAAGGGGTTGACCTTATTGATACAAAACATGGACATAACCCACTGAAGATCAGAGCTCCTTAGCTCAATAAATCCACTGGCCTCTTCCTCCTCCGTAGCAAGGATGACAGGTATGCTCCACAACAACGGCAAAATTATTCCTTTAGTCAATAACCAAGACTGAACCTAATCCAATGAGTTCAGAGCCTAGAAGTCCCTGCATCATTGAATACACACATATTTTGAATTTACTGATCTGTGTCTGTGTTGTGGCCATCCAACAGAAAGTAAATTCCAGAAAAGAAGTGTGTGTATTTCATTCTCTCTTTGTATACTCAGGGTCTTTACCTAGAACAGGTACTTAATAAATGGAAGCAAACAGCATAATAGAAACATCAGAAACTCTGAAATCAGGCCTCCTAGGTTCAAATCCCATCTCTGATAACTTGCTACCTTTGTGGCCTTGAATAAGTCATATAACCACTTGGACCCAGAGCAAGTCTAGATCTATAATCCTAAAATGCTTGTTAACAAATTCAGAAGAAGGAAAATTCTCTCTTCATAAATACACAAAGATGCAACAGATTGATGGCAAACCTAGACATATTTTGGGTTAGGTTACTAGGATTTTACCCAAGCAGATTGAAATTAGAGGGCCCTGATTGTATTTGAGTAGAAACAACAAAGCTTAGCACCTAGATAACCAGAAGAATTGCTTAAAGTAAGAATCTACCAGATGCTTCCTCCCCACAGCAGGTACTTCCTCCATCTCCAACACAAACACTCTTGGTGAGCTTCTCCTTGATATCCATGATTCTCTCCTCACTCTTTCCCTAAATAGCAGCCTCTCCTAAAAGGAGAACTAGCCTAGCCTTAAAAATCATTTCCTATTGCCTGTCCCAGGTATAGTTTTTGTCATCTCAGGTACAGAAATTACTAGTTACTGTTGTGATGGTGGGTAGCAAAAGCCACATCAATCCCAGAAGTATAAACAATACAGAAAGGCTACCACAGAAGCAAGGAAATACAATGGTGATGGGCACATTAGCAAAAGCCACACCCATCCCAGAAAGGCAGTTGCTATGGAGAAAGTACAAACCCATTGCATAAGGGAAGGTATAGATAACAATCAATTACCAAGGATGTACTTTATAGAGCTAGACCAAACAAGAACAAAATTCATTTGGAGGAATTAGTTAATTAATTAATGGAGGATTAGCCCCATTGCATCAGGGAAGTTGTACAAATTTATTGATAAAAGCATATACTCTTTTCTGTTTCTTCATACCTTCTAGGTATTTTGTATCCTTCCCCTAGGTCTTAACCCTTACCCCACAATAGTTTTGTCCTAGGAAGGGGTATCCTTCCCCTGTTGTTGTTCTTTGTTCAATGACATCACAAGTGTGAGGTCTTGACTTGCATATGAATTGGATTTTTGTGCCCCTAGGGAATGGAGACTCTATGGGGAATCCAGGGAGAAAGGGACAGTCTGCTAGTTTGTGATTTACTGTGGACAGCAGGAGAGAACTAAGAGTATGACCCAGGTGGCTTAGATTGCTTAAGGAGACAACTAAGAAGAAATTTAGGTATAAAATTAGAGTAAACTCATGCCCAAGAATGTGTTATATCCTACCACCACCCATCCCCTTATTCCACTTCTCAGAATTCCATCAAGAGAAGACAAAATTAATTGAATAAAATGAAGCTAATTGTACAGGTAGAAAATAAAGGCAGCTAGGTGGCACAGTGGATAGAGCACTGGGGCTTAGAATTAGGAAGATTCATCTTCATGAATTCAAATCTGACCTCAGACACTAGCTGTGTGACCCTGGACAAGTCACTTAACCCTGTTTGTTTCTACTTCCTAATCTGTAAAATGAGCTGGAGGAGGAAATGAAAAACCACTCTAGTATCTTTGCCAAGAAAACCCCAAAATGGGGTAATAAAGAGACAGACCCAAATGGAACAGCAACAATAAAGAGGTAAAAACAGGGCATGGCATTTACAAGATGAGATGGACATACATATAACATTCATATTGCAAGATGACCCCACCTTAGGTTGGGGGACTAGAAAGTAATGTCAAGTGCTTCAGTGGTAGAAGTGAGAAACCATGGAAATGGGCCAACAGGGAAACTGAACTATTTTAGACACAGATAAACACATTAGAAAAATGCTTAAGTGTTGTGTTTAGGAATAAAATCAAATATTGTCACATTAGCAGATGGTCTAATTTTTTTCATTCAAAGTTGCACTTGGTATAAATATCAATGAAATTAAACAACTGGCCCTAGTACATACCTAATTTTAGCAAATATAGTAAGATTTTCCAGAAGCAAATAACTATCACACTTTTAGTCATTTAACTTTAAGTTATTATTAAATCTTTCTTTTATAGCTCATTTCCCACATTAGATTATAAGCCCTTTGAGTGAAGGCCCCAATCTTATTTTATGCATATTTCCCTTAGCTCAGAGTAGGAAGTCATTAATTAGTGAATGAACCTATAACCAGTAGTCCCTAACCTCAGCTATAACTAACAGTGGCTGAATAAGACCTTACCCTGGGGGATGTCAATGTGTATGTGGAGGGGGAGAACTCTTCCTGTGCTTTGCCTCAAGACTGTCAGCCAGTCCCAGCCACTTTGTGGAACTACCAGTCCAGGGGTGATAACTTTAGGATCATGTCAACATGGTGTCCTCCTCCTGGAACTTGTGTATACCACCAAATTCCAGAAGGAGATAGACCAAACTCTCCAGGGGATAGGCTACCAAAGAAACCATCCCTGTCCTTGTATTGTCTTATGTGCTTCTCCCCCTACCCCAGCCCACTCAACTGAATTCCCTTTACACTAATAATAGCTAACATTTATATAGAACTTACTATGTGCCAGGGATTGTGCTAAGCACATCACAATTATCTTGTTTGATTCCAAAACAAGGCCTAGTTTTGATGGACTTAATTCATAGCTTTTATGTAGTACATGTAGCTTCTGTTTAATACAGAAACAAGAAACAGGAACTAGGATATCATACTGTGCTGACTTGAAATATGCATCTAACATCTGATATATGAAAAACACAGTAAGTAGAATTTGCTTAGCTTTACTTACCTAATAATAATTTCCCAATTCTTTCAAATACTTTAGGCAAGAATAACAGTGAGGCCATTGATTCCTGTAATTGACATCTTTGGTCTCTGATGTTGGAAGGTGATTTGTGGGGACCCCTCAGATCATGAATTTAAGACTTGCTAGCAAGAACCAGCAAAAAAACCCACAAAAGTTTAGTGAACTAGCTCAAATACTACTCACAGCATGGGACCACAAAGATTGGCTTAGCTTATATTGGAAATAAGTTTATTAATTTTGATTTTCACCTGGCATAGTGATGCAGGCCTGAAAAATCAGCTATGGGAGAGGATAAGTTTAGCAGATCTCTCAGGCTCTGTAGCTCTGAGCTGCAGTGAGGCAGTGCACTTAGCCACACTAAGTGAGGCATCCTCACTAAGTTCTGTATTAACATGGTAAACCTCTAGCTTGCTGGGGGCTCGGGGGGTGCGGAAGTGGGGAGAGGTTATGGGTTGGTTATCAGGTTGTTTAAGGAGGGACAAACTGGCCCTTTTTAAAAACCAGTAGGTTCTCTGCCAATCAGAAAAGAATCAGGCTGCTGAGTAGCTGTAGTATTTCCAACCTGGGAGATATAAAAAAGAGGGAATTTTAAATTCTTTCCCCCTCCTCATGAGGCATCCAAAATATATACTTAACTAGGATTCCACCACTGGGTCTGATTGAATGCCTCTGTCTACAACTTAGATCTACATAGTAAAATTTTTCATCATCCCTTTGATACATGGATGGAGCCTGTGATCACACTGATGGGAGTATTCCTTACACAAAAATCCAGCATGCAGATCACTATCCATTAATGTCTGCCTGTTTTGCATGACTCTGTCCGTATCCTCCTGTAAATCTCCCAGAGAGTCCATCCATCAGGCTAGTGACTTTCCTTTAAGTCACTTTCTATTGCATGAATAATTACCACATGGGCTATCCAATTATTATCCCTCATTCTTGCTTCTGACCTCCCCCCATCTCTTCTTCTGATCATATATTTCTCCCTTATATACTTTATGCCATGTCTCTTGTGTCAATGATGATGATGCAACCCACCATCACTATACCACATATATAATCTGCTAAAATTATAATCAGTACAGTTCATTGCTCTCTTAATAGGTAAAAAGAACCTCCATTTATGGAACTAGTAAACTTCTGTCCCTTTGGTAAAAATAGGTATTTTCTGAAATTTTTTTAAATGGTCATACTAAGAAGTACAAAGTGTAGATTTGATAGCTGAGTGGAGGATGGATGAGAGGAGGGAGAGACCTGAGGAAGGGCTACCAACCAACAGGTTATTGCAATAGTGTGAGAATGAAGTGATGGGGCCTGTACCAGGGTAGTGGCAGTTTCAGAAGACAGAAGGGGGCATATACGAGAGACATTTTGAAGGAAAAACTACAGGAATTGACAACAGATTGGGTAGGGGGATGAGATTGAGAAGTTGAGGACAACACTTAGGTTGTTAGTCTGGGTAACTGAAAGGATAGTGATGCCTTCAATAGTAATAGCAAAGTTAGGAAGAGGAGAAAGGGTTTTTATGGGGGGGGGGGTAATTTTTTGTTTTGTTTCATTTTGAGTTTCATTTTGAACAAGTTCAGTTTTGAACATAGAGTTTAAGACGTCTATAGATAGGGGCAACTAGGTGGCCCAGAGGATAGAGTACCAGTACTGGAGTCAGGAAGACCTGATCCCAAATTTGTTCTGAAACACTTATTAGCTGTGTGACCATGAGCAAGTCACTTAACCCTGATTATCTTGAAAAAATGTCTGCAGATATTCAGTTCAAGATGTTCAAAAAGCAGAAGTGCAACACTGGATGTCAGAATAGATATTAGGGCTGGATGAGAAGATTTGAGAGTTATCAACCTAGAGATGATAATTGAACCTATGGGGGATGATAAGGTCACCAAATGGCATAGTACAGAAGGAGAAGAGAAGACGACCCAGATTAGAGCCTTGAGGGACCCCAATGTCTGTGTATGACATGGAGGGGTCAAACAAAAGAGAGAGAAGGAGAGGATAGATATACTGAAGGAGAGCTAGAAGACAGCAGTGTCCTACAAAGAAGAAAATATCGAGGAAAAGAAGACCATCAACAGTGTCCAAGTCTACAGAAGTCAGGAAGAATTATGATTGAGAAAAAAAATTATTAGATTTGGCAAACAAGAGATCATTAGTAACTTTGGAGAGAGCAGTTTTGATTGAATGATGAAGACAGAAGTCATATTATAGAGAGTTAAAAAGAATAAAAAGGAATGGAAATGGAAGGGATGATTGTAGATGGCCATTTCAAAGAGTTTGGCTACAAAAGGGAAGAGAGACACGGGATGACATGTAGAGGGGATGTGAGGATCAAATGATGGTTTTCCAAGGATGGGGGAGACATGAGAATGTTTGTAGGTGGCAGGGAAGCAGTCAGCTAATGGAGAAATTAAAGATAAGTGAGAGGGGCAGCTAGGTGGTGCAGTGAGTAGAGCACCGGCCCTGGAGTCAGAAGGACCTGGGTTCAGATCCGGCCTCAGACACTTAACACAAACAAACAAAAAAAGGCCTAGCTGTGTGACCTTGGGCAAGTTACTTAACCCCAATTGCCCTCCAAAAAGCAAAAAAAAAAAAAAGATAAGTGAGAGTGGAGATAAATATAGGGGGAATTCTTCTGGAAAAGATGAGATGAAATGGGATCACTTGTGCAGGTCAAAGGGTTTGCCCAGGCAAGAAGAAAGGCTACTTCTTCATGTGAAACAAGGATCAGGGAGGAGATAGTTGTAAGAGGCTTCTAATGGACATGAAAAAAGAAAGGGGTAAAAAGAAGGGGCTTCTCAGCAAAGGGCCTCAATTTTTCAGTGAAATATGAGACAAGAATTTCAGCTGAGATGACAGGATGAGGGGGAGTTATAAAAAGTTTTAGAAGGGATGAAAACTTAGAAAAGCCCGATGGTGAATGAGATAGCAAGTCATTTAGAGAGGTGTAAAAGAATTTTCTTACCACACTGAGGGCCCAGCTGAGATTACATAACATAAATGTGTAATGGATCCAATCAGCATGGTTTTGTGATTTTTTTTCCAGCAAAAGTTAAAAGTAAAAGCTTTAATGGGCGTGATTTAAGTTTCAAGAAATTAATTGTATATGTTGCACTTACTTATTGTAGTATGTTTATTTCCACAAAATATTTTTTTCTGGGAGATTTGAGTCCCTTCTGTTGGGATATTATTAATAACAAATACACACATATGTTTGTATGTGCATAATATATAATGCATATATGTATATATGCATATATATTTGGTATTCATATAGCACTTGAGATTTTAAAAGTGTGTCATATATATTATCTTACCTGAGTCCTACAATAACCCTACATCCAATTTAATCACTCAGGCCCAACAACAACTATGTGAGGTAGACAATAGAGGTACTGTTGTTCCCACGTTTCATGCAGTATCTGGGGCATTGACCTCTTTCATTTAGGGACTCCATGAAAGTTGCCCATATTAAAGGCTCTCTCTAGGTCCACATCCATTCAAAACCACAGCTTACAAGTTTCCACTGATATGTTCATTTTCACTAGTCAGCCACAGGATAAAATTAATTCAAAACAATGGCATTTAATGAAAAAGCATAGTAAAAAAAGAAAAAAGGAGGAGCAGAATGTTTTACCCACAGATATGGAAGCCATCAGTGGGCACAGCTAGGCAACATATGTGAAAGGGCACAAACAGAAGTTATATGTGTGGCTAGGACACAAGTGTGGAAGGGTAAATACATAGGAAACATGTAGAGGCAGGATGCATTTGTACAGGGCTAACTCATGCTTCCCCTAACTTCTGAGGACAGCATCAAGCTGCTGCTGCTGTGCCTGCTCCCTGATGGTCTCAGGTGATGGATGGGATGTCTTGTCCGGAAGTTCTCCCCAGGTCTTGTGGTTATGGTAGGCATTGCATTGCTGGGCATGTGGTAGTGTAGCATCACTTGGGTACAACTTCTAGGTTTCAGCTATCTTTTTCAATTGAGCTACCCTTTCTTCCCCATAAAAGGAAGAGTGGTTTTTGCCATCTCTCTTTTTAACATAGAACCCAGAGGTTTAAGCTTGGGCACTTTTAGTAAGGGAAGCAGGTCTTTCACACATCAAAACATCAGTTGGAGAGCAAAACCCAGAGCTGTTTTTATTTTTGCTTTTCCTCTAAGGAGATTAATTTGTCACTTCCTAGAGTCTTAGCTTTGTGTGTCCTTTCTCCCCAGAAAATCCAGGTATTCTGTCTGTCATTCAACCTACTTATTCCTCCTTGTTAGAAGTAATGTCTTTGTTCTAAGCCTCTACCTGATTTAGGGTAGAAAATCCCTTTTAACTCCCCTCAATTCTCAATTGCCAATTTAGATCCCTTCAAAATTATTTTAGAGTCTCCCTTTCAGTTGCTGAGAATTTCCTGAATTTTCCCATGGTGTTTTCTCAACCTCTCAAGATCCTTTGGTTTCTTCCATCCCAATGAAAATGAAATAGGGTAGGGGAAAAAGACAGGAACAACTTCCAAACCCTAGGAAGAACTGAAGTGAGAAATCTGTTCCATATTCTTACCTTATTGTGTATATGTGGCTAAGAGCAAACCACTGGGCCTTCAATTGTCCCAAACACTTTCCCTACAAGCCTGAGGAAATGAAAGAAAAAGATGAGAAAAAGTTGAGGAAGTTGAGACGCTGACAAAAGGTTGTGACTCTTCTAAACGAGACTGACTGAATGTGAGAGTGGGGATTTGAACCTGTGTCTTTCTGGCTCTGAATCCATTATGACCCAGCTGCCTCTGTATTTAAAGTATTTAAAGGAGAAGAAAACCTGCAATTTGTAACCTAAAATTATACATAACATTTTGCTCTATTTAAAATTAGAGCACCAGAGGAAGCAGACTTCCATGGCATTTTCATTATGCAGAGAGGTAAACAATAAATAAATAAGGAGTTCCTGAATATGAAATTAACAACATGATAATTGCTTTACTCCTTGAGTGCAAGCAATATTAAATCCTCAAATAAACACTTACTTAACCCTCATTTTCACATATGCTTATGACTTTTATTAAAAGTAGCAAACTTTGTACACAGTCCATCTTCCAACCAGGCAATCTCTAAAGGAAGACAAAATGTTATGTGGGAATCACTGCAATTCCTTTAAAATTCAGAGGGATTTTTGGGACAAGCACTGTCATGGAGAGAAGAAGGCCTTAGAGGCCCGAGGAAATTCAATAGATAACTTGGGAAACATTCTTCATATTATTATTACTATTATAACTTATATTTTAATGTATTTAATCATTCTGCAAGCTAGTCGAAAAATCTCATCTAGATTATGTAGTCATTCTGGTGACATGTGACCTTCCTGCTGAGCCAAAGCCCAGTCTTTCCCCTGGTACAACCCCCCCACTGACAAGCATTATAACATTTATACTGGAAACTGTTAAACCTTATTTGTAGGGTCCCCTTTTTTTTCTTTCCTTTCTCAACTAGTCTCACTCTATTCCAACTCCCATTTGACCAAAAAGAATAACTAGCTCTTTAGCTATGATAGTGTTTAACAAGACATCTTAAAAAATAACACCCAAGATGTACATATTCAAATACTCATGAGTTCTGGTGAGATTTCCCAAGTTGTTCTGACTCCTTTTTCTCCTACCCTTTCAGAGAGAAATCACCTTTTTCTTCTTTTCTCACCCTTAAGACCTGATCACTACGATAATTAAAGTGTCTTATTCTGCATGCTCAGTAATGCCCTGATTTTAACCCTAGTTAAATGGTTTCTTTATCTTACTCAGATTCTGAAAATGATTCATTTGATAACTTCATATATGAAAGTTTGGCTCTTACTGGAGTTTTCCAACAAGCTAGGGTTAAAAGGTCAGTAAGATTGGCATCCTATGGGCAGGAGCATAGAACTGAGTTCCAAGTCAATCTGATAGAATCTTACAACACCTCCGAATTCTAGGTGCTTTCCCCCACTGTTCTCAAAGGAAGACATCAAGATGGAGAGGCCACACATTTATCTTAAGGACACAACCTCCCAACATGAGGCATCAACTGTTTAATTTGAACTCTAAAAATGATAAAAAAAAAAAAAAAAAAACCAATTCTGACTTAGGAAAGGAAGACAACCTAGTCTGCCTAAATAAGCTTCTTGAAGAGGTATTCAGGTTTACAGTTATGGTGATGAAATACAACCAACGAACCAAAGAAAAGGAGTGTGTTTTCATGAGTATAAACTTCACTGTGACATAATGGACAAAGTTAAAGCCTGGGGCTCTTCTGCCGTTATCAGAGGCTGTGCCAGTGAGTGCTGTAACCTAATTACTTTTGATGCAGCAAATCAACAAAACCACTGCTGGTTACGACCTCTGCCAAGAGCACTAGAGATTCAGACAAATGAAGCTTAAGATGCCGTTGTTTGTTCGGTTGCAAAGTTCCAGATAAAAAATGACAGGATGTTGTTGCCTGACTTCAGCATCCGTTCTCCAGATGGCTCCCTGCACTGGCTTGTGGCAAGGCTCACAGGGAGGGAGGCTGGCACATTTTCTCTGTCAGAATGAAAGTTTTCCAATTACAAAGAGATAATGTGAGGAGATGCAAACTTAATCTCCTGAACAAAGGGTTGCAAGCTGTGTAATGGCCAATTCAGAGGGAAAAATTTCACTATAGTTCAATTGATTTAAACACTGCGGATCACAAAATTGGCTACCTTTCCTAATAAAACCAAGAAATCAGCCGTGTTGATTCCATTTACTGAAACTGCTTCTGTAATGGTTTCATCTTCCATGAGATAGGAAGTGTAAGTGTTTTTTTCTAAGTTAGTATATTTGAATTAAATCGAACTCTACCTTTCTTATTTGAATGAATTTTAATGAAAAGGAGCAAAAAAAAAAAGTCACTTTTCTTTGAGCAAACCAACAAATTGCTTTTAAGCAATTTAGACAGGACTAAGGATGACAATGCATCCGCTAAATAACCATGAAAATAAGAAGATAATATCCTTGATGGTCCCACGATCTCTAGCATAATCCCTACCTAAACCACCTATTTCCCCAGTGAATTTCTAAAGCCAGTGAATACTAGCTGCCAAATTAGATTTCTTTTTGTTAAAATTGGGGCAAAAAGGGTTAGGGAGGGGAAAAGCCTGCAGAGGATAATCAAGCTTTGAGTCAAGTTACCCAGTAGAGAGGACATTGCAGAATTGGGAGGGAAAGTCACTGTGGCCATGGGACTCTGGGCTAGGGAAGGAGCAAGGTCCTGCAGAGGTGCCATGGGGTGAGACCCTGGGACTGTGAAGGCCATTTGCTTTATCCTTTGGCACTATAGGGCAAGAACCTTTTGCCTCATGCTCTGAGGAATGCTCATAGTGACATAAAGACATAATGGAAATGATGTCTTACAGATTGAGAATTGGAAGGGGTTTTAGAGGTCATTTAGAGCAAGACCTTCATTTTACAGATGAGAAGCCTGAGTCACAAGGTTAGTAGTGTGGACAACAGAATTTGAATCCATGTATTCCTCTGGACTCTAAATTCAGCATTCTATCCATCACCACCATGATTTTTATTAATAGCCTTTCTTTCCTGTTTGTCCCAAAGAGCTGACAGCTTTGGAAATTTATACATACATATACATACATATGTCTATATATACACACACAGATATATGTACATATACATATGTGTGTTTATATATATGCATGTATATGTGCACATGCATACATATATAATATATATGTTGACACAAAGGGGAAAGTTTTGTGCATTTATATGTCTAGTAAGTCAACAAGGACACTGCCTTAGGAGAACTCTATGATGAGATTATTTCTGTCATTGCAGCTAAAATGTGGAGTTTTTCTTCTCCATCAAGATTAAATCACACAGATTTGGGAAGAATTTAAATGCAAATGATAGAAATGAAATTCTGATATCAGTTTAATATTTATGTTGTATTCCTTTCTTGTGAGGTTTACTTATTCAATAACCTCAAGCACAGAGCCAGAATATTAAATAAGTCAGGTAATCTTAAAGAAAGTAACTAAAAAGCTACCTCACAGGCAGAAACAGACATTTTTTATTAGCCTATAAAACTGTCTTCAAAATACATACTTTTCTCAATAGCTCCAGATGGAAGCCAGTGCTGCAATAAGATCTTTCAGAAGATGGGATGGTTGTTGACAGGTGGGGGCCACTGCAGACAGATGATTTTTGCCATCTCCATCTGACATTGCTAGGAAGTGCTGGTTGCATTACTGAAAATGCAGCCAGGTTACACACACACATACACATACACACACACACACACACACACACACACACACACATGATGTTCACTTCCAAATAGTTTCAATTGCAGCAGCTGAAGATCAGTAAATCAGTCTGAAATATAAGTAAGCCCTTCAAAGCCCTCGGAAACCTTCAACAGATTCCTGCTGAAGAGTTAACATTTCCAAGTAATGAGCATTTTTAAAAAGTCACAACATCAACATAAAGTGGTGTCTAACAGCTGTTGTAAAACTCAACATCAATTTAATGTGGGCTCAACTACTAAACAGCAATCACAATGGCATCCCCTAGGAGGCATTTAAGGACCCAAGTGGATAGCCATTTTTAAACTGAGGGAGAGAGCTAAGCAAGTTCACAGCCTGCAGAAAGGAATATTTCTGCCCGTGTTCTTGTACCACCACCTAGTGGTTTCAAGTATCTCGAACGGAAGCTATGAACAGAAAACAAAAACAGAAATAAAAATTTGCCACAAGAAAAAATGTATAATGGCTTCCAGGATTAAATGCTTTTGAGAATATGAATATTAAAGATTCATACTAAAATGAACCTAGTAAAATAAGCCTAAATTTTAGGCTTTTTTTTAAATCTAGAAACAGCATTATTCTGAAGTCTACCATCTTATAACAATACATTTTTAAGGCTATGTATTAAACATGCTGTTCAGTTATATATTCAATTTAAGCAGCATTTATTGTCTACTATCCAAGACAAAAAAGAAGGAACAGTCTCTATTTATAAGTTTCTACCTATATGTTTACATTTTATAGGGAGGGGAGCAACATGTACACAGATAAGTAAATGCAAAATATATGCATAGCAGTTAATAGAGGACTGGATTTAGAATCAAGAAGACCTGGGTTTAGATCTTGCCTCAGACATATTATCCATGTGATCCTGGGCAAATCACTTAACCTTTATCAACCTTGGTTTTCTCATCTGCAAAATGGGGACAACAAAAGTACCTGTCTTTCACAGGACTGTCCTGAGGATCAAAGGAGATGATGCATGTATATATGTGTGTTGATATTATAATGCAAAGTAATTTTGGTGGGTACAATGGGAAACACCAATAACTTTAGGGCTCAGGAAAAGTGCTCTACGGGAGCTGATTGCTATTGTTGTTTAGTTGTTTTATTTCCTGCTCTAGTTCATTTTATACATGAGGAAACTGAGATAAACTGGGTTAAGTGACTTACCCATGGTCACACAGCTAGGAAGTGTTTGAGGCTGAATTTGAACTCAGGTCTTCCTGCCTCCAGGTCCAGAACTCTATCTACCTAGCTGCCATAGGAAGGGGTAGCTGAGGTATTCTTTGAAGGTCCTTTGAAGGACTTACTATAAGGCAGAGGTGAAGAGAGAATGCATTCTGATACAAGGAAGCAGGGAAAGAGGGAGAGGGGGCATGAAGATGAAGATGAAATGCCTTAGTATGAGTAATAGCTAAAGGAGACTGACTGCAAAGAGAAATGATCTGTGTAATCAGGTGTACCAGATGGGGCTCTGAATGGTTAGTACTGCAGCAAACCAGCTATTCCCAAAGGCCTTACCTTTGTGATACAAGTGCAAGCATTCTTTTCAAACTCCTCCTTTAGCTGACCCTAGGGGGACCTCATTTAACCACTTCTTCTGCCTGCTGGAGCCTAGGAGAAGTGTGACTAGAATAGACTAAAGCTGATGAGCTCTTTATCTCCTTTTTAACAAAGGATGGGAATTTCAAAGAAGAGAAAGACCCTACTTAGGCCTGGTACAGAGAAGAGAGACAGAGAGGTCTCACTCAGTTGGTCTAAAACACTAGGGTTTCATTCTAGCTAGAAGCAGCTAGGTGTCATTGGATAGCACACTGGGTCCAGAGTCAGGAGTCTTGAGTTCAAATTCGGTCTCAGACACTTACTTGCTGTGAACCAATTTCCTCAAGTCTAAAATGGGGATAGTAATATCATCTACCTCACAGGGTTTTCATGGGGATCAAATGAGATAATAAAGGCTTGCTCCCTTTCCTTCCCCAAGTACCTCAGCTAAATTCATTCCTGTTCTTGTTATCTCAGATCTATTCCTGAATGAGGGACAGAGTGAAGGCAGCTCTAAAATACCAGAATTCCAAACTCAAAACTCTTAGGACTAAGTCAGTGAGGGGGAGGATCATTTTCATTTGTTTTGGTCGTTTTCCCTCATGACTAGTCTAATTCACTGCACATAGTAGGTTCATCATAGTCATTATCTGCTAAATAAATAAGGGCATGGTTTCAGGTTTCAGTATCAATAATCTCTAACCAGACTGTAAACTCCTCACAGGAAAGTACCAGGTTTTATACTTCCTTTGATTCCTCACAGAGCACAGCATAATGCTAAGCTGTTATTGAGGTTTTTAACAGTTTAAAGTTAATATTGCTGTTGTTCAGTCGTTTCAGTTGTGCTGGACTCTTCATGACCCCATTTGGGGGTTTCTTGGCAAAGATACTGGAGTGGTTTGCCATCTCCTTCTCCAGCTCATTTTACAGATGAGGAAACTGAGGCAAACAGGGTTAAGTGATTTGCCCAGGGTCACACAGCTAGTAGGTGAATTCATGAAGATGAATCTTCCTGATTCCAAGCCCAGTGCTCTATCCACTGCACCACCCAGCTTAGCTACTCATAATGTCAATATTACTTAATAGTGACTAAATTCACTGTGCTGTGATACAAGCTGTAGGAAAACTTGTGGCTATGAATTATTTTTCTTTTTCAAGCATCTCATTTTTTTAATGAAGAGAAATATATTTTCCCACCCACCCTCTTATCCCACTGGGAGAAAAAAGAGATAAGAAAAACAAATTCCTTGTTAAAAATATGCACAGTCAAGCAAAACAAATTCCCCCATTGGCTGTGTTCAAAAGATATATGTTTCGTTCTGTACCCTAAATCCACCACATCTCTGTCAGGAAGCATTCAATCAACTAGTATTTATTACACACCTTCTGTGTAACAGGCTCTGTGCTAAGTGCTGGGTATACAAAGGAGGAAAAATAGTCTCTGACCCCCAGGAGCTCATTATCTAAGCAGGTGGCCAGAGGTGAATTGCAGTCAATCAGTCAGTCCTCTGGAATCACGGGTGATCATCACATTGATCAAAATGCCTACAGCTTTCAAAGTTGTTTATCTTTTCTATGTTGTTGTTATATAAACTGATCTCTTTGTTCTTCTTATTTCATTTTTCATTTGTTTATAAAAGTCTTCAAAACAGTTCATTTTAAAGACTTTGATCTCATAGTATAAATTATTCTTCTGGTCCTGTCCACTTTATTCTGCATCAATGCATACACGTCCTTCCCTGTCTCTTTAAAATCATCTGCTTCCTCATTCTTTCAAAATTTTGTGATGGCAAAAAGACAGGATTATAGCTTTTTGAGAAAGTTATAAAAATAAAGAATGATATGTCTTTTACTGTTACTTTTGGTCCTACCTGCATTGATGATCATTAACATCTCCAGTGATAGCCATCTTGAGTAAAACAACACAGAATAATAATTTTGTTGTTGTTCTTTTCACAGATCTACCATTCAATAAAATTTATCAAATATATAATTTACAGTAGTCCTAATGTGATAGCCAAAATGTTTAATGCTAACCAGCTCCTGACCAGTCTCCATTTCTCACTTGTACTTTCGTATGTATGACTCCCTTTTCTCCTGTGCTAATGTCCAACACTCTCCCTCCTCCTATTCCTCACCCCCAAAATCAGGGAGGTAGAGAAGGTCCTAATTTCCTACTTATTTAATCAGTAAGCAGGGGATTCTGAGGATAAGTAAGCAAAGAATGAGGGGGGGGGAGTGGTGGGAAAAAAGGAAATAAAAGGAGGAGGATAGAGAGTGCTTGGTGGTGGTAGGGGTGTGCAGCTAAATATTTAAAAACTGCTCTGGAGGATATCACAACACTTTAAATCTCCATTTAAAAAAATTTCTTCATTATTTTTTAAAGTCTAGGCAATCACCAAAATAATAAATCAAGCTTTGATTTTTATCATTTGGGCATTTCCAAGGTGTAAATGCTCACACTGAAAATTTATCACCTCTTGATAATCCATTCTAACTGGCTCCAGCCTCTCCTGTGTGATGGGGCCATCTCCCTAATACACACTGAAAGCTTATAGTCAACAAGCAGCCTATTAGACAGGAACAGAGCTCAGAGTGTTTGGTTATATGTAAGCAGGGAAAGAGGAGAGGAGAGAGAAGAAAAGAATGGGCCTCAAGTATAGGGACAGGTCCTGTGTGTAGCAAGGCCTATCTATGGCAACAGGTGTCTTTATGTGTTTCACAGGGAAGTAGAATAGACATCTCTAGCCTCTTCTCCCTTGACTCCAAGGGAGTTTTTCATTTTTACCAGAAAGGGTAGCAGGAAAAGGAGTCCAGAGGCCCCAACTCTACTCCCTTCAGAGATGGGCTTACTAGGCTGGCTAGCATGTGTGTGTGTGTGTGTGTGTGTGTGTGTGTGTGTGTGTGTGTGTGTGTGCTCTCTTAAATATTATTAGTCTAGGGGATATGATCTGGTTCACTCCAACTTCTAATTGTTTTGTCATCATTATTGGGGGTAAAGAGAACCCTTCTATATCTTTTTTCTAAGGCTTGACTCCTTACCTTGTTGTTTTTCAGTTGATCAGTCATGTCCAATTCTTTGTAACCCCACAGACCATGATGTCCATGGGATTTTCTTGGCAAAGATATTGGAATGGTTTTGCCATTTCCTTCTCCAGTAAATTAACGCAAACAGAGGTTAAGTGACTTGCCTAGGGTCACACAGCTGATAAGTGTCTGAGACTGAATTTGAACTCAGGTCTTCCCAACCCCAGACCAAGCACCCTATCCACTAAATTATTTAGCTTCTTGACCTCTTCCCTACCTAATACCAATTCCACAATGAACACATACAGAGAATGGCAAAGAAACCTATTTATCTAAATTGTAGCAAAACAGAATTCAAAGATATACATAGGAGAATATATACTGGACAATACAGAGAGAAGAAGCTCCACTAGGAGCAAGACAATTCAACCGAGAGAGAGCTCTATTTCTCACCAAGGATACCTCCCTGAAGTCTCTAGAGTGACCAGCTGGTGCTGGGACATGATGGACATGGTAAGCACTTCTCACGTCTTCCCAGAGTCTTCTTCAGCAGCCTGAAGCAGGGGTGGCCTCTTCCTTCTTCCTCCTGAAGCTCAAAGTGAGAAGTACCCCAAAGAGACTCAACTCCTAAAAGGTCCCCAAAGAGAACTTGAAACTTGAAGAATTCTGAAGGTGGCTGGCAAAGACTGGGGTTTTTCTGCTCTCACCAACCCCACTCACCATCATGCAGGGTAGGGCATTCACCACCACCGTGAAGGAGAGAGTCCCACGACAATGGGCTCTGGGACAGAGGTTAAAGTAGGAAAGAGTAGGAGAGAGAATTAGAAAAATACTATTGTGTAAAAATCATACATGGGATGAGAATCCAATCCAACTGGTGCTAAGATACTTGAAGAGCAGGAAAGCATAGGGTCAAGATGTGATTTTAGGCAGATGAACTGGAAACAGGAAAGAAGGAAGAGGGACAACATCAACAATAATAAATGATATAACTAGCATTTATGTAGCACTTCAAAATTTGCAAAGTACTTTGCACATGTTATCTCATTTGATCTTCAAAACCCTCTGAGGTAGGTGCTATTATTCTCATTTTACAGATGAAGAAACTAAGGCTAAGAGAGGTAGAATACTTCACCCAGGGTCATACAATTAGCAAATATCTAAGGCAAGGAACTCAGGTCAAGTTCAGTGCTTTTTCCATAGCAAAGTAAAAAATGATTCTAGAAATCATGTATGCCCCATGAAGACTAATCAAGATAATCAGCAACTGAAATTGATCAGTTATCCATATGAGCACCTATGAATAGAGGGTCAGAGGAGAAAAAAAAATACCCACACACTTTAGTCTGATTTACCAGCATCATCTCCAAACAGATGAGATCAAAGACTGATGTCATCTTAGGTCAGGCTCCAATTAAAGGTCGGGGTTATTTATAACCTTAGCCCCCAAATTATTTTCTTCTACATTTTCTGCAAATGAATCCTGATTTTAAAGTGACAGTCTGGTGTCTGGAATCTGACAAATCCTCAAAGGAAAAAACTCAATTTAAAATATTAGTGCTGAAATAAAGTTGGAGGTTTGGCAATGATACAAATAGCTTTATAGGATATATACCATAGCGGGGAGGAAAAACGAGAAGAAAAAATGGCACGAAGAATAGTCTTTAAAACAAAATGAACCCACAATATAATCGTTCTTTTCTCTAGATTTCAAAGCTTAACAATAAAAGAGTTAAAAGTTTGTGGCCACAAATTCTCAGTAAATCCAAGGTCCGTTTCTCCAAACTAGTGACAGGCTTAGGAGTGTACTACTTTCTTCCTCTTCCTGGTCCCTTTTGCCTTTTATCATATTTCTTATACTTCAAGGTCTTGCTAAGAGTCTACCCTCTGCACAGGGGCTTACCACACTGTTTCCAACCTTTTATCGGAGAGATAATTTAGTGATGTATAGATAGAATGGGACCTGGAGTCAGGAGAGATCTGAGTTCTAATCTGCACCCCCCCCCCCACAATAACATTTACTAGATGTGTGTGACCTTAAGCAAGTTGCTTCTAGCTCTGAATCGATGCCCTTCTTTGCTCTGTCTGCCTTTCTGCTGGCACTGTACTACACTTGAAAGTGCATATCTTAACCTTCATTTGTATATTCTTCTGCTCTTGGCACACTGCTGTATTGGACTGCATACTTACTTGATCAACAAATAGCTTATATTGTTAAATATTGATTAAATATTGATTTTTTAAATGCAGCACCTTAAAAACGCTGTCTTGAGATCTAGAAAAACTTCTTACATGAATGCAGGTACTAACGTCCACGATAATCAGATAGACCTGATAAGGAAAAAAAAAGCACAACCACAATGACTTAATAGCTTCCATTTCCTGATGGATTTTCATGTATCATTTATAATCATCCCAAAATATTGATGGATTATTGGGTAGCTATATTCTTGCCACTACAAGGTTACAAAGTTATTAGATGAGAATGCCCACCAAAATGAGTACTAGACTGTGGTGTCAGGGAATTTAAGGTCTTCCCGGCTTTTTCTGTGACTAGTTCTTGGATTTTTGTCACTTTAACCTTCTCTTTGCCTCAGTTTTTCCTCATCTGCCCCATTATGTAAAATGAAGAGGTTGGTCTAGATCAGTGTCTGCAAACTATTTTGTTTTTCCGAATAGAAGGCCCCTAATATATGTCTGTTTATTTGCAAATTATATGCATGTACCACTACATTAATAATTATATACATCATAAAGTTTACACAAAATTGACATCATAATATTTTGACAATATTTTTGACAATATTTTATTAATAGTACAAATGAGGCTTTTTGCTTTCACTAGAATATTAATAATGATTTAGTGAAAGCAAAATGATTGAATATGCTTTTACTTTGGAAAACCCTGTTTTTCTCTGGTTGATGCAGAAATTTGTCTAAGGTCTAAGTTCTAAGCCAACAAGTATATAAATGTTTCTATGTGCCAGGCAATATTTCTTTCAATACAAGGTTTTTAACAATTTTCATTGCTGGGGGAAAAATGGATAGTACATTTCCATCTTCCCTGATGTCAATCAGATGTTCTTTAAAATTAATCAGAAAATATTGCATTTTAATATTTTTGACACATGGGTCTAAAACCCACTGAAACTTTGCATAATCATTTTGTCTGCAAAGTTCCAGACAACAGAATTGCATGAAATTGACCTCTCCTTCCTCTCCTCAGCTTTTTTTTTTTTTTTTGGCCAATTCAACCAATTATTTTGACATCATGACAACATTCAATGTGTGTGTGTGTGTTAGGGGGTTGGCAAAAGGGAGGGATGAGAGAAGGTGAGGATATCAGAGAGGATATTCAGGGGTACATTTTTTTCTGAAAGGAGCCAGATCTCTGTGAATAACAGATGATGAGAAAAAATGGAGTTTGTTAGCAATAGAACAGGGGCTCCAGAGGGCACAATGGAAGGGAAGAGCACAGGTGAACTGAAACGTGAGATCAAGGGATGGTAGGAAGGGAAATGGGTAGTTGTCATTTAGGCAGCCAAGAATCCACTACACCAAAATTAGGAGAGGAAAAGGTGAGTTTGCTAGCCATAAAATGGGGATATAAGTGCCTGTTGACTACAAATTTCACACTCAAGAGTCCTGTGAAAGGCAGAAGGTGGAGTCAATTCTATTTTAAGCACTAGGGAAGAAGGGAGATGGAGTTTGCTTTCAGCCTCTTCCATTTTCACTGAGGCTCTAATGGAAGAAGTCTTGTGTCTGAGACTTTGGTATTGACTGGTTTTTATTATAAAGTCCTGGTGCCAGAGCCTCTGGTCTTGGAGAAGAGGGACCTGGTAATCAACACTCTGCTCCTAGAGGTGAGAGGATCTGGTGTCTGAGGGTCAGGTCTGGGGCTGGGTCTTAGAAATAAAGCACAGATATTGGGCAAGGTCCTAGCGATGAGAGATGAGGCTTGGAGATCCAGTCCATCATAATACATCCTACCTTTTCCAAAACAATTTTATCCCATCACTATGGGATAAAACCCAAGGAATTTCTATGGACCACTTACTTGTCAATTAACCAATTGATAGTTAATAAATAGTACCTGAAAAGCACACTTAATAGTCCTGACATTCCCCATAAGGAACATTCTTCCTTTGCAAATATACACACTGTTTTATGTATGTTTAATTCTCTCATGTAACTCCTTTGGAAAAAAATTAGTAACATAGACGATTGATCCAAATGATTTCAATAATTGAAAGCACACGTTGAATATTATCAATGTGTCAAAACAATTGGTTGAATTGGCCACAAAAAAAGACTGGGGAGAGGAAAGAGGGGTCAATTTCGTGTAATTCATTGTCTGGAACTGTGCAGACAAAAATGAAATCTACTCAATTGAATTTTTTACTTATTAACAATATGACATAATCCAAATAGACATCAATCAAAATATTACACATTGTTCATTCCCTTTTCTTCTGGAGGTTTTACCTGGTTTCATAGGCTGCAAATATTTAAGCAGTCCCAAAGATTTTCCTTTTGATCCAACTTGACACAACTCAGTAATTACAAGAAACAGATGAAGCCATTTTTTTTTCTAGCAGAATGTCAGGTCTCATCAGACTATACTACTGTAATCAATAATAAAATGCAAACAGTGGGAGGGACAATTTAAGAGGGCTTCTTATCATCACTAAGTATAGTGTCCTGTACACAGTAGGAAGTGAATAAATGCAGTGGACTGTTTTTAATCATCATACATAGAGTCATCCAATCAAGTGATTTTACTAATGGTTCTTTTCATGTAAAAATAATCCTATCCTAGAGTCACAAAGCTGTCCACAAAGACTATAGGAGAACATTGCCCTCAGGATACTTTGTGCATGGTTCCATCTTGATCATCGTTATTTCATTTGATGCTCCTTAAGCAGTCACAGCTATTGTGACATTTCTGGCTCTGTGTGGGGTGTGTGTGTGTGTGTGTGTGTGTGTGTGTGTGTGTGTGTGTGATTTTTGCAACCAATTCCATTGACTGAGGACAGATGGTATATGATTGTCAGTTCATCTTTTGACAACCTTTGTTATTTTTTATGTGATATCCAATAACGTTTTACTCCACAGAACTGGCCATAGAAAATTACTTGGAAGGTTCTAAAACATCCATTTTAAAGACTTAGTCAATCCATGGAAACTGTCCTATTACAGAAATAAAAATCCTTTAATGTAAGTGATGGCTGTAGGATCTCTCTCTCTCTCTCTCTCTCTCTCTCTCTCTCTCTCTCTCTCTCTCTCTCTCTCTCTCTCTCTCTCTCTTAAATCCTAGCTAGCCAGAAACACACAGCTACTTACTTAGGATTGTTTGAGATTTTGTTTGGCCCTTTCCACTCAATGAAGGAACTAAAAAAATGACACATGACCTGAAAAATATATATATATAAGATATTATATATTTAAAGTCCAATCAATCATTTGAAAGGAAAAAGAAAGAATAGAGATGCTAAATAAAAAGAATAAAGTAATATTTATTATTTTCTACCCTTTTCCATTTACATGTGCTGAAATGCTTAACATTTCATGCATATTCTCTAAATGTGTCCATAACACATCAGTGAAAGATAGATGAATCTAGACTGATCCAAATTGCTCCCTGGTCTGTTTCAACTTGACCAAGGTCATTTGGTATTTGCCATTTGTCAAGCTGTATCTTGTAGAACTGTACTTTGATACAGAACACTTTTGAGATGATTCAATTAAGTTTGACCAAATTCAGTCTAATTACTAAAAGCAACCAAGATACAACTAACTTTTTTTTTTTGGTCTTATTGAATTTAAGCCCTCTATCTATTAGCCACAGTGTCTTTCAGAACTAGCATTGATATAAGCTAAACAGATGGTGGTGCAAATGATTTTTTTTTCTCCAAGTCTTTTTTCCCCTGAAAATCTGACAAAAGTGAAAAATTTTGGATTATACCTGTTTTTTTAAGAATAATATTTTTAGCATAAGATTGCTTATCTTAATGTATGCTTCCTTAGCCTTTATTTTCTCAAATAGTTTCTAACAATCTAGGCAATAAGAACATTTTCATCTAAAGTGTGTATTTGTTGGGTATTCTTTATCAATGATGCAGATACAATCAGAATAATCCAGGTGTGTTTACACTTATAGCAGAAGCTAAATGAAAGAATTAGGTTTAAATGGGAACCAAGATTCAAAATGTAGAGATCCAAGTGAAGAAATAACTGCTATCCAAGGGACTTCACACAGTAAAATACTTTCCAGTTCTACACTTATTTGGTCTAGGAACTGTAGTGGGGGATTCTGTGAGGTGCACCCCTCCTACATCAGGGTGGTAAGGCTTTTGCTTTACACAGTTTCTGATTCGTGTTTCTTAATGAATTCAGAAATTGGGTTCTGAAAAGTTATGTCAGAAAGGTTTTGATTATAGATCTGCTGATCAACTGTATGCCAGTCATCTGAAGAACAACCTCGTTAGTCTTCATCATCACCTTCATTATCATCATCATCATCACGAAAAGTCTATCCCATTATTATTATTATTATTTTTTGGTGGGTAGGGGAGAGAAGCCCATGAAACTTTCTACTAAGGTATGGAGGGGTTTTGAATTACATTAGGGGAGGGGGTAAAAATGCTATTATTTCTAAGTATAGAACTTGTAAACCATTCAAAGGTAGAGCAGTTTGTTTCAGTCAAACCTATGGTTTTTTAAGTCTGTGAAGAGGATAAAAATGTACCAGAGACTGACCTGGGCAAATGTTTTCGTTCAATTTCCACATCCATAAAATGAGGGGGATTAGGCAAGATGACTTCTAAGGTCTCTTCCAGCTCTAAATGAATAGTCATATGAATCCAAAATTGTTAATGGTAATCTCTCAGAAAATTAGACCAAATGGGAGATGGCTAGGTGGTGTAGTGAATAGAGCACCGGCCCTGGAGTCAGGAGGACCTGAGTTCAAATCCATCTTCAGACACTTAACATTAAAACTAGCCATGTGACCTTGGGCAAGTCACTTAGCCCCAATTGCCCTACCTTCTCCCCTCCGAAAAGCAAAGAGAGAGAGAGAGAGAGAGAGAGAGAGAGAGAGAGAGAGAGAGAGAGAGAGAGAGAGAGAGAGAGAGACCAAATGGACAAGGATTCATGTAACAGTGGTGAATTTAGAGTAAGAAGATTTTCCTTTTTGTAAAATCAGTGTGTTCCATATATGCCTGACATAGTAAAACTTGCTCCATGCAGAACACATACATTTTCTTGTTTTATTGTAATGCTGAAAGTATTGTATTTTATGATACTGTAATTGGTAAAAACTGAGATGTTCGGTTGGTTCCTAAAAGGTTTGTAACATCATTTGCAACAAAAATGTATAACTTTTCAGAATCAATACAAAGAAAATTATTTCCCAAGAAAACTAAACCTTGGAAGTTAATCTGTCAAACATAATTTTTTTTTCTTTTTGGAGGGCAATTGGGGTTAAGTGACTTGCCCAGGTCACACGGCTGGTTTTTGTGTTAAGTGTGTGAGGCTAGATTTAAACTCAGGTCCTCCTGACTCCAGGGCCGGTGCTCTATTCACTGTGCCACCTAGCCACCCCTAACATAATTGTTTTATGATCATGCTAGTATAAACTGCCTAAGTTTCTCCCTGAAACAAAGGTCCATCTTTTTAATACCATTATCCTTCCAGGATTGTTGCATGATTGTAAGGCATGAAACATTGCAGAACACAAAGAAGTGAAACTGAAAATTGCCCAAAGGTCAGTCAGTCAGTTTTTCAGGTATTTAATTTTAAGGTATTTAATCAATATTATGTTTCAAGAGCTGTGATAAGCATTGGCAATACAAAGGTCAAAAGACAGTCCCTGCTCTCAAGGAGCTCACAATCTATTGGGCAATAGAAGGGCTTTGTGGAGGGCATGAACGAGCTGCAACACCTTACCAACCAGGAATCACAAAGAAGAAATGGTGTGAAGATTATTAAAGAAATGCGTGACAGAAAAAGATAGTCATGCTGGTCATGTGCCATGAGTGAGGGATAAGCTGTTAATGGTAGAAGCCTCTCGAGCCCACTGGTTGGACTCTCTATGGCAAATTTATAAAAGGATATGTACAAGAGTAACATGGGAAGGGTAGGCATGGATGTGTCATGATTTGCATCTTCATAAGCACTCAGATTCAGCTGAATATTTGAGTCAGGGGGAAAGTTAGCTATATATTGTGAAAAATGCCAAATAAACAATTACATAAATTTGAATCTCTCCTAAAATGTTACATTTTTTCCTCAGAGAAAAAAATGGAAAATTAATTTTTACCCACAGGGTTTTTAAATCTTGACAAGATTTAAATATATTTTCTGATATTTGTAGTAAGTTTTGCGTTGTCCAAAGGAGGAAACTATGGCTTTTACAATATAATTAATTTTTATCCCCTGTAAAGAATAGATTTTGCCATAAATGGAATCAAAGTGCTCTATAACAAATAAGCACTGGCCCTTGGAGCTGAATAAACAGATCCAATTCAACAGCTACTATGTAGTTCTTATAGTATGAGGATTTAAATTAGTTATCTGTTCCATTCTACTGAGCATAGATCTAAAGATTTAAGAAGCAAATGAATTCTGTCATCTGGATTGCACTGGAAAGAGGATGAAAATTAGAATGTGCAAAAGAGGAACTGATCTAATAAAAATCAAGGGGAAAAAAACTCCATAGTTTTTTTGATATCTAAAACAAAGCTCAAGTAATAGAATAGAATAAGGCAAATAAATCATTTGTCAGAACTCTTCAGATGACTCAAGGAAAGATTATAGCTATGCAATAATAAATAAGACAACTCTTGTTTTTATTCTGCTTCCACAAAAACCTCAAATGTATAATCTACATAAACACACACACACACACACACACACACACACACACAGAATCTGCATCTAAACTGATTGCCCAAATCATATCATGAAAACAATTTTCACCTTCTAGATTCCTTAGTGTTATATTTTAAGAAATAAGTTATAAATGAAGATCAAGAATTACACCTTTGAACTTACAAAGAAACCTAAGAAGTTCAGAGACTACAATAGATAATATTGGAATAGCTGTTATTAATATGGGAGAAAATGTGTTTTCTTACTGTGATCTATTCAAAATAGCATTACTAAGTATAATTCCACCTCCATACCCTTTGCCTTCATCTTGTTATCCCCAAGAAGGCCTTTTATATAGTAGATATTCAATGTTTCTTCAACTGAATTGAAACCCCCAGCCCCAAAATAACTTTGGGGCAATTCCTTTCCATCCTTATATATACATGCTACCAAACAACTTTGATCCCATAATCATATAGTACTACAAAATTTCAAAGTACATTATTTATTTTTTCAATTTTTCTTCAAAATTCCACAATATGGATATCTTCTGGTTCTCTTTTGTGACCACTCCTCAATCTCCTTTGGTCTTGGGGTGGAGAAATAAGTACTCCTCCCTTGTTCTCCATCCTGGCTATTTCTCCCCCTTTCTCCCTGCTGACACAAACATATCCATATGGGTTCCATGTCTCTCAAATCCCTCTTCCAGTCCTTGCCTTCCTACTTCAGAAGAATCACCTAGTCCTAGTATGAAGACCTATGACATTCAGGGTGCTCAGTATGACAACAAAATCAGCAGGGGGTAGAGATCAGTGGCAAAAGTGGCACATGATCACTGCCCCCCACTCTCCAAAAGCAGCCATAGCCCTCCCAGTCCTTGTCCTCCACTGCTCTCTCTTCCATACTCTCTAGAATACTCCTCTATTATTAGTAACACTCAACTTCATTCTATATCTCTTCCTTTTCCATCTTTTGTTGCTCATGAAACCTAGTTTTCCCCAGAAGACATCACATCTATTGGCATTCTTCTCTCACCCTTTGACACACAAGACCAAGGGGAGATGGCAACTTGCTCCCTTTTGTCACTTTCAGACTCCCACTCTGCCATCATCCCTCAATAATCATTTCTATTCTTTTAAAATTCACCTTATCCTGTCTATATCTTTGTAGCTATGATCTATGGACTCTAGGCCACTCTCTTCTTCTCCATAAAGTTAGCACTTGGCTCACAGTCTTTTTATTCTCCCCAACCATCATATCCTTTGACCACTCTGGTCTGCCAGTTCCTCAAATCCTTTTCGCAGTCCTGTTCAACCACACACAGTAATGGTCATATCTCAAATGACTATGATTTCTAAACCCCTCCACTCTACTGATTTTACCCCAGGTACCAGAATTCTTAGTTATGGTTTCGGCAATGGAGATGGGGTAGTGATAGAAGTTTGTAAGCAGTATATTCCTGATAATAAATATTGAACATTTGGAGGAGACAGGATGGGTCAGACAAATGTTTGTTTCCTGGCATTGCTTAAAGTTTACATTCTGATCTCATATAGTATAGAGTTCTCACTTGAGCCTCCATTCCAGCAACTGGTTTTCCTGCCTATTGTAGTTCTCTGATTTTAGTATTTCATAGCTTTAATAGCTTGAAATCAGAATGACTCATCTTCTTGAGTTCAAATCTAGCCACTTACTGGCTGTGTGACCCGGGGCAAGTCATTTAACCCTGTTTGTCTCAGTTTCCTCATCTATAAAATGAGCTGGAGGAGAAAATGACAAACCATTCCAGTATTTCTGCCAAGAAAAAACCAAATCAGGTCACCAAGAGTCAGACATGACTAAACAACAACAGATAGTTGTTAACTTTTCAATATATTCTTGCTCTTCTCCCAGCTTGGATCTCAACCCCTATGCTCATGGCAAGAACTGCCTCTGAGTTTATTGTGGCACATCCCTACAGCTCTGCCTTTGTTTCTCCTTTCTATATATGCTCTCTCATTCAGGGTTCTCAATCATGTCCATGGCTTTACAACTGCTATTTTAGATGGCTTGGATATCTATATATCTATATGTGTGTGTGCATATGTTTGCATACATATACAAAGACTATACATTCCAATTCAATAGCCATGCCATATAATCACAAACACCTGGAGGGGGGCGAAGGGGGAGGTTTGCCACACAAGCTGCACTTAATCACCAGAAGCATCTATGGGAGAGTAATTAACAATTGTGGACAGCTGTTTCTTCCTTCTTCCCCACAAAGCTATCTGTCTTCCCCTAGGATTCCCAGCCTTAATAATGGGGCAAGATCAGGATTGGATTTTACACACACACACACACACACACACACACACACACACACTCTCTCTCTCTCTCTCTCTCTCTCTCTCATTGCATAAGGAAGAAATGGCTTTCACACAACTCTCCACAATTGCTAATTACTCCCCCTCCCAACTCCATCATGCTTCTGGTTTGTGTGGCATCTCCCAAGCGCATATGTGATGGAGCCCAACATGTTTACCAAATTATACAGAATAGGATAGATAAGAAATTGTTATGGGGATCGGATGAATGTATGTCAAATGCGAGCAGAAATTTGGGGAAGAATATGAAGGAGGGAGGGCGTCTGAATGCAGGATCAGAACTAAATCTGTGTTTAAGGTGAATGAGAGGGGGACTTGCCCATTCTGTGAAGAGATTCTGCCTTGTGTCCATGGGGGTGGTGTATGCATATGTTCTAGACCTAGGTACACTGTCCACTGTTGTTGTCCACTTAGCTGTTCAGAGCAGTTCTGGGTTCTAGGCCTCTGCAGATCTTCACAGAATTCTATTTGTACCCGATGATAGACAGTAAGTAGCTGACTGATAGATTTCTGAGCCTCAGGATTCACTTAATGGGAAAAGGAAATGTTTAGGGAAAAGTCAATGCAACCAGAGTGGATGTAAGGGTAATTAGCAGGAATGGGAAGTGATTGGGAGGGTACACATCTGTATGGGGCAGGGGGAGGGGAAAGGAAGAGCGGCTGTCTGTGTAATCCCTGGGATCCAGGCCCACATCTGCCTGCTTAATACCTCCATCAGAATGTTCCACTAACTACTCCAATTCCATATGTCCCAAAATGAATGATTCTTCCTTCTGAAACCTTCTTCTTCTGCTAAGTTTCCCATTTCTGATGATGGTGCCACCTTTCCCCAGTCACTATGGCCTGAAACCTTGGCCATACTACCTCTTTACTCCCCATTGTACCCCACATCCCATCAGTCACTTAGTCCTGTTGACCATATAGCACCACATTGCTTACATACACTTCCTTCCCTTCAATCCCCACAGGTATCACCTTAGTTTAGGTCCTTGACATCTTTTACTTGTTATTGTAACATCACAGAAGGTAATATTTATAAAAAACAAACAAACACCATTTAGCAGTGTCTAGCAGCTATATAAATGCTTATTACCTTCCCTTCCCCTTCTAATTGAAGATCTGATCTCTGATTCTCCAATCATAATTACCAAAGTATTCTGTTGAATGCCCAGGCTTGACTACATTATTCCTCTGCTGAAAAACCTTTAGAAGATCAACATTTGATATATATAAAACAAAAGCTTTTAAACCTGAATGAAACGTCATTTATCAAAAATCTACTATGTATCAAGCATTATACGAGGTTCCAGGGATACAAATATAAAAGTCCCTGCCCTTTAAGAGGTAGGCTAGATGGCACAGTGGATAAATTACTGGGTCTGGATCTTCTGAGTTCAAATCCAGCCTCAGTCACTTAACTTCTCCCAGCCTCTGTTTCCCTGGCTAGATTTCTTTCTCTAAGACCAGGCCTTAAACCATTTCACTCTGGAGCTCATAGATTGATCCACATAGGTCCCTGCCCAAGCACCACTTAGTGAATATTTTGGGGGGGCCTCTGGCTCAGAGTAAATGTGTAGTGACTGTTTCTCACTGACCAGCAACCCTGAGAGTCTTCCCTCCCAGTTGGATTTTTTTTTATTAAAGAGTCCAACCTTTGATTCACTTGGTTCACTGAATGGGTGTTACCTCACTCAAAAGTGAGAACCTGAAAAGACCTTAGCTTAAAAGGGCCACATTCTCCCATTGCAGCCTGCACCATTTCCAGTTGTCCTGATGAATATCTGGCCACTGAACCCAGATGGTTCTGGAGGAGAAAGTGAGGCTGGTGACCTTGCACAGCCCTCTGTCACTCAAATCAAAGTCAATTGCAAGTCATGTTGTCATTTCCCTGATGCCATGATCCTCTTCAAAATCGAAGGACAAACACAATGGCGACCTTTCAGCTTATTTCATAATATTCTCTGTCAGATATTCTATGTTTAGTCAAAATGAATGGATTACTGTATCCAATCTTATCTTTTTCTCTCTTGACTCTGTTTACACCATATTAACCCCCCCCCCCCCGCCGCAACCACCATGTCTAGAATCTGCCCACATATTCCTTTTGACATCTCTCAAGACCCAACTTGGATGAGACTTTCATGAGACTTCTCAAGTAGGAATGATCCCCTCCTCAAATCTCAGACTACTCAAATAACTTCTAATTATATGTGTACAAGTCTCATTCCCTTGCTAACATGTATATAGTACTTACTATATGTCAGGTACTGTGCTAAGTAGTTTACAATTACTGTTTCATTTGATTCTCACTAAACCCTGGGAGGGAGGTATTATTATTATCCCAATTTCACAAATAAGGAAACTGAGGTTAATTGACTTAGCCAGGGTAACTCAGTAAGTGTCTGAGGTTGGATTTGAGTTCAGGTCTTCCTGAAACCAGTCCTAGCACTCTATCCACTACATCTTCTGATAGATGGTAATTTTCTTAAAGACAGGAACTATGTCATTTTTCATCACAGTATTCTCTCTACCTAGGATAGTACCTTTTACCTAACTAAAATACTTATTAAAGGTTTGGTGAACTGAATTTTTAAATTGCTCTCACAAATCCCCTATGAAATAGGATGGTATTTATTCAATGCTTTACAAATGCCAGAAGCACCACTAAACATAAAACAGTGGACTTGGGCTCCTGCAGGCTGGCTGTAATTTAAGGCTTGATTCCAAAAAAGAGATAAAGATAAGGCCCAGCTTCCTAGCATTAAGCTTCTGGGGTAAAGTTACTGTTTCTAAAATTGGACTGCCTCAAAATCCAAATAATTAAATCAAAACAGTGTTATGAAAAGGCCAAAGAATTATAATAGTCTAGCCTGAGAATATTTTTAATATGCAAGGATATTGATATAAGGGTATTATTAGTAGAGGATTCAGAGAAAAAGGCTGCTGGATCCTTCTGGGAGCATATCTTTATATATCTTAGTCTCATCATTTCCATTGATCGCCACAAAAAGCTATAAAAGTCATACAGTTAGTTACACAATAGCGCTATAAGGAGATGGAAACTTCATGAATTCTTTTCTTATCAGTCTAGTGATTTTGAGTACATTTCCAAGTTTAAGAATGTTTCCATCTTAAAAGTTTTGAAAGACAGATTGTGCTGACACAAGCCTGTAGCATTCAAAGTCTTAACATTTCACTACTCCTAAAGGCCCAGAGGCAAGAATAGGATTTCAAACAATTCAACCTAGCATAGATCCAGGAAACTACGATCTAGTCAAAGATTATAGGGTTCAGCAGTGACTGAACTTTTCTTCCAAATTCTCTTGATAATGTACATCAAACCAGGGAGCCTTCAGCATAACAATCACTGCCTTCATGAGATGTAGTTTATGAGGGTAAGTAAGGACAGGTACTTCAAGGTCACCTAAGGTCTTTTTTAATGTGATGAGGGAACGTTTTGGTAGTTTAAATGGGGAAACCTTCAGGCTAGCAAACTGTAATTTTGGAAAATGCTGGCAAGGGAGATATGACCACATTGGTACATGTCCAGGTTGTTGTGGGATTCCTAGAACTCCTGGAGGGAGGGTGGGATATAGGACTGATTGGGATAGGATCCAATAAACTGAAAAAGGCCCTGAAAGCTAAGTCGCAGACACTGTCTCAGGAAAAATGGTTAAGAAGGGATTTGCCTATGCCTCTCTCCTCATTCAGGGCACCCACCTCTATGTGGCTGGAGACACTTAGTCTCAGGCAATTAAAATCAATTCGAGTCAACTCTTCCCTCACAGTGCTCTGTGTTTCAGATCCAGCTCTCCACTTTTTCTATTAAAAATACTCCACTCCTTTAGTGCCCTATGTTTCAGCTAGCTGCCAAGGAGTAAAATGATATCATATACATGGTAAGTACCCAATAAATGGGAGTTGGATTAGATTGGCTAAATTAAATCCCACCTACGGTGCAAGACTGATCACAGCTTAATGGGTTACCCATTCAAGGAGGACGTGAATTTAAAGGGAACCTAGAGACAACAATGTTTTAATCCATTTTTAACAGAATTCCAAGCACCATATGAGTTAAGTGAGGAAGATTTTGTTGAATTCAGGAGCTTATGTTCTACTGATGACATGCAATCATTCAATGAAAGCATATAACAAATAAGGCAAAGTAACCTGAAGGAAGAATGCTAATAACTGGAGGATCAGGAAAGGGGTGATGGTGTAGGATGTGGTGTCTGCACTGTACTTCAAAAGAAGTTAGGAATTCTATAATACAAAAGTAAGGATAATAATATCTAGTATCTGTATAGCACTTAAAGGTTTGTGAAGCACTTTAAAATTTTAGCTCATTTTATCCTCATAACAACCCTTTGAGGTAGGTGCTATTATGGTCTCGATTTTACAAATAAGGAAACTGAGGCAGACAGGTACAGTGACTTGTCCAAGGTCACACAGCTAATACGAGTCTGAGGTCCAGATTTGAACTTGGGACTTCCTGACTACAGAAGCAGTACTCTGTCCACTGTACCACCTAGTTGGCACTAGGAGCTTATTGCATTCCAGACCTATGAAAGGTGAAGAGAAAGGAGTTCCTGGAAACGCAAGCTTAGCACCATTCCTGGTACACAGCAGTTGTTTAATTGATGTTTGTTGGCTGGGTGACTGGAAGGGATGGAATCAATTATACAAATGGAAGGATTAGCCTTGGCAAGAAGATTGAGTTCTTCATCTGAGTCTCCAACAAAGGAAAGAATGGAGAAGGGTGTTGAGGGTGTTGAAATATAGAGTACAGGGGCAGCTAGGTGGCACAGTGAGTAAGAGCGCCAGCCTCGGAGTTGGGATGACCTGAGATCGAATCCGGCCTCAGAAAATGAGCACGCACACATAAATAATGACTAGCCATGTAAACTTGAGCAAGTTACTTAACCCCAACTGCTTTAAAAAAAAAAGAAAGAAAGAAATATAGAGTAGAGGATAAGGAAGATCTCATTCCACATGGCTTCCATTTTCCCAATAAGAAGGAGGTAAAGTCTTCCACTGAAGGAAGATTAAGTAGTTGAGGAAGTTGGAAAAAGTTCTTCCATTTGGAAGAGTTGCTATGACAAATGTGATATTTACAGGGCTCTTCTTTTCTCCTTTTATTTTATTTTCACTTAGGAATCTCATCAGCTTCCATGGATTCAACTTTCATCTCTATGCTGATGATCCTTAAATCTACTTATCCAACCCTAACCTCTCTGCTAACTTCCAGACTTGCAACTCCAACTGCCTATTAGACATTTCAAACTGGACATTCAGTAGACACCTTAAACTCAGTATGTCCCAAACTGAACTAATTATCTTTCCTCCTAAACGTTCCTTCCTTCAAATTTCCCTACTGTTTAGTCAAGGGTATCATTCAGACTTACAATCTCTCTCTCCATTCCACCATACAGAGGCAGTATCTCCTCTGATAGAACCACCATCTTGGTGCAGGCCCTCTTTTTCACATACTGGACCTATTGTCCATGGCCTGCTTGGCTGGACTCTGCCACAAGTCTCTCCGCATTCCAATCCATCCTACACTCAGCTATCAAAGTGGTTTTCTTAAAATGCAAGTACAACCACATCATTCTTCTACTCAATGAAATCTAGTGGCTCAGTATCACCCCAAGATCAAATGTAAAATCCTATTTGACATCTGCAACATTCATAACCTAGACACTCCCCTCACATACACCTTTTCCAGTCTTCTTATGCCCCCTCACACTCCACTACCTACTCTTTTGTTTAATGACACTGGCCTCCATGTTGTTCCTTGAAGAAAACACTCCAGCCCAACTCTAAACATTTTTTTTGCCTTTCCCCCATGTATGAAAAGCTATTCCCTGACTTCCTTCCAAGTTCTAGCTAAAATCCCATCTTTTTCAAGAAGCTTTTCCCAATCCCTCTTCAATTCTAGTATCTTTCATCTGTCCATTACTTTCTATTTATTTTACATGTACCTTGTTTCTACGTACTTGTTTTCATGTTGTCTCCTCCATTAGACTGGAGAATTCCTGAAGGGTAGGGAGTATCTTTTGCATTTCTTTGTAACCCCAGTGCCTAGCACAAAGAGTACTTAATAATATTTATTGACTGACGTCAGATTCCAGGAATGAAGGACAACCCAATCAAGGAAGAATGAAAGGATTGTCATATTTTAGTAAGGGCCCAGTTAACACATTTATAGTGAACTTAATCAGCACGGTTGAATGATTTTCTTTAGTTTTTAACAGCATGTGTTTAGGAACTGAGAATGTGGAAGGTAGGGGAAACCTAGGGTTGTACTTTAGTAAGGTATGACTTGATGATAAGACAAGGGGACAAGGAATTCAACAGTAACTGAGTGTACAGTCTGAAATGATCAGTGTCAACCTGTGAAAGTTATGTCAGAACAGGGATATTAAAAGTGGAAAGAGAGTGACAGGTGGAGAGTTACTACAACCAACTGTGATGATGAATACTACATTTAAGAGACACAAGGAAAGACTGTCTCATAGGAGGTTGTGGACAGAGAGAGGAATTTCAGAATTTGGAATCACAAAGGTATGGATGATGGTAGGAAGAAGCCAAATTATGAATAGCTTTAAATGGCACACAAGACTTTCTATTTGATCCTGGAGGCAATAGGAAACCACTGGAATTTACTGAGTAAAAAAAGGTTACCATGGCCAGATATATATACTTTAATAATATCACTTTGGTAGCACACTGTAAGGTTGGGAAGAAATGAGGGGCAGGGAGAGCAATTACAAGGCTACTGAAAGAGTCATGGCAAGAAATTATGTAGGCTTGAATGAGCATGATGAGAATGGAAAATGAAATGGAAAAAAGAGGATATATATATGTGTGTGTGTGTGTGTGTGTGTGTATACATATATATACATATATATATATGTATATATATATATATATATATGAAAGATGTTGTAAAGTTTAAAATAACAAGAATAGGCATGAATTGACTATGTGGGGTGACAGATGTCAAGGATGACACACAGCCAGGGTCATTGTAAATGCCTAAAAAGTGGTTATCATGCTTCCTCTAAGACTTTTCTCCTCTAGGTTAAACACTAACAATTCCTTCAATGGATCCTTGTATCATGGAGGTTTCTAGTTTACTCACCATCCTGGCTGTCCTCTCCTAGATATGATCCTATCTTTTTCTTTCCTAAAACATGGCACCCAGAAGTGAATACAGTACAAAGTATTGTTGAATTATTATTTTTGTTGTTCTGGACTTTATGCCTCTCTAAATATAACCTAAAGTGGAATTTACTTTTGTCTCTAAGTCATGAGTTCCATAAAATCCTGGTTTTAAAATAAAGAAACGTTTAAAAAAAGTGTAATGTGCCTCTCACTGATGTAAAACTTCGTAGTTTTAAAGTCTTGAACAAACTAGATCCGTTGAAAGCAAGATTTGCTTTATACAAGACCTAAATTAGAATGAAGGTTGAAGCATGAAAAATCAATAACCACTTTAATCACTCAATTAAAGCTCTGAAAAATCATTCCAGCTTTGTTGGTAACACTTTTAACCTTGCACCATTTAAAATGAAAACACCAACTGAGAAGTGCATTTATTATACAATTCTTATATCAATATTTACTAAGCACCATAGCAATGCACTGAGCACTTTGTCAAACGTGTCCCTAACCACTCAAACTGCTGCTGGAATTTAGGGCAATCCTCTATTTTCACAGAAAATCCAAGTGAAAGCTTGAAAATCCTACACTGTATTTCTGCCAGTTTAACTTGATTTATAGGGTTTAACTGAGAGCTCTTCAAGCAAACATTATAAGTCAGGCATCAGGCACATCCTCTTGAATTATAATTATTTATAGTGATTTTCAATGATCTGAATAAGCTCCTCTAAATTTGAAAACAGTGACAAACAAGTTTCAACAAAATGCAAAATGAGGGTCAAACCAGCATTTAATCTGTAATGTCTATGATTATACGCAGACTCCTAATAAGGAAATCATAGGCTCTGATTTACAATATATAATATATTTCATATTCTGAGAGCCCTAAAGACTCTAAAAATCACAGGTCACATAACTGCATTTCTTTCCATTTCTACTTATCAAAAGAAGCTCAAATGGAGAACATCAATCACATCAAGCTAGTTGCTAATGTACTCGATATCTTGCTATGATATTTTTCTCCTTGGCAATTTTAATAGACCACTTTAGCACAGTCCTTTAGGGCATTCTGGTGAGTTAGAAAAAAGAACAAATTTTGAGTTCCAAAAGGGATAGGGATAAAGATTTAAACTTGTGATTTCATTGAAACAGGAAACTCTCAGATGAGGAAATTCCTTTTTACAAAGCAGAGTAACACCTCTGCAACTTGAAATCTTAAGACTTGCTTTGAGTATTTGGAAGTTAAGTAACTTACCCAGAATTCAACAGCCAGTAAATGTGTTACAAGGTAGAATTCAATCCTAGTTTTCCTGGTGTCAAGGCCACCTCTCAAATGAGACAATGAAAAAAGTACATAGCATAGTGCCTGAAACATAGTAGGTGCTTAATTAAGGCATATTCTCTTTCCTTCCCTTCCTTTATGACAGAAGCAGATCTCAAAGAATGATCCTTGGAACCCTCTCTGCTGCCCCCAGACAAAACAACAGTTTAATTGATTGCCTACAGAAGCCTATGAAAGAATCCAGCTGACTTCTATCAAAAGTCAGACACTAAAGAGATTGTTTTAAAATATGTAAATAGACGCCACTCTTCTCACCGATTTTTGGTGTTTGAATATAGAATTACTTTTCGCTAAAAATATTCATGTTAACATGTAATAGGTTTGCTATTGTTATTTTTCAAATAAGTTGAAAAATAAAAGGCAGATAGAGTGCCAGACCTGGTGTCGGAAGACCTGAGTTCAACTCCAACCTCAGTTTGATATTCACTAGCTGTGTGAATCTAGGCAAATCACTTAATCTCTGTTTGCTTCCTAGTTTGCCTCCATTGGCCTCCTGGGTAAAATGGGGATAATAATTACTTCCCAGGGTTGTTGTGAGGATCAAATGAGATATTTGTAAAAATGTTTATTTAGCACAATGCCAGAGACATAAATAGATGCCATAAAATGCCAGCTAATATCATTATTTAAAATTATCAATTTTAATTTCTATATAGTAAATATCAATAGATATAATTCCCACAAACAAAGGCTCTTTAGGGGATCCTAAGTAAATTTTTTTTAATTGTAAAGGTATTTTGATGTCCCAGAGTTTGAGAATCACTGCACTACAGAATGCTGAAGTCCCTCAAAATTTTGATATCTGTTTTTTAAAATTTTGGTGTCTTCCTCTTCTAATTCATCAAGGTATTTTCTATCCACATTTCCTTACCCTATCTCAATCATTACTTAAAGGGATTATCTCTTAAAATTAATTCTCTAGCTCCCCATTCTAGGGTCTTAGTAAGGGCAGTTTGTCTATATCTGTCCAACTCAAGCAAGTAAATTTGCCCTGAGGGCCTACCTCCCAATACCACAGATAAAACATGTTTACTTTCTACTTAACTAGGAATTTGCTTAGTTTTGTTTATATATACTATTTAAAAGTGGTCCATAGGAACAGGTTCAAAATTCTCAACGAATTTACTTCTGCGAGTGTCTGTTGCAAAATTCTGTGTAAACATATAAACTGACAATTTCAGATACAGCATGACTACAAGAGTATCTCCTAGAGGGCTTGAAGGAACAAAATTTCATTTAGTGACACACTGACATCTAGTGGAGATTTATTGTGTATTAAGGGATACCTGTAGCAAGTTTAAAAAAAAGAAAAAAAAACCCAACCCACTCTATTTAATGGACCAGGACCTCAAAAGCAACAAGAATCATAACCTAATACTCACATGAAGCACAAAGAGAAAAAAAAAGTAAACAAAGGTAGGCATATTTTCCGTGACTATTAAAATTCTGCTACTTTAGAAACCCTGTCCATCTTATAAGAGAAAAGTTAGATGGAGGGTGGAGGGGGGGGGGTCAAAGTCTCACCTTGTAGGAGACAAAGCAGCCCACAAAAGAAATGTAAACCAAAAATCTCCCCAAATCCCATAATTCAAAAAGCCCAACCATGAAACTGTTTTAAGTAGCTCTTTTTGTCATCCACATTTGGTGACAATATGTTAAAATCCGATGAAAAATGTAACGACTTTTCCATATCCTCAGAAATCACTTCTGGGTCTTTGAAGTTAAAATTTATTGGTTCCAAAGTAAGTTTCTGAAGTAAATATGCATGGTACAATCACTTGGCACACTGGGAAGAACTGATTCAAACCTGCTCACTTAACACTCTGCATTTACTTAAGGTTTCAAAATGTAAACCAAAACAAATGTTTCTACTATCCTGAGCTTTTCAAATTACTAAGTTCACAAAAAATAAATTCTGGCTTCTGTTTCCTCAAAGGGCTCAATTCCAAAAGACTGGAGGGATATACTGAAGTGGCCAGGAGAGGATGCCAATTTTACTTCCCGAGTCAAACTTGAACATGTATGTACGTGTGAGAAAGCTAGATATGATTAAATTAAACATTCGGTAGGAATATGTTATAACATTTTTATCTCTAATAGAATGTAAGCAGCAAATCAATTTCATGTATGTGATCAATTTCACGTAGGTAAAAAATAACAATAGCTGACATTGGCACATTTTTTTGTTTCACAAAGTGTTTCGCATATATCTCGTGTGGATCCCAAAGTGGATCTTCATACAACACAGTACATTCAAATATATCATTCTCTACTAATTTAATAGTTAGGTATAATGAGATTTTATTAAATATATTAAATTACTAATAGAATACTTAATACTAAGAGGTTTTTTCCCCATTATTTCTTCCCTATAACAATACAGAAAAATTGATTAGTATTCTTATCCCATTATACTTCTTATTCCAAAGATCTGGGTATCAGTTTCCATGTCTACCAAATGAAGGAGTGAATGGATGGCTTCTGAGATTCATTCTAGTTCTGTAACAATATTCTTATGAAAAGCCTATCCCTGTACTTCGATCTTTTCCAGCTTGGCAAGCTCTAGCCAAACTTATAGTCTACTCATGTGGAATCCAAAATCCTAGGATCACTCCCATGCCACATGAGGTGGTATCAGATAAAATTAATGTCCAGAAATATATGGTACAAAGATTTAATCACTTACCAAACAAGGTAGTGGTTGAAAGGTTTTGGAATTCTCAATTCGATAATGACCTGTTCTGGCATTGATGTTCAAATTGTCCACTAAAAGCTCAGGAACCAGAATCAAAATTAGTGAATTTTGCTACTTCTTTAGCAGCCTGTCTCACCCACTAGTTTTGCTGGACAGTTGATGACCCAGAGTCTCAAACATGGCAATTAAAGCCAGAAATATAGAACTGCAATGTCCAGGCTTATATATCTTCCAAGGCAAAGGGCTGAGATACTTCAGAAGAATTAATCAAACTTTGCTTCTATGCACATGCTGCTGAATAAAGGTGGAGAAAATTATATAGCTTGTTGACTAGGTCTACTACAAATTTGTGTCTATAGCTTCAACTGGATAGATTGTCACCGAAGCAAGGCAATCCTTTTCACCACCCAACAGCTCACTATCTCACTCTCCAGAGGCTCTTCCAAACCTTTTCATTACTCCTCAAACCTCTCCTGGTTCCTCCTCCCCCTATCTTTGCAGATGAGAACCTTGTCTCCTATTTTACTGAAAAAAATTGAGTCTATCCACAAAGAGTTCCTTCTCGTCATCTCATATAACCCAGATGCCTTCTGCTATCATCTCCAAAGATGAAGCTAACCCTTCTACATTTACTAATGATTCTACTCCATCCCATCTTCACTAGCCAAGTGCCTCTCACTCCTGTTCTCATTCATCTTCAATTTCTCAACGTTTACTGGCTGATTTCCTGCCTACAAACATGCCCATGTCTCCCCCATCCTCAAAAAAAAACCTCACTTGATTTATCCATCCCTACCATCACCCCTGCCTTTTGTGGCTAAATTCCTTGAGGAGATTATTTCCAATAAGAGCTCCCCCTTCTCCTCTCCCAGTTTTAACTCTCTACTGCCTGGCTTTAGACTTCACCATTCAAATGAAGCTGCTCTCTCCAAAATTAACAATGATTTTTTTTTTTTTTTTTTGCTTTGTGGAGGGGGAAGGGGCTAATTGGGGCTAAGTGACTTGCCCAAGCTAATAAGGTTAAGTGAGAGGCCGGATTTGAACTCAGGTTCTCCTGACTCCCAAGGCTGGTGCTCTATTCACTGCGCCACCTAGCCACCTCACAATGATCTCTTAATTGCCATAACCAATGGTCATTTTCAGTCCTCATCTTTAAAGATCTCTCCACCCATCAGCACTATCAATCACCCTCTTCTCCATACTCTTTTCTCTAGTTCTTTTGCTGATACTACTCTTTCTGGTTCTTCTAGGTGCTTGGTGGTAGAGCCCTGGGGCCTGGAGGCAAGAAATCCTGAGTTCAAATTCAGCCTCAGATACTTACTAGCTATGTAACCCATCATGTCACTTAATTTCTGCCTGCCCAAGCTTCCCTGACTGTAAAATGGGGATGGTAACAGGGCCTGCCTTCCTAAGACTGTTGTGAGGGTCAAATCAATCATTCAACATTTATTAAGCATCTATTCTGTACCATGCTACTGTGCTAAGCACTGGGAATATAAAAAGACAAGTCTTTGCCCTCAAGAAACTTACAATGTAATAGGGAAGACAACATGTAAACAGATATATACAATGCAAGCTATCTACAGAAGAAATAGAAAATAATAGAAAGTACCAGAATGAAAAGGCATTAGAAAAGGCTTCCTGTAAAAAATGGGTTTGGGTTGGAATTTAAAGGAAGCCAGGGAAATCAACAGGTAAAGCTTAGGAGGGAGAGCATTGCAGACATGAGGGATAGCCAGAGAAAATGCAATGAGCAGAGAGATGGAGTGTTTGTGGAACACCCAGGAGGCCAGTGTCATGGCAGAATGAAGGTAGGAGGGCACTTTTGAATATGAAACAGCATTTCATGTTTGACATCTGCAAATCAGGTATTTGTAGGGTGCTTAACACAGTGCCTGGCACATAGGAGGGAATAAATGTTTGTTCCCTCCCTTCTTCCCTATTTGATTTCTCCTCAGTCTTCTTTGCTGGATCTTCCACCCAGGTCATGCTGGCTAACAAAGCCTATCCTGTAGGGCTCCATCCAAGACCTTCTTCTCCTCTCTCTTGATATTATTTCATTTGGTAATCTCTATAATTCTGATGATTTTCAAATCTATTTATCTGGTCCTAACTGCTGACCTCCAGTCTTGCCTCTCTATTGGCCTACTGGATATCTCAACTGGATATCCTGTTAGAATCAACGTGACCAAAAGCAAACTCATCACCTGCCTCACTAGAAGAAGCTAAGTGGGGCAGTGGATGGAGTGCTGGAAGTGGCATCAGGAAGACTGGAGCTCAAATTTGGCCTTGGATACCGAGGCAGCAGCCAGGCAGCACTGTGGACAGAGCACAGGGTTTGGAATCAGGAAGGTTCATCTTCCTGAGGTCAAATCTAGCCTCAGCTACTTAGCAGCTGTGACCCTGGGTAAATCACTTAATGCTGTTGTGCCTCAGTTCCTCATCTGTAAAATGAGCTGCAGAGGGTAATGACAAACCATTCCAGTATCTTTGCCCAAAGGGCAAGTCACCTGTCTACCTCAATTTCCTCAACTGTAAAACTGAGAGAATAGCATCTACCTTTCTAGGACTGTTATGAGAATCACACAAGATATTTATAAAGAGCTTAACAGTGCCAAGCACTCTGAAAGCAATGTGTTTATTCCCTTCTTCCCCTTCATCTTTACTGCCAAGCTCTCCCCACTTCCAAACATCTCTATTAATGTTGAGACCACCACCAGCCAGGCCTCCAGGGTTCCCAACCTAGGTAGTATCCTCAATTCCACTCAATCTCACCCTTTGAACAACTCTTTTGCAGTTACAGGGAAACACCCATCCAGGAACAATGGCAGAATTGATAGGGGAATGGAAGGGGTTAGAGTATATATACCTGCAGCAGTGAAGGGACTGGTGAGGAAGATATGGCTAGAAAGGAAGAATTGAAGTATGGCTAGAGCCTGCTCCCACAAGAAGCAATCACTAATCAGGAAAGCAGGAATCTCAAAGTGGAAATTCATTGATTTAGATCTGCAAAGGGTCTTAGTAGTCTAGCCCAACTGTCTCATTTTATAGATGAGATGACTGAGGCCCAAGCTGGTTAAATGGCTTGCGGCAAAGTAGTAATCTTCAGAGGTAGGATCTGAACTAAGATCCAGTGCTCCTGTGGCAAACTCTGCTGCTGACCTCATCATCATGTGCCTTATGTTTATGATTCTTGTTCCGTGGGAATTGGCTTTTAAAGTCTCCTGGTCTATTCTCTCGTCTCGAAAACAGTAACAGTAATGATTCCCACCCTTTCAAACTGTTGTTCCAATGGGTTTGCCTAACTACTGGAGGAACTTTTAATAAGCTTCAGTGCTATACTGGAAAAAACTGATCTTCCAGGGGTATGGGAACTGAATGAGAGAAATGAAATTAATGCCAGTCAGTCAACAAGCATTTAACGAAGTGTTTATTCTGTTATGTGCCAGTCACTTAGGGTAGGATTAAGCTCTCAGGATACAAAGAAAAGTAAAAACCTGAGTTCCAGCCCTCCCTGAACAAATGAAAAAGAAATTTATTAAGTGCTTACTACATTCAAAGTATTGTGGCTATTATGATAGGGACACAAATAGAAAAGTCAGAATCCCTGCCCTCAAGGAGCTCACATTCTAATTGGGGAGAAAACACATGGAAAGTTTCTGCTGCAAGTCAGATGAAAAAGCTCCATGGTCCTTAGGGAGGAGCAGCAGAGCAGACACCAATTCCTCTTTAATGTCATTCCATTGATAAAATTGTATCAGTTTTTAATATTGAACCATTCCACAGTGCCAAGGACTCTAGTGGCAAGAATTTTCTTTTCTGGGTCTTCAATAGATGTAGGTCTAGACCCTGCAAGAGCAGTGGGCAGGCTGAATCTCATTAGAAGACGCTTCCCAGGATCGTTGGCTGGGCTGCAAGTACTGCTATTCCAAAGGTTCTTGGGTTCAGGGTCCTGGGCTCTTTCCATGTCTCTGAGAGTTAGATGGTGGTCAAGGTGGTAGTGGTTTGATTTGCCTGGCACAGGCTGCCACAAAGAGCTCACAATCCAAAGAGGGGATCCTAGAAAATATACAGTGTGAATGGGAAGCCTAAAATTTTCAGGAAAAGTTAATGGGGAGGGGATGGGTGACAGCTTATGTAAAAGCCTGGAAGAACAGCAAAAGAGGACCTGTGTCCCTAGATCATAGCATATGTAGAGGAAAGTGTATGGAGATAGAAAAGGTAAGAAGAGGCCAGTTGGTGAAGGGCTTTAAAAACAAAAGAGAAAATTTATATTTGATTTTGGATATAAGGGAGCAACTGGAGTTTACTGAGTAGGGAGTGACAAGATCAGCTGCACTTCAAGGTCACTCTGGCAGCTGAGTGAAGGATAGGCTGAAGCACAGAGACCAACCAGAGGACACTGCAACGAATTGGGCATTAAGTGATGAGAATCTTCCCCAAGTTATTGCCAGTGTGAGTGGAGAAGAGCATGTAGGAGAAAGTAAAAAAATAGCAAGGTCTTGCTGGGATATGTGGGATGAGTAGGGAGTGAGAAGTTGTAGATGACAGTTTTGTGAGCCTTAGTAGCTAGGATAGGGGGTTTCTGGGCAATAAGAAAATGTGAGTGATAAAAGAACTGTCTTGGGCATGTTGAGTTGTGGGCATCCTTGGATTTCTCAAGTAAGGACTCTCAGCTGAAGTCTCACATTCCACAAGAAGGCTTTCCTGAACCCCCTTAATGCTGGTGTCTTCCCTATAGATTATCTCCAACTTATTCTATATTTAGCTTGTTTGGATATTGTCTCCCCTATTAGACTGTGAGCTCTTGACAGCAATGACTGTCTTTTGCCTTTCTTTGTATCCTTAGTGCTTAGCACAGTGCTTGGTCCTTGGTAGACACTTAATAAATACTAGCTGACTGATTTAGGACCATGAGGACTTTGGTATTTTATGTCCACTTACCTCCTATACAGTGCATTTCCATGCCTAGATAAACCTCCAGTTATACCATTATTGATAAAGTTCATGTTAGGGTCACCACACTAAAAGGGATAAAACAGTAATCTAGGGTCTGGATTTGAAATCAGATACCCTTAGTCTGTATTCTGGCTGACTAGCTATGTGACTGGAAAATCATTTCATAAAAATAACAGCTAACATTTATATAGCTTTATTTATAATAACATAATAACTTGTGCAAATCATTTAATAATAACACCACCTAATATTTATGCTTTAAGGTTTATTCAACACTTACATGCTAGCTCAATTGATCTTTCTTAACATCTTAGGGACTCAGTTTCATTTGTAAAATGAGAACTTAAGAGATTAGGGAATTTCCAAGGTCATGATGATCTTCCAATTCCTTCCACATCCTTTTCATGTAAAGTCCAGAAAAAAGAAGACACAGGCACAACAGTATGTAATAGTGGAAAGGACATTGGATTTGGCATCAGAGGGCCTGGACTGAATTCCAAGCTATATGATCAATAAGTTTCAAACTGTACAGACTTTGAGTTTCCTCATCTGGGAAAAAGAGCAGCAGTGAAACTGGGACTCAGGAGATGGTCTTTCCCAGGGCTCCTCAGGTCTCCACTGTGCTCTCGGTTACGTCTGCAGAATCTCATTTGTGACAGTATGATGGTACACACTTGTAATCCCTGCTACTAGAAGGCTAAGGCTGGTGGATCACTTGGATTCTGAGAGTTTGAAGTTCTGGGAAATGGTAGTGGTAACTGAATGTCTGCATTAAATCCAGCACCAATATGGTAAATTCTCAGGAGCTCCATGTTGCCTGAGGAGTGAACCAACAGAGGTGGGAAATAGAGCAGATCAAAGTTTCCCTGTGGATTAGTAGTGAGAGTGGGTCTGGTTGTGGCTGGGAAAGATAAAGGAGACCTAATCTACAGGGGAAAAAATGAAGAAAAAGAAATCTTATTTATGAACAACAGATTAAAGGAAACATGTTATACATAATCTCATCGCTTCACTATGGTCAGAACTGAACAAAAGAAATACCACATATAAAGAATTCTGCTTCAAAAATTTCAATCAGGATTTGGGATTTATGTCCTGAGATGCTCTGCAAATGGAACACATGAATCACCACCTTAAATGGTTCAACTTTGTAAAAGATTCAGGTAACTAACTCTTATTTCTCATTGACTGTGGCGGATTGACCAAGAGATGTGAAGCTAGCTCAATTTACTGAGAAAGCTGTTGCTTCTGTTTAACATCTTACATACATTAACATACAAAAATTCTTACTATAAAATATGTTAAAGGAAGTTTGTGTGATCAACTATGTTCTAAATTTCTAATATATCCTCTACTAAGAAAATGTTTTATAATAAGACCTTAAACATTAAAATAATTTGAACTTTTTTCCAAGCTAATTTCAGTCACACCTTAATAAAGGTAAATAAACTAACTTCAAATAAACAAACAAAAAAGAGGGAATTGTCCTAGATAAACTCCAATCTTTAAATCTATTGCCCTAGTGTCTAAAGGAACATTGTCAAAACTGCTAAGTTTTAAATACAAGGACACAACCTCCAAGAGTACCATTTTTTTGCAAATTCTATTATATTATAAGCTCTTTGAGAGCAGGGTTTCTTTTTTGCCTTTCTTTGTATCCCTAGAGCTTATCAAAGTGCCTGATACATACTTCATATTTTATAAATGCTTAGTGTTTAATAAATTGACTTGGCTTAAAATTTTGTAAGTTTTATTAATAACTGCAATATAGTGCCACTACACATACACACGTACGCCAGGTTCTAAGTAACAAACTACATAAGAATACTTGCTTTTAGAGACCAAAGCCATGCATTAAAATCCTAGCTTTTCTTCATAAATACTACCTCTGCAACCCTGATTAACTTCTGTTGACCTCTGTTTCCTCAAATGTAAACTGAGGGTATTGGTATTCTAGCCCATTCTAGGGCCCTTTCCAGCTTGGGTAGTGCCAATACATGAATGTCATTTCCAAGATACTTACATATAATTTCTAAGGTGAGCCAAAACACTGAAATACCAAAATCCTGCAAAAGATTGTACTAAATTGCCCACTTGCCACTGAGTTATTTTGGTTTGAACAGAAGGCTCTCAATTTTAGCACTGCCAAATGTTCCTAGGCACAGAAGCAATACGCCATCTGTCCTGAAGTGGGAAGTGTATCAATTCACAAAATCCTTGGTGAGCCCAACCAAGTATCTTAAATAACCCCATTTTCTGCTGTTAGAAAACTTAACATGGCCATTAACAAGGTTAGATGGATCACAACTTTGAGAAGCTAATAATATTCAAGTAGGGTGACTGGAAAGCCTAAATATTCACTAGTGATGAAATGGACAGAAGCAGCCCTCAAAAGTGCTACAGAAGTAAGAACTCTTATAGGAACCAATAACATACCCAAATATAAAGTGCTGCCAGTAAGAGAGTGAGTTTTTTGTCACTGGAAGTATTCAAGCAGAAAGGGCTGGATGACACTCATAAGAGAGGTTGTAGAAGGAATTCATCTATTATGCAGCATGAAATAAATGTCTTCTAAGCCCCCTTCCAATTCTGAACTTCTCTGAAAGAGTATTGAATGGTTATTTCATTTATTCACCAAACACTGAACACCATGTGCAAGTTATGATGTTAGTACTGTGGGGAAATAAAAAATGAATAAGAAATGGTCCCTTCTCAAGTGGTTTACTAGAAATCTAGGAAGGCAGATAAAACTACACACCAAAAACTATGATGCAATATAGAATGTGATAGGAATTGTAGCTGCTTAATCCCATATTAATGAAAGCTATGAGGGAAGGCCTTTTCAGGGAGGATGGAGACTTGAGATATACCTTAAGAGCATTTGAAATATCACCAGTGGAACAACTGAGGTGACTCAGGTGATTGTGTAGAACCCCTCTGGTGTGATTTTCATAGTTAAGCTTAAGGTCACTTTTACTGCTGGAAGAATTAGGAAGGCAGTCATCTATATTTCTCTAAACACATTTCCTTATGAACATCAAAACAATTCAAACAGTTTAGCATTTGAATATTTGTTTCTAGTTGTTACAAAAAGATCAAGATTCTGTATCCAGGACTAATTACTGAATTATGATACCAATTTAATCATACTGACTTGTTATATAATGTGAGAAAGTCAAATTAGGATGTATGTATATTGCCCTTCTGTGCGTGACTGCAATAGCTTTTTATGGCCCTAGAAATGCATTACATTTGCCAAGCTAACAACAATGGTGGTTGAAATCTACATAGTTTGAAATATATAACTTAATTTGTTAAAAAAAAAAAAAAGTAAGATTCATCCTCTTAACATCAGAGTCCTACTTACACTGTGGTGCACTGGTATTTTAAATGAATTGTTAGCCTTCATATCATGCATACATCTCTGTGGGAGCCTGGTCTTGCAGAAGACTTTTGCAGATAGGACAACTGTCAAACTCAAGTGTGACACACACACATACCTAAGTCCCTGTAGTCCCACTGGTGTTCCAGAGTATGCCCTTCAAGGAGATGATAGAAGCTTTAATAAGTACAGGTAACAGAATAGGAGAATCATGTATAGTAGGGCTGGCATGATCCCCTTCATTCTGTCAAGGATGGCAGAGACTATTTGTCAACTCTAAAGGTTCCAACACATTTTTGCTTGCAAAGTTACATCAGGAGGCTCTTCTAGGACTTCCAGTACAAAGCTGGTAAATCAGTCACGCATTCCAAAATGATTTTGAAAGAGATACTGGCTACTCAGCATATGCATCCTATTAGATGTTGGGAGGGAGAGAGTGAACTTGGAATAAAGGAGGCCATATAAGTGGGTAAAGGATTTACATAATAAAAGGGAGATAAACTGCTTTGAAAATCTGCAGGATTCATTTCAGATTCCTCTCACCCATGACAATAATGTCACAAATTATTTTTTACTATTGAGAAAATGCATTAACAAAATATCCAGTAATTTGTTTAGACATAAAGTAAATGGATTTGTTTACATAATCAATGCAACTATAAAAGCACTGCTAATTGAAAAATGATAATGCATGGTATAATTATCAAAGAATTATCATGTAATTTATTTTTAAATTTGCATTGGTGCAAAAAAAAAATCAATTCATGATGTTCCAGGTCATGTCATTAAAATTCTGTCCAGGGACACAACATAAGTATAGATTAAGTAAGTCTGTATCACATGCCAACAGCACAGTAATTTAGTTGGAAATCTGTTAACAGTAGGACTCATACTCAAAATTTGTAGTTAAGGATGATTATTTTATATTGTGATAAACAAGTCAAACATTGACAAAGTTAGAATATGAACTCAAGGCCCTATAAACACCTTTAACATCAGAAAATAAATAAAACTTCAAAGTTCCTTATTACAAAGGACAACATATTTACATCCTATTGTAAATGTTAAACTCACTTTAAAATTTAACACACTGATGTATTCTGTAAATATCAGTGAATATATAACACTAGAATACCCTGATAATTCTATGGAAAAAAAATGATGTATGTTATTGAATATTTGACTTAGTCCACAATACAAAAGTCTATGGATGAATATTTAGCAATTGGATAAACAAATTAGTGTCATTTTCAAATATTTATAACAATCTTTACTCAAACCAACATTAATTACCATATAAATTCTATTAAAAGGCACAAAGTTAAAAAGATTAAAATTATGGAAATTTATAGCTACATGAAGAACCCACTGAGTTCTCAAATAATCTGCCAAATTAAAAAAACTTCTGATACCTGATAACTATGATGTAATTTTCTGCTTTTCATGGGGGAAAACTGAAGATTCTTTATAGCTGCTAAAAATAAGTGAGCCTATAATTTTTAAAAAGTTTCTTTCTGAGATATTAAAGTAGAACATTAAAAATAAAATGGATTTATTAAAAGAAAAACTAACTTTTGCCTGTAAAGTTGTCAAGATACAAATTAATATTATAATATTAATTTAAGTTTACACAGAAAAGAGACAAGTTGGGAGCAAAGCTTCAAAGAGCACGTTCAGTAAAAATTAGCTGATGCTGCTATAAAAGCAACTAATATACGGTATTATACCTGTTGCTTAATCCAATCTTAAGTGATGCTTATTAACAGAACAGCTTTATGCAGAGCCAGCCAATTGTTTGATGACATCTCTTTCCAAGCTTTACTTAGATGGAAACCTCATAAACATAAAATAAATATAGCAATAATGTAATCACACTGAGGTTTTGCTTTTGTTGTAATTAATGAAATCACAGAATGTTCAAGTCAGAAGGAGCTTAGAGACTGACTTGGTTCAGCATTCATTTAACAGAGGAAGAAACTGAGGAGTAGGGTGATTAAATCATTTGCCTAATGTTACAAAGCTGGCTAATGGTAGAACCAGGACTAGATTCCAAGTGTTTCCTACTACACCAAGCCACCATTCTAAGGGGATACTGTCGACATGAGTGCAGGATCTTCTGTGGTATAATATGAACTCATCATGTCATGCAATGACCACTTTGAGGGACTCTCGACAACTTACAAAAACATCTTTCAAACCTGTGTTTTTAGTAAGTGTGGGCAAAGTTCACATGATGATGATGCATGATTCAGTTTATCTCTGGTTATACCTGCTGAACAGTGATTTAGGGGGCCAGAATATAGAAGAAGGAAGAATCTGAAATTTTAGAAAGCTAAAGTGATGTAGTTAAGCAGCTAAGTACCTACATGTGATTTATAAGCACCCTTATCTTGAAAATCATTCCTTTCTCACAGAGCAGGGGTGCTTAAACTAGGCTTTAAGAAAAAAATCTCAACCTTTTCTCTCATCCAAAACTTACCTGTCCATCCCGTTTTAGCATTTGGAAATTTGCATATGCCTAATACATATGCTAAATCATGAAATTTTCTGTTCTCATATTTCATGGGAAATGGGCACATGGGTAGCAGTAGTACAGTGGAAAGTAGGAATGGTTAAACACCTCATTTTTTCAGGCTGGTGAGTGGGGGGAAAAACCCACTAATACAAAGTGAGCAGGACCTTAAAAAGTGTATTTTCACTCCTCAAACCAGCTATACTCCCAAGGATTTTCAGAAAGCCAACAAGTGCAACACAAATGTATTTTTTTTTTAACCCATTTCCCTTAGTAAAGAGGGTTTTGATGAAAGCTAGACACAAAGTATAATTTTATCTTTGCAGATATTCTTCTAAGACTTTTCTATTTTAACAAAATTATTTTCCATGTACACTTAAGAGGCATTCTTAGTGACAGTGCACACAACTAAGAAGGGACTGTATTCTGACCTTGAACCAATTTTCCTATTAAGAGCTACATACCAAGAACTTTATGCCAGAGATTTCTAATCTGGAGGTTGTATTTAATAACTAGAGAAAGGACCTTTTAACATTATTCTGGGATTCCAACTATGTTATCAGACAATGAATACTGCAAAAGTTAGCCCTATTTTGTGAATAGGATTTCTTAATTCTACTCCCAATTGTAAAAATTGCAATAAAGATGAAAGATCAACAATTATTAATAAATGTAACCACAGGATGGGTAAGACTCTGACATTTAAAAACACTGAAATGGATATATTTTTAAAATGCAATAAATGCTTCTCCACACTAATTCTACAAATCCATTCCACCTTAATGACTAATCAAAAATTTTTTTTTGGCTTAACTTTGTCCTAGGAAGTATTTCTGTTGAAATTAATAGTAATAATGTGAATGAATGCATTCTATAAAAATTAAAGTCCAGCAGCAGAATCAAAATTAGGAGGAAAAAAGGCCTATTCACAAGAAAACATAAGAGAGATATTACTATCACAAGATAGTAATATCTATTATTATTGATTTGATAGATACCAATCCAGAAGCAAAAAATCCCAAAGGCAGCAAGTTATAGTGGAAAGAGCTCTGGGTTAGGACTTAGAATAAGAAGCACTGAATTCTAGTCCTGGCTCTGCCACTAACTACCCATTACAACCTAAGGAATTAATTTAAACCCTTAGAACCTCAGTTTCCCCATCTATAAAATGAAGGGTTTGGACTAGATTGGAGTTGTATGCCACACACTGCAGCTTCGTTGCAGCCCACAGCACTCCTAAGTGAGGTCTGAACAACATTAAAATATAATTGGGAAAATTTGACTAAATGAAATAAAAATATAGTAAAAAAAAACATTAAAAATGTTAATTTGTGGTTTTCTAAGTCAATATGCAGCCCACAAAGATACATATGTACAGTTTAGTGGTCTGCTTTTCTATTCTGAATTTGACACCACTGGATGAAATGATCCCTTAACATCCCTTCCAGCTCTGAAATAATATCATTTATATTACGAGTAACCTGAGTTATCTAAAATGTTTCATTTCTTTTAGTCCTGCATTAGGGCTTTTTATATGATCCAGGGTGGTCCAAAGAACCTCCAATAATTACAGGTTAAGCTCATTATTAACTCAGGGGAGCAAGTTTATACTTTCAATTAGGTTTAATAAAAATTAAATATTTAAGGTTCCACAATTAGCACTTAATAGTGTGCCCAGCATTTTTATCTTGTCCATAAATATACCAGATATATCTACTGTTGATCTATAAATCCCTTCAAAGATTAACTTAGAACATTAAGACAAGGAAACTACACCTCCGGGAACATGTTTATTGTGTTCGAGATGATACATTAGGTGCTCGCTCTCTGAGCTACAAAGGGTAAAAGGAAATCCTTTCATTACAAACTGACAAAGGTAAAAGGTAAAACATTTTCCACAACAGCATGTACCACATAATTGGAAATAGATCTGGGTTTAATACAAATGACATAATTTCTAGTCATCTACAAGCTACTTTAATAACTTCATACAGATTATGAATTAGGCTAAAATGCACTATAATATTTGGTAGACTTCAGGAACAGTATCCTTAGTACATCACAAAATACATTTTGATATCCCAAAGAAGCAAGACTTGCAAGTAGGCATTTTAAACATAACTAATCTACAGCTACAAAGTTCTACTCATGATAGCATTTACCTTTTTGGGCAGTCTCCCAGTCTTCAAAGGATAAAAGCAGAGAGTAGAATCAGTATAACATATACACAGAAGTCCGTATTGTAAAGGCTATAAAGATTTGCTGCACAGTGTAAAGAGGCCTCCTGCTTCTTCGCACTGAGCAAAAAAGACGCCATTTATGTTGCATATCTCTTGGTCCACTGTCTGGCTATCCTGTCATGTTCTGCTCTGTTGGTCAAATACTGAGTGGCTATGCTTCCAACCAGAGGATCAGCTGTAAAAAGGGAAGAAGAATGATTAGAAAATATTTTGTTAGGTCTTTAGTGATCTGTATACCATTCTCTCACTAATGAAAAGGCTGTATTTTCCAGCAGCTACTTGACAGAATAGCAAGAGTATTTTTTTTCCCAAAGTAAAAAAAAAAATAATAATGAATGGTTGAAATTGTCATATGATTGGCAGATTACTGCCCATAATCCACCCCACCCTCTACAAAATAAATGAACGAATAAAATTCCTCATTAAGGAGTTTTAGGGAGAAGATAATAATAGGCCTGTTTTTGTTTCTCATAAGACTAATGCTCTGGGGCAGCTAGGTGGCACAGTGAATAGAGCACCAGCCCTGGAGTCAGGAGGACCTGAGTTCAAATTCGGCCTCAGACACTTAACACAAAAACTAGCTGGGTGACCTTGGGTAAGTCATTTGACCCCAATTGCCCTCCAAAAAGCAAAAAAAAAAAAAAAAAAGACTAATGCTCAGATATGTTGTTAATAATAATGATGACAAATGGTATTTTATGATTTGACTTTATATTCACCTTCTACAATCAAAGAATATGAGGCATTTCCATCCTCTTTAGATTAACATTAATTTTTTTGCCATTTTGTATCTCCTATGTTTAGTATGTTATCAATTTCAACCACATTAGTCAATGGCTTTGATAATTATGATGCAAGAAATCAAATGAGAAGTGGCTCAGTGGAAACAAAAACCATCAAACAAATAAACAAAACCAAATGTGACAGCCGCGTTTATTTAAGTGTGTATAAACTTTTAAACTTTAGTGTTATCCGGAAACTCCTGACAGAATGTGCGCGGTCTGCATCAGAATCACTGAATCATAGATTTTGGAGTTGCAGAGGACCTTTTTTTGAATACACTTCCCTCACTAGCAGCAATTGTTTTTATGTGCTGATTCAACCATATACAACTGACTACTTCTACCGAGAATGAAACAACAGAAAAACTCCTCCATTCATCCATAAAAGTTTGACTTAAAGGCATGGGGATGAGTAGAAAAGAGAGTAGAGCAGACGAGCAGAAAAGAGACACTGCTTTAGTCCTCTCAAAAGGGAAGAGTGAGGCAGCAAAGACCAAGAGATTAAGGAAAGAGCCACACTCTAGGGTATTAATGGAACTGCTTTAAAAAAAAATGCTGGCAAACTAAAAATGAAATTTCTAGTAACGTCTTCTCATTATTTCATCTATTCATCAGCAGTTGCTTAATTTTCATTCCACATTTAAGGTGACTGGGGAAAGACACAGAGTTTAGTGGTTTGGATGGTATTACTTTATGCTTAGCATTTGCTTACCAGGGTTGCAATCTGTCAAGAGGGAACAAATAGACAGCAAAACCTTTGAAATAGTCAGAGCAGGGCTCCAGTTGTCTTTAAGGATATCCAGACAGATGACTCCCTGACTGTTGATGTTGCAGTGATAAATTCTGGTACGGAAAGTAACCTAAAGGTGAAAACACATAAAAGGTAAAACATTTTCCACAGTGAACAGTGAAAACAGAATAAAAATTCATCCTTCATAATAGAAACCTCAAACTCTCGATTATCAGCACTAATAAAGAAAAGTGTTATCACAGAGATTATAAAATCCCAAACAGCAGAAAATTCACTTGAGGATTCCCTTCTTGATATGGAGCAATTGGTCTGTTATACTAGAAACACATGGTTTATTGGGTTAATTCATTCAACATGACTGACCTAAGTATAGGTCCTTGCAGATAGCACTGAAGTAAAGTGAAAGTAAAGAGAAAGAGGCAAGCAGTTGAAACAGTTTATGTAAAAAGTTGGGAGGGCAAATGGGGGAAACCCAAACTGTTTATTTCAGTTTATGCCTATCCCTTAGTGTCTCCTTTTAAATGTCCTCACACTGTACTAAAAAAAACAAAAACAAAAACATGGCAGTGCTAGGAAGGCAACACCATTTACTTGATTAACAAAACCTGTCTTACCTAAAAGTCTTTTGCAAAGTAGGTCTTCCAGCAGCAAAAAGTATCATCAGCTATGTCAATTCTTATCATAATGAAAAAAATGTCGAAAAGCAACACAGTGGGGTTTGGAGGAATGGCTCTAGAAACGGCCACTTCAGCCTACTACTCTACCTCCATTTCTGATGGCTCCCTCTCATACTAGACTGATAAGATAGTGAAGAGCAAATATAGCTGCTGAAATGAGGCGAAGGTAGTCTCTGTAAGATAAAGGATCCTCTGAGAGTGAGGGTAAAGGAAGAAGAGGGAAGCCACAAGGATAGGTGAGAGGCAAACCTCTGAGAATGTGGATTATCCATGTGTACGGTATTAAAATTAACTACAAATGATGTAAAAGGAAAGAAACATTAATCTTGGTTTAAGGGGTGGCTAGGTGGCGCAGTGAGTAAAGCGTCGGCCCTGGAGTCAGAAGGACCCGAGTTCAGATCGGACCTCAGACACTTAATGCACACACAAACAAAAATCTAGCCGTGTAACCTTGGGCAAGTTACTTAACCCCAATTGCCCTCCAAAAAACAGCAAAAAAAAATCTTGGTTTAAGCAAGGTTTTGATATAACATATTTAGTAATTTATCAGTCCTTCCAGAAAACAATAATCAATTAACAACTATTAACTACTGTTCCTAAGGCAGTTAGATGGCTCACTAGATACAGCACTGGGCCTGGAGTCAGAAAGACCTGAGTTTAAATCTGGCCTCAGCTACAGATCACTCTGTTTGCCTTAATCCACTGGTGAAGGAAATAGCAAACCACTCCAGTATCTTTAACAGAAAAGCCAATGGACAGTGTGGTGCTCAGGGACACGAATGAGCCACTGAACAACAAAAGTTTTCCTGAGTGATAAAAGGGAATGTTATTTACATTATTTCTGAGGAAGTTCCAAACTCTTGCTTGAACTTAGATATATTTTAGAATTCAGCAATGGAGAAAAATTATGCTATCAGATATACAAGAGGACAGCAGAGAAAGTAAGAATTACATTAAGCTTTTATCTGCCAGACCAAACTGTCAGAATCTCTCACTTAAAATAATGAGGAATTTTACCAAGGGGATTACGTGGCTTAGTAAAAGTATGAGGAAAAAATGACTATTCTTTACACAACCAAAAAAAGAGAGCCCTTAATGAAAAGTGCTAATTAATGAGGATCTATGTTGCAGGACCTACATAAAGTGTCCAAGGGGATGAGAGGATTGTAGAATGTAGAACCGGAAGGTCCCTCAGACCTCATCTTGTCCAACGTCCTCATTTTGCAGAGGAGGAAAATGAAGCCCAGGAAGGTTACTGTCTTGCCAAAAGTAAGATATCAGAAATATCATTCAGGATTCTATCTGCCATACCATACTGCTACCCTTAGATCTGGTACCATAATTTTGGGGGGAGGGAAGGAGAACCTAAGGGAGATGAAATACAAAATATTTTTCGAACTTTGAATGTAGGAATCATTCCTTTCAGCAAAGTGTTTTTCTTTCTCACTTGTAGGATTTTGTTCAGCAAGAAATTGTTTATTGACCTTTCAACATCAATAACTCAATTTCTACTTGAAGAAACTGAGCATGTAGAAATAAATGTCAATAATCCAGTCCACTCATAGGCTTATTTTCTTAAGTTCTGGCTTATTTTATACAGTATAGTACATTTATATTGTACTACTTCTGAACACTAATGGGCAGAAGAATGAAAGCAGTTACCATTTTGTGTTTTTAGCCAATTAGAGATTTGACTCATGTGAGACCAGGCTTATTCTCTAAGGTTGAATCTTCCAACCACACTGTGATAGGGACTTGTTAGGACCCCAGGAACCTTGTGAGCAGTTCTCAGTGGTGTTAATTGTGTTTTTAGATAGCAGAGACCCATTTCTCCCCCTACGTTAACTTAACCATAGGCAAAAATAAACTTTATTTGAAAAATAATGAGGAACACATACTCTCTATGAAGATATTAAATAGGACAAAAGCAGGATAAGGAACAAATATTTAAAAGAAATAAATGTCGAAGTACTTGCCTTTATATTATTACCTCTTAACAATGCTACTGACTTTAAATTAGGCTTCTTCACCTGGAGTTGTTAGCTTACAAATCACAGATCTAAACCTGGAAGAAACCTCCTATTCTCCAGCCTTTCCATTCTTTGAAGCCTCGGGGACCACATATTCAGGCACCACTGGAAATTTTTACCCTCTGGTTTTTCTGTTTTGAGTCTGGAAGTGTTAGAGCACTGTACATTGCTTAGGTACAAACTAAACTCCTCATGTTTTTCCTTCTACATTAAAATGGTTCAAAGCCATTCCCTACCCTTTGTCTACTCAACCCCTAAAATTCAGATGAAAATTGATTTCATAAACATTGTGTGGTAGCTTTTCCTATGACAATATTTTGCTTAAATAAGATAGAAAACATGCTTATGACTCCATATATATATTTGTTCTGAGTTCTCATTATGTGCTCTCTCTACTAGATTACAAGATTTTTGAAGGCAGGGATCCATTTATCTTTGTATCTTTCTCAGCACCTTGCAGAATGACTTGATCCTGGTTTGCTCAATGACTGAAGAATGAATGAAGAATGCAGTTCTGAGGAACAAATATAGGATCTGAGTGGTTTGCCAACCCCTTTGTTTCTGTCAGTCATGTCTGCTTCCTTCCTCCAACCCATTTTTTAAGTTCAATAAATGCTGGCTCCCTGAGTGATTTCCTCATTTTCTACACTGTTCCCTTAAAATACCATTATTCAAATTCACATTAATCAAATTATTCCATCTACTATATTTTGAAATCTCTTTTTTTAAGGAGTGGGCAAATACTAAAAAGACCCTTACCTTTGGTGGCTTAAATGGATAATCTGATGAAAATGTGATATCCAGAAAAAACACACCACCTTCATATACAGAACCTGGTGGTCCAAGTATAGTTGATCTCCATTCATAAATGTTATCTCCTTTAGGCCCAGCACTATCAAGAAAGAAAAAAATAGGTATATAAGTAAGTAATATTTTAAATATATTCTCACACATTTAGGGCGAATTGGCATTTTAGAGGGCTAAAAAAGCCTAGATTACTCTAAAGTAAATTTGTCATTCTCTGATGCCTGTGTTTCTCAATAACATCCTTCTATTCAAAATGACTGTAACTGAAATCCAATCATATTTTTATATTGTTCATGATAGATGAATACTGATTGCTAAAGAATACTGTAGCTAATATAACTGATATCAGTGACTGTATCATGCACATTTTCCTAGTGATCTTTAAATCACTTATTAGTCTGACTTTCTGAGCATGGGTATATATTATATATGTATGCTGTACTTGATCTTTGAAACCATGGATCACTTAAGAACTGAAAGGGATTCTGGAAATCAGAATATCCAACTTCCCCATCTTTTCCAGAGATGTGGAAACTGAGGCTCAGAGAAGTAAAGTGATCTGTTCAAGTTCATTTAAGTATAGCATAATGTGCATATTTGATTTAAAAATAGGTGATATCAACAATGACACATTAATAACCACTGGCTCAAAGACAATTAAAAAAATCAGACCAGTGTTAAAAATAGTTTGCACACTGATTGATTTTTAATAAAGATGTAAAATGCAAATTATGTCTCTTGAGTTTGGGAGGGAAGGACAGTACTTATATTGAGATGAGAGAAGATTTTGTGGCATGATTATCTGCAAGTATATACATAGTCATATCTTGAGTAACTGGATAGAGGCCAGCTTGCATTATAAATATTTAAGAAAAAGTGTTTTATTTTTTAATTTCAATATCTTTATTAACTAGTGCTAACTACAACTTCTTAGCCAACTAGAAGCATTAGAAATTAGGTGTTCTTAGGGGGTGGCTAGTTGGTGCAGTGAGTAGAGCGCCGGCCCTGGAGTCAGAAGGACCTGAGTTCAGATGTGGCCTCAGACACTTAACACACACACAAGCAAAAACCTAGCCATGTGACCTTGGGCAAGTTACTTAACCCCAATTGCCCTCCAAAAAGAAAAAAAAATTATAAGAAGTTAGGCATTCTGCATAAGTAAATTTTCCAGATAACTGAAACTTACCCATTTTAAGGCTCAAGATTAAAAAAAAAAAATCAAATGACTGAATTTTGAAGAAAAAAAAATCACATACTTCTATACCTTCTTAAGAAGAAAATCCTTGACCAAGGGTCTTCATTATGAACACAAATTATTCTTATTGTACTGTAAATAGAATGATGCCCTCAGGGACTTCTGAGGGATCTAGGGATTTCTCCTTTGATAATCCTGGTCTCCTACAGCTATACTTTTACAATGGCAATTCACTGAATCCTAGGAATCTGACTAGATGGGACAGTAAAAGCCAACTAATTCAATCTCTTCATTTTATAAGTGAGGGAATGGAGATCCAGGCAGGTTAAGTGACTTATTTAAGACCACACAAGGAGTAAATGTCAGAGGAGGGAATGTCAGAATCCAGGTCCTCTGACTCCTGAACTGGTAATTTTTCCATTATATCATTCGGCCTCACTGTATATTCCCTCTGCAATCAAGTTATAATTATGTGCTACTGTTAGCATGCTGGTATTGCTAACCTGATTTTATAGAGCTGTATGGTGAAGGACCCAAATACTGCCTATAGCTTTACAGTTTCTGTTCAGTGGCCATTTTTGCTCACTTTTGAGTTCACAGTTGTGTTTGAATTGTTAAAGTTGCCAGAAGGAAAGTGGCTTGTTACAGTATAGCAAGCTGTTGACAAGTCTAAATTCTGCCAGGACTACTTTAATGAAAACACACACACACACACACACACACACACACACACACACACACACACACACACACAACCACATACACAACCACACTCTACAGGTTTTAAAAATAATTTGCTCCCATGGGCAATTAAATAATCCTCCTTCAAGCTTGACTTTGACAAGAAATATTAATTTACTTGGTACGCCCTTTCTTCATTGACAATAAAAAAGCAAATCATAATGATTCAGGACATACAATTATAGTTTGTTTTTTTAAACTGCAAGGGTCTCTAGTACAAACCCCTCATTTTAGAGAAGAAGGAACTAAGACCAACAGATGTAAAGTGATATGCCCAAGGTCTAACCTGTAATAAATAGGCTGGGATTTGAACACATATGCATGAAATCAACACTCCCTTCTTTATACCACAGTAGTGGGATCAAACGAATCCAATTTTGCTTACAAAAATATCAACAAAGCCTAATGCTGACAGCAGGGAAAGATGAATGAGAAAAAAATTATTAGCATGTCTCCCTTATATTTCCATTATTTGTTTGAAATCAAGTTATTTTGTGAATGGAATATCATTATTTTTCCATTTCTTTCCTTATCTCTGCCAAATGTGATGCTTATCAGTCTTTAAAGTTTTTTTCTTATTCAGTTCTTAAGCTGCTTTTAAATTCCATTTATAACTTCTATACTGATATAACTAATAATAATTTAAAAAAAAATAAAAGGCAGGTAAAGTGTTTGTCAAAAACAGTGACAAACTTGAATTTGGAAATATTCAGTGAACAGCTACTCTTACTGTTGAACAGTGACATTATTTGAAACACTAAGAGCATGACGACTAATGTCTTAGCATAATCCATTTTCTCAGTGCTTGAATACCGATTGCATAATTACTCTTTGCCAGGGATCATAAACACTATTCACTTCTAACAGAGGCAACTACCATAAAAGAAATTTTAAGCATGAAATTTATTGGAAGCCACAGTGATGAAGTGGAAAGACTAGTTTTTTCTAAGCAGAAGGCCTGGGTTTAAATCACAATTCACTCACTAGCTATGAGATTTCGGGCAAGTTACATTTCTGTGGCTTGGTTTCCTCACTTATAAAATGGGGATACAGTTGTTCCAACGATCAAATGAGATAACAGCTGCAAAATACTCTGTAAATCGCCAAGCTATGTATGTAAAAACCAGCTATTTTCATTATTAATTCTTTCTATGAAGACAATTCATTCTCCCCTCTCTAGAGTTCCTATCTTACCATCTTTTTGGTGTGATGCTGAGCCAAATGTAAAGGTTTACCCATTGACTATTTTGTTTTTCTCCCCATGAAAAATAAACTCATAAAAATTGGATAGATACACTAATGCACTATTTGTGGTAGAGTCTGAATTGTTCTAGCTATTCTGCAATGCATTTTGGAACTATGCCCAAACATTGCTAAATTGAATACCTGTTTAACCCAGCAATCCACTACTAGCTATATACTCCAAAATTATCAAAGAGGTATGAAGATATTATCATCTCCTTTGTACTATCAAAATAATTAGACACAAAGGAGGTGACCATCTATTTGGAAATAGCTAAACATTTATGTTATAAAATATTATTGTGCCATAAGACATGATGAAATGGACCTGAGATGACCTATATGAACTGATGATGAACAAAGTGAGTGGAACCAAGAGAACCACCGATATACAATAACAATATTATATTTTAAAAAATAGCAAAACTCTGAAAAACCTTGAAAATTCTGATCAATACAGGTTACAACTCCAGATGATCAAAGATATCCTGAAAGAGAGGTAATGGGACTCAATGCAGAATGAAAAACACGTTTTTGGACACAGCCAATGAAAAATCTTTTTCTGTTTGCATACTGTATTACAAAGTATTCTTTTGTTTTTGTTTAACTGGGGATGAGGAATAGAAAAATTAAAATGCTTGTTAACTGAAAAAAGTTAAGTGGGTTGGATTGAACTACAGCAGGAGAATAAGATATAAAATCTTCAAACTGGCTAATTCTCTCATACAATGATGGATTTTTTCCTTTCTTACTGATAAAAAAGTCAGTGAATGGTTCAATCTTCCCTTATATAGGTAATATTTCACAAACACAAAGACTTCACCACAACCTTAGTTTTACTCCACATGGACAATAAAAGCTTACTAATACTGGGAATAAAGTGTTGTCATAGATTCTTAGATCTTGAATACCTTAATTAGATTTTAAAGATTAGAGTTAACTTTAAAGATCAGTACAACACTGTGATAAAAATCACTTTCTCTTTCTAACAGCCCAGTCTGACCACTATTCAATCTTCTTTACTGGGTTATTCATAATTCTCCTCCTACCCACTAAGAGGGATATCTTCCCAAGGCTCTGAATTAAGTCCTTTCTCCACAGTTTCCTTTTTTGAAACAAAGGTTTTCTTTATTCAGAAGATTCATAAATCAATATAGCCAGCCTAACTATTCTATCTTGAATTCTAGTTGCTTGTTACAGGACCCTCTCCCCCCTCCAATCTTCTTCATTTCTGTTTTTCCTCATCCTTCCAGGCTTATAGGTTCGCCAGCATTGAGAGTCAAAGTTTTCTCTTTATGGACCTCTAAATATAATCAGTTGTCCCTTTTTGATCATTCTGCCCCCATATTAATCTCTCCCATTCCATATCTTCTCTCCATTCAAACAGCCTCTACATTCTAGTTATGGCCTGGCTTGATTTTCAAATACCAGCTAAAATCCCACCTTTTATGGGAAACCATTACCAATCCCTGTAAATTCTATAGTGCCTTCCCTTGGCTGGTTATCTTCTATTCATCCTCCACAGTTTGTATACACCCAGTTGTTTGCATGGTGTCTCCCTCATTAGACTGTGACCTTTGCAAAGGCAGGGACTGTGTCTTGCCCTTTCTGGTATTCTCAGTGCTTAGCACAACGCCTGACATACAGCAAGCACTTAACAGATGCTTGCTCTGAATGACTCATCTCACCATCTCTGAAATACACTCCTTCCTTACCTCTGGTCTTCAAAGCGCAGCCAGGGGCTCTTACTTGAGAACTTTCTTTACTGATCTCCTCCCTGCCTCATTAGCCCTCTCTCCCGGTGAAATTTACTTCTGATACCTTTAAATTTAATTACTTGCATACAACTGTATTCTCTTAGCTGAATGTAAAGCCCCTTGAGAACAAGAACTGTTTGGTTTTTATTTCTGTATTACCAGCACTCAGAAAAGTGCCTTACACATAGATATTTTTAAAAATTGCTAAAGTGGATTGAAAAAAAATTATGAATACACTGTAGAACAAGTAAATGTTTCTAAACTAAAGCAGGAGGTCAGTTTTTGAAATACACGCAGCCAGTTTCCAACTAAAATTTAATTGCATCACAAAAGTTCATTTATAAATCAAGCACACAGTTTCAAAATCCATTTCCAAACAAAAACAATGTTATAAATGGTTAGATTATTGAGCCAGTCTATTGAACTCTATTTAATCAGAAAAAATAAATGCATTTCCTACGTAATAGTGATTTTTAAAAAGACCACAATGTGCTCAAGCTAAACAGCTCGCCCCCAGACCATGAATGTGGTGATAGAACTGGGTCACAGCCATATATGTTTAACTCAAATGTGAACTGAAATAAGTAAAGAAGCAGGTATGGAGAAATGCAAAGGAAGGAGGACTTAAGAACAAGAAAACCGGACAAGAGAGAACGGGATGGAGATTCTTTTGATCTTCTAGAAGAGTTGGAGGTGTTGCCCCTAACACTGAAGGAAATGAAATATGGTACGGCTTGGAAATTAAAAGACCTGGGTTCCATTGCCTACTCTGCCATTAACTTGGGAAAAGGAGAGGACAGGACAAACTATAGGTATCTTCCAACTCTAACTTTGAGAAATTTCTATAGAATGGCCTGCCAATCAGCTGAGTCAAAATGAAGTGAAATGGTAGAGGAGGGGAGAGAGGGAGGGAGGGAGGAAGGGAGAGAGGAGAAAATGGGAGAAGAGATGAAGAGAGAGAAACAGAGAGAGACAGAGAGAGGAGAGGGAGGGGGGAGGGAGGAAGGAAGGAGAAGGAGGCAAAGGGAGAGAGAGGGAGGGAGAGAAGGGGGGGAGGAAGGAGAGGGAGGAGATCAAAACTATTGTCGAAGAAGAGAGCAGCCGGGGAACCAAAGTTCATCATGGCACAAAGTTGAGAGTACTGAGTGTGTGTGCTTGGAGTTATGCTACTTAATAGCTTGTAAACTTAGACAAGTCACTTAAACCATTCTGGGTCTTAGTTTGCTCATATATAAAATGGGAGGATGGGACCAGATAAATAACTGTCCTCTGGGGTCCCTATGACTACTGCAGCTATGGTGATGGATAGAGGAAAGGGACTGGGATGAAAGAAAAGGGACTAAAGCCACTGGAGGCAAGAAAAGAAAGTAGCAGATCCTAAGAAACATGTATAAACTGGACATTTTTATGTCGGGTTCAGCTATAAGAATCATCATTTTCTTGTGCTCAACAAAACCTGGCTCTCTCCTCCAGAAGCTGCCTGCCTCCCCCCCCCCCCCCCCGTTTCCCTGGCCAATGCCAGGTTTTTTTCATGTCTATTAATAGAGTGCTGGAAGGTATAGAGAGCATATAGCTGTGTAGCAAGTATATAGAGTGTGTAAGAGTATACATTTAGAGCTGGAAGGAACCTGAGAAGTCATTCAGTCCACTTGGGATGCACAGAGTAGAAGTGACTGCTCAAGATCACAGAGACAGTAGGTAGAACTGGGCTTTGGACCTAAGTACACTGATGGCACTTTGGGCTACACTAGCACAGGCTGCTTCCTTGTTGTACTCCCCACTGCCATTTCCAAACCCTCCTTTACCACCACCTTTGAAGCAACGGCTCTTTTAAAGTTTATATCCAACAAAAGTAACATATCCAAATTATTGCTTTTATCCTGGTTAGAATCCCTCTGCTGCTCCCGGACTCCCTAACTGGGAGGGTTAGAAAGGGTCAAACTATCCTCAAGTCTTTACCCAGACAAAAATATGTGTAAAATAAGGAACATCAACATAAGAACTTCAACAACTGGAAATGATACCTGACAGCCCAGCGAAGGGGAAACAAAACAAACAAAACAACTACCTATTTAAAAATACAGCAATTAGGTGCTACTATTTACGAGGATAAACATCCTCAGGACACCTTAGTAGCCTGTCAGTTTCTAAGAAGAAATGTATTTAAGAACTAAAACAGTTGGATAAACAAGAAAAGTTAAAACCCACACAGGCTCTGAAGTGCTTTAATTAAATTCTTAACAAAGATTCTAACTAATTAGTATTACACTGCGACCCAAATTTCTACATAGCAATTCAATTTGAGAATTACTTATACTAATGGTTATTTTATCGTTTAAGCACTACATTCATTTTCTTATATTGATGTGGTTATATCAACTACCTTTTCCTAAACAGGTGGATAAGATTCAATCCGATTAACGAAACAACTAACTGAAACAAAAGATTTTTCAGTAGTATGAAATCAGTCACAATTAAGTCGGGTTACATGATTTTCTCTTTACCAAACTGTACAGAAACCCTTCAGTGACCCAGAAGACAAGGGCATTATTGATTAAAATAAATCTATGGAGTAGGTAGTATCTATTCAAAATGTCTTTTATACACATTAATAATACATTTTCAACTACTGACTATGATGGAGTAGCAAAATAAAAATTAAATTCAACTAAAACATTTAATTCAATCAACAAACATTTAGTAATTATCTACTCTGTTCAAGGTACTGTTCTAAGCATTGGGGAGACAGACAAAAATGAGAATCCTTAGCATCAAGGGAATTTTAAATACCCAGACTAATCTCCTAACTGAGGTTTTTATTATATTGTGACAATTATATTTAAAAGGATAATTCATTTAAGATATATATATATATATATATACATTTGTTACTGATGATAGAGCTAACATTTATATACGACTACTACATGCTAGGCACTCTGTTAAGGGTTTTACAATTATTATCTCTTTGATCCTCACAACCCTGGAGATTAGGAGCTTTTATTGCCCCCAAAGTCAGGAAAACAGAGTTTAAGTAGCTTGCCCAGGGTCTCCCAGCTAGTAATTGTCTGAGGTCAAACTTGAACTTAATTCTTTCTGACTCTATGGCTCTGTGCCACATGGCAGTCCAATACTAGTGTGTGTGTGTGTGTGTGTGTGTGTGTGTGTGTGTGTGTGTGTATAACTATAACTGTGTATATGTGTGTATGTATATATGCATGTGTGTATAATATATGTGTGTATACACACTCACTCTAAGGTTCACAAAAGGCTTCTTTAAATGTATTATCTCATTTGATCCTCATAGAAATTATGAGGTAGGTTCTATTGTTATCCCTATATGATGGAGGAAGGGGTGAAAATGATCCAGAAAGAAGTTAAGTGACTTGCCTAGGGTTTACCTAATAAGCACTGCCTGAGGCAAGATTCAAACTCAGATCTTTCTGACTCCAAATGCAGCTTATTGTCCACTGTGCCACTCCTCAGCCATATGGAATACCAAAAAACCTCTAGGGAATAACCCATAGTGTCCTGTCCTGTCTCCTCCCAATCTTCCCTTTTTTAAGGTAATACTTAGAGTGCTCACTCCTCTCCTATGTATATTTGGTATTTAATTAACTTGGATAGAGTTTCTACTGTCCAAAAACTCATTAAGAATTCATATTGTATCCCAAGAAGGAATGGGTGACAAGGGAGGAAGGAAATGGATCTGAAATTCAAGGTTGTAACATTAAATGTTTCAAATATATATATAAATACTATTATTAATACTCTTTTGCCTATAATTGGGAGATAAGATGTGCAGGCATTGGGACACAAAGATTCATCTTCCTCTAATGGAAAAGTCGATGGGGGTATGGGAGAGAGCAGATTGGAGGGAGCGATATCTTGTGGGACTGCTATTCAGGGAGGTTGGGTAGGGGAATAATGGGGGGAAAATGATTGTAACTCAAAATCTGGCGGAAATGAATGATGTAAAACAGAAGTTAATAAAGTATTTGTTTAAAAAAAAAAAAAGAATTCATATTGTGAATGTATTCAGCTCTAACTTTCGGTGAGGTTTAGTAACTTGCCTAGAGTCACATAGCTTATGTCTCAGACAGGATTCAAATCCAGATCTTCCTGACTCCAAGTCCAATGCTTATCCATTGAAAAACCTAGCCCGCCTGTTCTAGCTTTAGAATGGATTATGGTAACTATATCTAGAACTTTTTTCCATCAATAATTTGGTGATTTTTTACAATTAAAGTTTATCTTTAAACAGCCACTGGAGAAGATAACCACAAAAATGTATTTTTTTTTTTTACAACTCATAATGGTTAACTGGGTAAAAATCAAAAGAGAATTAAACATAGGTCCACAATGCATAATACCTCCTCTCCTATTATCCAATTACTGGCACCTCCTCAATGATGAGAAGAATTGATGAGTGGGAGAAGGGAGTATGAAAGGAACATTCTGTAAGAAGGTGAAGGGGAAGGCGGATGAATGCCTTAGTTTAAGATATAACTTAATCCCTGACTCAGACTAAGATTTAACATATAATTCACTCCAAACCATTAACCTTTTGACAAGTTTACCAGTATGGATACCCCTTGGGGAAATGAAACAAATGTCACATCCATTTTTTTCTTACATAACTAAACAAGCTACAAGAACAGAACGAATATCATATTTAAAAAAAATTCAAGCAGACAAAAGATATCTTAATTCAGGCACCTAAAAGCTTTCCCCAAAAACAATTAAAATAAGCAGCTTTTGGTCAGATAGCACAGATAGAACTTTATCAACATCAACTATTATGGAAGTAAAAACTCCACTGTATTTGATTTCTCTAGCATTTTTATTTGTACAAGGAACTAAATCTTACCAATGATCAATATTCACTTTATCACAGGGAAAAGATAACACTACTACAACTTTTTTTAATATAAATGTTTCAAAATTTAAAAAAAATTTAAGAAAGCTTCTTACTCCAATGAGAACAATTTTTTAAAAACTGGTTATTGCAACGTGATTTTTATACATTTTATCTCAGGATATCTGAAAATAACTGTCATGGATTTTTTTAGAAGTCTAGCAAATAGGGGCGGCTAGGTGGCGCAGTGAATAGAACACTATTCAGGAGGAAGTCAGGAGGACCTGGGTTCAAGTCTGGCCTCAGACATTTAACACCCAAAAAAACTAGCTGTGTGACCTTGGGCAAGTTGCTTAACCCCAATTGCCCTCCAAAAAAAGCAAAAAAAAAAAGTCTAGCAAATAGATTATGATACTTCCTGGATGTGAGCTAAACATTTAGAAATTAATAACAGTATCTCTTCCTGGTCCGCAATGTACATAAAGGTCAGGGACCAGTTTTATTCAAGGACTGAGTACTCCCACAAGGAAAGTAAAGTGGTATTGTTTTTTTTTTTAATTATAAAAATTTAATTTACAGCAAACCTATTTTTCAAAATATCTTTTCTCAACTCAAAAGAAAAATTTAAAGTTTCACATCAAAATACACAATACTTGTATTTCTCTATTAACATAAAAAGGAATTTCTGGATTCCTGAAATCGTCAAGAAATATAAAGAAGCAAAGCAGCAGCATTAACTATGATTTCATTGGTGTAGGTAACCCCAAGGTGGAAATCACTGCCTTGCCCATCCTATTCACAATTTATCAGTAATTTATAATCGTAAACAACTGCCTGGAGCACTGAGGTAAAGTGATATATGTAACCATGATCACATGTCATGCTGCCTCTTTTAATTTGTTTGAAGATTGCATATACTACATTGCTAACAAAATATTAACAAATCTAGAAATGAAAGTACCAATTGAAACATTAAAAATTAATCTAACACACTACCCTGGAGAAAATAATCTGTTTTGTCTGATGGTTTAACAGAGGTCCCATCACTTGCCTTACAAGTCTTATTATTTTTCTATAAAGAGTTCAGTGGTCTTCAATGGTTTAATAGTCATTATAAAGATCATTGTCCAAGAGACTAATACATATAGTTAGCTGACTACCTAAAATTTTTTTTCGATCTAAATATATATTATTTTGAATGCTTTCTTGATACAGGAATGAGGTCTTTAGAATAATTACTATATAATTTGCATTTTGTCTATCTTAAGGCATATTATGACATTTGCTGAAATGCAGCTAAGACTACTGTATCAATTATAAGATTGGAAAGCACAGTTGTAAAGCAAATTCTTAATTTGAAGTTTTGTAAATACAGGTGGAAATTTTTTGTAATATCATCTGACATGAAATGACACGATAAACAGCATCCAAGTTCAATGATACTCACAATTCTTTTGAGTTTTGACATTGAAAATTGTAGGCACATTCCAATCAGACTATTTTTAAGACTAAAGTTTCGGTACCCTGTTATTTATGGGTACATCAATTTACAGTACTCAAAGTAAAATATCCAGGGCGGCCAGGTAATGAAGTGAATAGCATGGGCCCTGGAGTCTGCAGGACCTGAGTTCAAATCTGCCTGCAGACACTTAACACTTACTAGCCCTGTGATCTTAGGCAAGTCACTTAACCCCAATTGCCCGGCCTTTCCCCCTCCAAAAAGCAAAAATAAAAACAAAAACAAAAACAAAACCCTAAAATATCCAACCACTTCCACTTAAACAGTCTCTACAAAAATCTGTCTTGAAGAATAAAGAGTTATCTTTCACAATAACAATACAGGTATTACCTTAACTTAGTTCTTATCCACAATTGTCTAAATCGGTCTGAAATTTTTCCCCCTGATACTGCAGGGGACGCCTAGGACTGCCACCCCATCCACCCCTCACCCTCCACTGATTTCCTAGTTGGCATGGGTGCTTTAGGAGTCTCACTCCTACTGCTGTGGTCTGATACATGTAAGAGATAAGGGGAGTCCCATGCTCACTAAACTAAGATATAGATAGCTCTGGGTGCCCAGAAGTCTCAAACTAAAACTAGGAATGAATTTTCCTCCAGAAACACTAAGTTATACTGAGCACTGCAATTATAATGACCAAGATGAGAAAATGAACATCTTTCCCTTTGCACTGATGGGCAACGACAGGTGTGGAATGTCGACTATACACTGGGTTAATTAACTGCTTCCCCTCCACCCCCCCCCACCTGCCTTCATTTAAAAAAAAAATTATTCTTTGTTATGAGGGACATAGATGATGGATTGGAAAGGTTGGAGGGATACATTCAGAAATGCAGGTGATAAAAACCAAAAGACACTAATAAAAATTACTCATACTTAAAAGAAAAAAAAAGAATGGTATGAATGGTGGGGCTTTTAAAAAAGAACTATTAACACAATTTTCAACTATATTATGAATAAATATACATTGGTTCAATGAGCTCTTCATAGACTGAGTTGGAAGGGACCTTTGAAGAAGACCAGGAACCCCTTATTTTAATATACTAGGAAAGAAGTCATATTTCATAGCAGTGTTTCTATATGGAAAATGTGTTGAGTGCTAACTAGCTAACTTAAAAAAAAACTTTTTGGAACACAAACTATTTGTAAACTGGCACCTGCTTGCACTTGAATCTATAAAAACCATTTGGAATTTCTTCAATTCATCCTGTATATTACATTAAGTATAATACTACAGTTTATTAAAAAATTAATGCAATGTTGACTGCACTTTAATACAACTGAATTTTTTACCACTTAAGGAATTCTCTTAACTCCCTTCTAGGTTCTTGAGACCAGGAGTTTGAGGTTCTAGAACCCCTCAGCATTGCTTTGCAGGCATCAAGACTACAACCTCTGGTTCAATCAATGTGGTGTAGTACAATGGCACAGCAGGACTGTGTACATTCTCTTTAGGGAGCTCCTCATAGAACCTGGAAACTCTTATTCTAGTCCTAATGGGAATTAAAATTATTGTTATAAATCAGGAGAATGAAGAGAACTACACATTTCCTAAAGCTGTTAATTCCAGTTTGCCAAAAGGCATTTTTTTTCATAAGTGTTATTAACTGTTCCATAAGAAAACAAGCAGGGGAGCACATACATATCTATTAGAATGGCAGCTCACTGGGGGAGATCAGGAGGCTTGGTATTCCCAGCACCAAGCACATAAGGGCTTAAAAAACGGGAAGCCCACGGAAGTCAAGAAGACTAGATTTAAGACCAGATTTCAAGTCCAGCTATGTGACCAGTCACTTAACCCTCTCAATGCTCCAGACACCTCCCTAAATTGAAGAGTAAATCTACACTGCTACTGGATTTACACACAGTCTCCTATACAGACAGAAAAACACACGGATACCATTCACCAAAGATTAAGGTAAAGTCTTTCAAAATAAGAAATAACTAAGAAAATAAACCAATTAAGTCTCTGAAACTACCTTCAAGACATCTCTCACCAGTATTATAGCTCTTCCGTACTCTAAACATTATAGGTCCCTCAAATTCTTTCCTGTGATTTGAAAACCAAGAAGCAGAAAGGACCCAGTGAAAAAAATTCTAGTTGTATTCAGCCTCGACTTGTGCACTGTTTGTAGGAAGAATGAATGAATGAATGAAAAAGTATTCATCAAATACTTAGTTTGTGTCAGAAGAGCTATAATACCTTGATTTATATACTTAGAATGTTTCTGGAAAGTGTATAAAATTAATTTTTACAATTTGATTCATTTTAAATGCCTAATGACAGCTTACTATTACTGACCCCTCTGAAAAAAAGACTCCTTTTGTAAAACACACAAATAACTGCTAATGCTTTATAAATTCAGATATTCATATCCTGACTTTTTTTTTGAGGGGGGTGAGGAGGAGTTAGGCATATTACCAGCAAATTCCCTCAACGTATTCACACAACTTCCTTGAATAGGTTTTTAAAAGCAAACATTTATAGCGAAAACTTGACTGATCCTGGCAGATTTGGTTTCTAATTCTGTAAATTAAAAGTGGATTGGGGGGGCACCCTGATTTTTCCCTTTCTTCTTCTATCTAAAGTCTCATGTTGGGTCACAATTTTATCATTTTATTCCAAGGTTAGCTTCATGACACTATAATACTATTAGACCCTCTAAGATAGTTAACTAAAGATATCATGCCTACTTTACACATGGAAAAACTACAGCTCATGTTGTAGTCAGTCAACAAACATTTATTAAGCACCTATTATGTACTGAGCACTAGGTTAAGCGCTGGAGATACAGAAAGGCAAAAAGTAACTTCCCATAAAGTAACTTATCCATAGTCACACAACTAGCAAACAGCAAAAATGGAATCTAACTGAAGTCTTCCTGACTCTAAGTCAAACACTAGTTCTGCCAAAATGTTAACTGGATTAATTAAATTCTATGCTTACCAACAAGGCATGTCATAGCGAACAGAAGTCTCTTGCCACTGACAGGTTATAACTGTTTCTGAACTCTAGAATAGGACCACAGACTTTGTTTACTTTGGTTACTGTTGTTTCCCTGCTATTCTTCTATCATGGTTAAGTTATGTGTTCGTTTAAAATTTAAGACAGATACTCTACACATGGACTCTAAATCCTTTTTTTTTTTTGTAGGGTTACTAAATTGTCTGATCAGGGGATTGTCACAAAAATATTTAAACATGGATTTGAGCAAGACATCTGACACAGAACCTCCTCATACCATTGTGGACAAGATGGAAATATGAGAGTTAGATGGCAGTAAAGACATGTGTATTAAGAACTGGCTGAACGCCCCCAAAGAGCAGTTGCTAATGCATTTATGTCAAATTTGGAGGGAATATAATTCAGTGCCCCAGGGATCTGTCCATGGCCCTATTTTTGTATAACTTACTTAGATGAAGAAACAGATGGCATGTTTCTTACCTTAGTTGATGACAAAGATGAAAGGAATATCTATATAACTCAGGGATGTCAAATTCAGTCAACTCCCTACCATAGGCAGAACTGGATTAAAATGTAATTGGGAACAGGTTTAAAAAAATACAACTCAGATAATGTTAATCTGTGGTTTTCAGTACAGACACAGGATCTGGTTCTATTTCAGTCTGATATCACTGAGCTAAACCGCTATATGATAGAATCAGTATTCTAAAAATATATTTAGTGCGCCACCCCCTACCCCCCAAAAAAGCACTACATGTATGGCTTCCCTCCATTCCTTGGTCACTGGCCATTTGATAGTCAACACACCCACCTTCCTCTACACACACACACACACACACACACACACACACACACACACACACACACAGTGGACTTGATGCTACCAAGGTTTTGTCTTTTACTCTCTTATTACCCTATATTTCATCCCCTTCTCAGTCTGTTCAGCTCTACCATCTTCCAAGGTGTTAATGAGGCCATTGGAAAAACTCACTGTACTAATTGTACAATTAGGTTCACTGTATTAATGTTTAAGATTGTATGAGGATCTTGGACTCTTCCCTTCTATTTGAAGGTCACTAGTCCCTTCTGGAGACCATAATAATCATTTGGTCTTCCTACAATATTTTAGTTAACTTTAATAACTAAAATAATGAAGATGTATCCTCCATACACACATGAAGAACTCCTATGGGAATGCTTTTGCACATGTGGATAGCTTTTGACATGAAATTATCAAATCAATTATCAACTTCCACAGAAGTAATACTATTTTCCCCCCATTCTTTTTGCCAACCTGCCTCTTTTCTCCTCTCTTGAAGCACCCTCCTAGTGCTAACACACTATAATTCTTTAAAATAGGGGGGCACAAAGGATCATAGATTGAGAATTGAATCAACTTTAAAAGATAATCTAGATGTGTGTGTGTGTGTGTGTGTGTGTGTGTGTGTGTGTGTGTGTGTGTGTGTGTGTGTGTGGTGGGGCCCCTTTGGCAGTACAGTTAAGCCTACAGGAATATAAATTTTGATCACTCAAAACTCACAAAATATCTTGGAGTTTACAGGCTACAAATCACTCTGGCTTTCCTTGATTGATCAACAACAGTTACCAACCCAAGTCTTACTTGGTAACTGTTTGACTGTGATGGCTCAGAGTGAGTGTAAATAGCAAGTATTTCCATTTTGGCCGGATATCCTGAGGGTCTTCCCCTCCCTGACTGATTTTGTTTTCATTGGGGGGGAAGGGGGGATGGGTTTGGTGTGTGTTTTTTTAACTAGGTAAAAGAAGCCATTCTTTGCCTTATTCCTTACCTAGCCTTAATCAATGAATGGGTGATCTCAATCAAACTGAGACTTGGAAAAGACCTTAGCTTAAAAAGGCCAAGGTCTCACACTGCTTCCAGGGCCTTCTCCAGTCACTCTGATCTGTATTTTGCCACTTTACCCAAACAGCTCCCAAGGAAACTGAGGCTGGTGACTGCACAGATCTCCCTCACTTAAATCAAATTCACTTGCAAGTCATGACATCACCTTCCTGATGTCACAGTCTTTCAAGAATGAAGGACAAACAATGAAACCTATGGACCCCTTCTCAGAATATTTTTAATTACAAAGGAAACCAGTTATAATAAAATAACATTCTCAGCAACAAAAGCACAAATTCGAAGACTCCAGGTCAATAATCCCTGATCTAGTCAAAAACTCTCTTTTTGCACATAAAGAAACCTGAGGCCCTGAGAGATGAACTTGCTTAATTATCCTTAATATCTAAAGATACCAAGGTAGCAAATGATGATGAATTGACTTTCAAGTTCTAAGTCCAAATTCAGATCTTTCCACAGAGTCACAATTACTGAACATACTACATAATAAACTTATAACCATGATATTATTTTCCATAGACTTCCTGTCAACTGCTACCTCTTTCATGATGAGTTTCCTCTGCCACAAAATGGCACTGAATTCTCAACTCTCAAATCCTCTATGTCTGCTAAGCTGAAATACACTTTACTTAGAAAATTATGATTTAAAAAAATACACCTCTATTTATTTAATATTGACCCTACCTCTTTAGGCTGATGATTTCAAAGATGAGAACTTAGAATCTTTTGGGGGAAACCACCCGTACAAGGTAACATCCAGCGTAAGAGGTGAATGAGGAGCTGGGAATTAGCACCTAGATGAATGAGGAAAGATGTCACACAGGAGGTGATACACCTTATTGCCAAAGGATTGGTAGTCTTATCCTTATTTTATGTCTGTTGCTTCTGAGACAGACTGCCTTGCTGGCTCTGTTGGAAGCAAAGCTGGGCTAAGATCAGCAATCTTCTTTCTGCCTCACTGTCCAACGTTCTTCTTTAACAGCTCCCCACTATTACCCCATCTAGACTGGGTTATGGCTTAGAACAGACTGCAAGTAAAAGCATTAACTAGAAGTGTGAGTGTTTGACAAAACCTTATTTGGATTTCCAGTAATGGGAATCCTTGTACCAGACAGTTATAGAGACAAGAAAGGTGAACAGGCAGGTTGTTACAACCATCTTTTCTGACACCTTAAAGTCCTTTCTAAGCATCAGTGTTGAGTCATATTGATCATCTATGAAAAAATTTCAGTTCTAAGGCTTAAACCATTGTGCTCCTTATGTGGATAAATAAAGAGCTCCTGCTCAAGTACTGTTTCTTTGACACTCTTTACAAGCCCTAAATCTACTTTAAAAAGAAAAGAAACCAGCTGAATCTTTGAAGCATGACTTTTCATTGCAGAGAAAAGAAAATGTGCTGAAGCATTGGGGGGAGGGAGAACCTTTAAGTAACTACTTAAAAAAAAAAAAAAAAACTAAGTTCTTTACTTTCCTAAAGCAGAAAGAAGGCATTTCTTTTACTGCTTAGTTCAACTCTTTCTACTCAACTTTACAATATGAAAGTAAAGAGAAACTGTTTTGTTATAACTACTGTTTTGAGATAGTCCTTTCCAGCTCATGCACTATGATCCTCCCATCCCTTAGATCATATCATCTGTTGAAAAAATTTTCAAGAAAAATCCCAAGTCTATTTAAAAAGGAACTATAAAACATTTACAATAGAAAATATTTGTACTATACATTAGCTTTTAAAATATTTTCTAGACATTAGGATAGAGAAGGGGAAGAAGGGAGAGCCAGATTCTTGTCCAGAGTGTGGACATAATTCTTGCTTATTAGTGAAACAGTATTCATGGCTGACAATACTTGGGAATGGCCCATCCTGGTGCACAGAAATCAGTGGTTTTGGAGTAAAATTTCACTAAATTCAGTTGAAAAGTAATGTGCTGAGTTTCTGGGGAGGAGCCAAGATGGCAGAAAAGAAGCAGTAACCTCCCTGAGCTCCTCGGTCACTAAGGCTCAAAGGGTGAATCTGAGGGGAATCCGGAGTGACGGAGCCCACTGGAAGGCAAAGTGTGGCAGAGTCCAGCCCAGGAGGTTGCCCAGTGTGTCTGGACTGGTCGAGCACAGAGCGTGTTGGGTCTGCACAGCCCAGATCTAAGAGCAGACAAGCAGACTACACCAGAGAGAGCAAAAGGCCCAGCCTGCAGACTTACCAAGGACGAATCACAGTCATCTCTCTGACGGGTAAGATCACTGGAGTCAGGTAGGAGAGTTGGGCCCTCAGTGGAAAGAGCTGCTTCTCTGGCTGCATTCAGCCCCCAGCCTGGAAGTTTAGAAACTGCCTGCCTGTATAATACAGGGGCTGGATTGGCAAAGTAAATTCTAGCTGCTCTGATCCTCCCATCCCTCCTTCATGAAGCAGAAAACCCAAAAATAAGTCTCCCACCCAGACTGAAATCCCAAGTTAATGGAAATAGCCCCAGGCTTGAGAGTCTCCAAGAAGGGGTATAACTGAGATAGCCAGGAGTCTGAAAAGAGGGTGGGGTCCCAACAAGCCCCACCTCTCCTTACCAACAAAAGCCTACTCATAGCCCAGGGGTATAGAGGCAGAAATCTGATGTGATCAGACGCACCCATACCTACTCATCTACATCCCTCATTGACTTCCCTGACTTATCCATAAACTAGCCACCCAGAGGTATTCAAAGTCAATGATCAGGCCCTAAACTCATAGCCTGAGAAACTAAGAAACAGGAAGTCACAATGGGAAAAAAAAGAAGCCTCTCCGAGAAGGAGAAGGGGAAGGCAAAAAAGTCTATTCCAGCCTACTATGCAGGGCAAGAACAACAAAATACACAGGACAATATAGACTCTCTAGCCACACCTGAGACCACAGAAGGAAACATGATCTGGTCTCAAGCCCAAATAGCATTCCTGGAGGAGCTTAAGAAAAATTTTAAAGACCAAATCAGGGAGGCAGTGACCAACTTGGAAAAACGTCTCAGTGAAGTAACTGGAGAAAATACCTCCCTAAAAAAAGAACTTCAAAAAATAACTGAAGACCATAATTCGATAAAAATTAGAAACAATCAAATTGAAGCTCAGAACTCTATGATGCAGCAAGAGTCAATCAAACAAAACAAGACGATCGAAAAATTGCAAGAAAATGTAAAATACCTCACTGGAAAAATAACTGACCTAGAGAACAGATCCAGGAGAGACAACCTAAGAATTATTGGTCTACCAGAAAGCCATGATGAAAAAAGCAGCCTAGACAACATCCTCCAAGAGATTGTCAAAGAAAACTGTCCTGAGGTCCTGGAATCAGAAGATAAAATAACTATCGACAGAATTCACCAGACTCCTCCTGATCCCAAACTGAAAACTCCAAGAAATATAGTAGCCAAATTCCAGAATTACAAGATTAAAGAAAAAATTCTACAAGCAGCCCAAAAGAAATAATTCAAATATCAAGGAACTACAGTTAGGATCACACAGGACCTAGCAGCTTCTACATTAAAAGAGCGGAGGGACTGGAATTTGATATTTTGTAGGGCAAGAGAGCTAGGATTACAACCAAGGATTAACTAACTACCCGGCAAAACTGAGCATAATCTTCCAGGCAAGGAGATGGCTGTTTAATGAAATAAGGGACTTCCAGATGTTCCTGATGAAAAAGCCAGAGCTCAATGGAAAATTTGATCTCCAATTACAAGACTCAAGAAAGACATAAAAAGGTAAACAAGAGAAACACAGACTCACACATGCATAAGCACACACACCCACACCCACAAACACACGCTCATTACTTCGGATGCAACAAGAGCAAAATGTTCACATCCATATATGTGGAGCTGATAATCATAAAGATTTTGAGTATTGACAGTTATCATGACCTTCAAAAGGGTTATACTTAGATAGAGGGTGTGGGTATGAATGCACTAACCTGATGTCTAAAAGAAAAACAAAACTATTAAGGGGATCAAAGGTACTATAATGGGAAAAAGGAAAGGATGAGCTAGGAAAAGGTAAAATATGCCATCTGAAGGGACATTAAAACACACTATAGAAGAGGGGAAAGAAAGAGGGAGAGGAACATCATTTAAACACTATTCTCACTGGTTCTGGTTCAAAGAGGGATCACCTTAAAGCAGTGAAGTTTAAGATTTTAATGTGAATAGACACATAAATTCACTAAATAGAGGAAAAGGAGGGAGGGAGAGGAACAATGTTTGAAATTTACTCTCATTGGTTTGGAATCAAACGGGGAGTAATTCACTCTGATAAGTATAAAAACTTACTTCGTCCTATAGAAAGCAGAAGGGTAAGGGGGGGTGAAAAAGAGGAGACTAAAGGGGGGAATTAGAAGGGAGGGAAACAGTAATAAGGGGAGAGGGTAGGTTAAGAAGAGGGATCACTGGGTGGGAACACTGAGGGAGGGGGTGGTCAAAAGGGAAAACTTCAAGGAGGGGAAGGGAGAAGGAACAAAAACATAAACAGGGGAGGGAATAGGATGGAGGGGAAGAGACAGATAGTCATTATTACTGTGAATGTGAATGGGATGAACTCTCCCATAAAACAGAGGCAGATAGCAGAATGGATTAAAAACCATAATCCTACAAATTTGCTGTCTACAAGAAACACATCTGAAACAAAGGGATACCCACAGGGTAAGGGTAAAAGGTTGGAGTAAAATTTATTATGCCTCAGCTAAAGTAAAAAAAGCAGGGGTAGCAATTCTTATCTCAGATAAAGCAAAAGCAAAAATAGACCTAATTAAAAGAGGTAAGGAAGGAAACTACATCCTACTAAAAGGGACCATCGAGAATGAAGCAATATCACTACTTAATATATATGCACCAAGTGGTATAGCGTCCAAATTCCTAGAGGAGAAGTTAAAGGAATTAGAGGAAGAAATAGATAGCAAAACTATACTAGTGGGGGACCTTAATGTCCCCCTCTCTGAACTCGATAAATCTAACCTCAAAATAAACAAGAAAGAAGTTAAGGAGGTGAACAGAATCTTAGAGAGACTAGATATGATGGATCTCTGGAGAAAACTGAATGGGGATAAAAAGGAATTTACTTTCTTTTCAGCAGTGCATGGTACATACTCAAAAACAGACCAAGTACTAGGGCATAAAAACCTCACAATCCAGTGCAGAAAGGCAGAAATATTAAGCGCATCATTCTCAGATCATGATGCAATAAAAATTATATGCAATAAAGGGCCAGGGAAAGATAGACTAAAAACTAATTGGAAATTAAACAATTTAATCCTAAAAAAATTGGTGGGTCAAACAAGAAATTATAGAAACAATCAATAATTTCATTCAAGAGAATGATAATAACGAAACAACATACCAAAATTTGTGGGATGCACTAAAGGCAGTTCTCAGGGGAAGTTTTATATCCCTGAGTGCATACTTAAATAAAGCAGAGAGAAGGGAGGTCAATGAATTGGACATGCAACTGAAAAAGCTAGAAAAAGAACAAACTGAAAATCCCTAATTAAGTACTAAATTAGAAATATTGAAAACCAAAGGTGAGATTAGTAAAATTGAAATTAAGAAAACCATTGAATTAATAAATAAAACTAAGAGCTGGTTTTATGAAAAAATCAACAAAATTGATAGACCCTTAGTCAATATGATAAAAAAAAAAGAAGAAAACCAAATTATGAGTATCAAAAATAAAAAGGATGAATCTACCTCCAATGAAGATGAAATCAAAAAAATAATGAGGAATTATTTTTCCCAATTGTATGCACATAAATATGACAATCTTAGTAAAATGGATGAATATTTACAAAATCACAAGTTGCCCAGATTAACTGAAGAGGAAGTGAATTACCTAAATAACCCCATCTCAGAAAAAGAAATCAAACAAGCCATCAAAGAACTCCCTAGGAAAAAATCTCCAGGGCCAGATGGTTTTACTAGTGAATTCTATCAAACATTTAAAGAACAATTGATTCCAATACTCTACAAACTATTTGGGAAAATTAGTGAAGAAGGAGTCCTACCAAACTCTTTCTATGACACAAATATGGTACTGATTCCTAAATCAGGAAGAGATAAAACAGAGAAGAAAATTATAGACCAATTTCCCTCATGAATTTAGACGCAAAAATTCTAAATAAAATATTAGCCAAAAGACTCCAACAACTTATCACAAAAATAATACACTCTGATCAGGTAGGATTCATTCCAGGAATGCAAGGATGGTTTAATATTAGGAAAACCATCAGTATAATTGAGCACATCAACAATAAAACTAGCAGAAACCACATGATCATCTCAATAGATGCAGAAAAGGCTTTTGACAAAGTACAACACCCATTCCTATTAAAAACACTAGAAAGTATAGGAATAAATGGAGCCTTCCTCAAAATAGTTGATAGCATCTATTTAAAACCATCAGCAAGTATTATATGCAATGGGGATAAACTAGAAACCTTTCCAATAAGATCAGGAGTGAAACAAGGGTGTCCACTATCACCCCTCTTATTCAATCTGGTACTAGAAACACTAGCAGTAGCAATTAGAGAAGAAAAAGAAATCAAAGGAATCAAATTAGGTAAAGAAGTGACCAAGCTATCACTCTTCGCAGATGATATGATGATATACTTAGAGAATCCTAGAGAATCAAGTAAAAAACTACTTGAGACAATAAATAAATTTGGCAAAGTTGCAGGATATAAAATAAACCCACATAAATCCTCGGTATTCCTGAATATCTCTAATGAAACTCAACAGCAAGAGATAGAAAGAGAAATCCCATTTAAAGTCACTGTAGACATTATAAAATATTTGGGAATCTACTTGCCAAAACAAACCCAGAATCTATATGATCACAACTACAAAACACTTCTCACACAAATAAAAGCAGATCTAAATAGTTGGAAAAATATCAATTGCTCATGGCTAGGTTGAGCTAATATAATAAAAATGACAATTTTACCCAAACTAAACTATATATTTAGTGCCATACCAATCAATTTACCAAAAAAACTACTTTCTAGAGTTAGACAAAATAATAACAAAATTTATTTGGAAAAACAAACAGTCTAGAATATCAAGGGAATTAATGAAAAGAAACGCTAGGGAAGGTGGACTAGCTATGCCAGATCTTAATCTGTATTATACAGCAGCAGTCATCAAAACTGCTTGGTACTGGCAGAGGTGTAGAGTAGTGGATCAATGGAATAGATTAGGTGCAGGAGACCCAGCAGTTAATGAATATAGCAATCTATTGTTCGATAAACCCAAAGACCCCAATTTTTGGGATAAGAATGCACTATTTGACAAAAACTGCTGGGAAAACTGGAATACAGTATGGCAGAAACTGGGCATAGATCATTATCTAACACCATATACCAAAATCAAGTCCAAATGGGTGCATGATCTAGGTGTAAAGGATGATACTGTAAGCAATTTGGGAAAGCAAGGAATAGTTTACCTGACAGACTTGTGGAGAGGGGAAGATTTTAGGACCAAACAAGAATTAGAGAGCATTACAAAATGCAAAATGGATAATTTTGATTACATTAAATTGAAAAGCTTCTGTACAAACAAAGCCAATGTAACCAAGATCAAGAGGGAGGTGGGAAATTGGGAAAGAATTTTTACAACTTGTGTCTCTGATAAAGGACTCATCTCTAAAATTTATAGAGAATTGAGCCAAATCTATATGAATACAAGTCATTCCCCAACTGATAAGTGGTCAAAGGATATGAATAGGAAATTTTCAGAGAAAGAAATTAAAGATATCTATAAGCATATGAAGAAATGCTCTAAATCACTATTAATTAGAGAAATGCAAATCAAAACAACTCTGAGATACCACATCCCTCCAGTCAGATTGGCTAAGATGACAAAACAAGAAAGTGACAAATGCTGGAGAGGATGTGGACAAATTGGAACACTGATACATTGCTGGTGGAGTTGTGAACTTATCCAACCATTCTGGAGAGCAATCTGGAATTATGCCCAAAGGACTATAAATAATTTCATACCCTTTGACCCAGCCATACCACTTCTAGGGTTATATCCCAAAGAGATCATAGAAGTGGGAGGAAGACCCATATGTACAAAAATATTTTTAGCAGCCCTTTTTGTCGTTGCAAAGAATTGGAAACTGAAGGGGTGCCCACCAATTGGGGAATGGCTAAACAAGTTTGGTATATGAATGTAATGGAATATTATTGTGCTATAAGAAATGAAGAGGTGACGGATTTCATAATTACCTGGAGAGACTTATACAAACTGATGCTGAGTGAGAAGAGTAGAATCAGAAGAAATCTGTATACAATCACAGACATACCATATCTGTGATGACCAACTATGACAGACTGGACTCTTTTCAGCAATGCAGTGATATAAGTTAATCCCGAAAGACTCAAGAAAGCGAGAAATGCGCCATCCAGAGATATAACTAGAAAGAACTGAGCCTGAATCCTGATGGAAGCAAACTAAATGATCTTGTTCTTTTCATTGTTTGGTTTTATTTCTTCCTTACCATCTTTCATCCCACCTAGTATAATACGCCTTTGTAATTGGAATAATCTCTAATATGAATACATTTGCAGATCATATACTGGACTATATGCTGTCATGTGGGGCGGGGGGAGGGAAGTAAAGGAAATTTGAAAATCAAGGAACTATGGAATTGAAACTTGTTAACTGAAACTAAACTAATAAATTAATTTTTAAAAAAAGAAGAAAAAAAATAAGATAAAAATATTTTCTAGTATAGCCTGAAGTTTTTCCAGTGATTTTCAGAAATGTTTAGATGGATATTTCATAAAGACAAAATTGTTACTGAATATTTATGACAAAATAATTCAAAACTTCAAGGATCTATAATTTCACTGGTATAAGAATTTTTTCTACAAATCCATCTAAAAACTTACTAGTAAAATCTCAGGGAGTTATCAGATACTCAGAGACTCACCAATGGTCACATAGTGTCAAAGGCCAAATATGAACTCAGGTCTTCCAAATATTGGGTCCAATGCTTTGTCTATATTCAAAGTTCCAAGGTTCCTCTCGAGATCTAATTTAAGTATACTGAAAAGTATGCTTGGCATGTTTCATACATGCTGATTAAAAAAAAAATCTAAAACAAATTCTATCAAAGTAAGTAGTTTCATTTTCTGATGACAAGAAAAAGCAACATATTTGTAGCACTGAATTTCTGAACATTTTCCCCCTGGGTGGATAGAAAGGAGGGCCTGGAGACATTCTCCACCCCACCTCCATGCTTTAAAAAAAAAAGTGATTAAAAATGTCAATTCATATTCAAAGGAACTGAAAGATTAATATGCAGAAACATATGGAATCATCTCCACTATATTCCCCTTCCATGCTACTCCAAAAGCTCACTCTACCACTAGACTACTTCTCATACTGGAAGTACCTTCAGACCAGGTGACCTTACTTTCCTAATGGCTGGTTCCTTCCAGAACCTCCAATTTAAGGAGACTCAGGTCAAAGACGTCTCTATCCTTCTCCAAGCTGCACTGAGGGTGCATCTCTATAAATCTTTCTCTAGCATCCCTGCCCTCTTCCACTCCCCACTTATTTTTATGCCTTCTTTTAAATGTAATCTTTCTCCATTAGAATGTAAACTCCTTAGCACAGAGCATGACACATAATTAATAAGGTGAGAGTAAATGCTTGCTGATTGACAATCCAACAAGCATTTATTACGTACTTATTATATTATAGCAGGTGTGTTGACCTTGCACATTAATGCTACAGTTTTCTAGTATGGTCAATGAGGAAGGTTGCCACAGAATTACAGTATAGATTGAGGGCCCCTCAAAGGTGAACTCCTGAAACTTTCAAAGAGGTAAAGAGATCATCCAAGGTCAAATATCTGGTTGTCAGTGGCAAAGCCAGAAATCAAATCCAGATCCCAATACCCAAGTCCAAACAAAGTTCTTTTATGAACTAGTTATGCCTCAAATTTGTGAATTTAGAGGCACACTTATCCCTTTAAACACCAACTTTTTTGTTTATTTCAACAAGTTTAATCCTTCTAAATATATCATTTTTTCCTGTGGTCCAAAAGAGCATATAAAGGAATATGATTGTGATAATTCAGGACCACCACACTCTGAATACTAATTACTGTACTGGGCTGTACTAATTACTGTATGGAGATGACCTCAGGAGCTGCCAAGGTGCCTAGAGCTATTCTGCCCCCCTCCCCCAAGCTAATGAACCCAGATTGCTGTACTTTAAAAATTTTGTCTACCTTTAAATTAAAAAAATTTTTTTCACCTCTTTCCTCCCCATCTGCTGCCCTTCCCCTGTCAAAAGACTAATTTCTAATAGCTCCCTTACTCATCCTCTAATTTGTGCTTTTAATTTATAAGGTACCAGGAAACTAAATAGACAAATCTGTTAACATGACCAAAGGATAAACTTGAGTGTGGACCCGAGGGGGTCTCATGAGGAAACTCTCAGCCTTCTATTTCTCAGAGGTTTGTTTAACTTATTTCTAGATAGGTGTGATACTAGAGAATTATGCTTTCAGGGAAAGATAATGAAAGAGCAGAAAGAGATTTGTGCTTATTTGGGGGTATAGGGACATCTATATTTATAAATAAATTATAGGGAAGCCTGTCATTTCCTATTGGTTGCTCTATTTGTGCCCGGGTACAGAACCCTCTGACGCCAGCCCCCTTCTTATTTTCCTTGTGTATTATCTTCCTCCATGAGATAGTGGGGACTGTATCTCCAGAACTTAGCACAGTGCTGGCCCAAGGTAGATGTTTAATGAATGCTGGTTCCCCTAATTGTGATGGCATACAAAATGTCAGGCTTTTAACAAGAATAATAATCGCTGTAAGTATACAGTGCCTCAAGAGTTGCAAAGTACTTTACAGGTTAACAGCTCATTTTATCTTCACAAAGATTCCTGGGAGATAGGTACTATTATTTCCATTTTACAGATGAGGAAACAGACAGACAGTTTGTTCAGTGACTTGCCCAGGGTTACACAGCTCATAAATTATGAGGTCAAATTTGAACTCAGACATTCCTGATTCCAGGTCCAGTGCTCTATCCCCCTGCACTACATTTTAAATAAAAATAGATTTTACAATAAACATATAGCTGTTATTTGACTGCTAATATGGCAGCAATCTGGAATACAGGAAATCTGGGCCAGAGCAGTATTTGGCAAAGCCCATGGGAAATAGCATTAAAATTCACAAGTAGCTAACAATTTTCCTTTAAATACTTTTAATATACACAGACAAATCCCAATTTATTTTATTTGAAAACAGTTAAGTATGCATTATACTATTTTAACTACATAGTATAAGCAGATGTAGGTCCCTTACAGGGTTATCTTATTTCCTGCTTTAATTTTAAGGGACCTTCGGACCTACCCCTTCATATTCTGAGTGAGGAAAATGAAGGCAACAGACTACTTGGCTCTGAGTATCCTGACTGAGAGGCTGTTTCCCATTCTCGAAGAGACTGTGTTCTAAAGTCCATTTCTAACTATTGTGGAACTAGAATACAAAAAAAAAAATTTTTTCAGGGAACAAAGTTACATATATGTTAAGTTCTCATCGTATCCTAGAGAAATCTGTAACATGCTATAAGGCATTAAGAGTTAACAACCAGGGACAACAGTGGCGGTGGAGATTCCAGCTAGTGGCTTTTCTCAGGATCTGAGAAAGAGACTCCAGAAGTTAGCATTGGGGGTGGGGCTGTGAGAAGGGCTAAGAATGAGGTTTCTGGGGCTAGGGTTAAGGAGCTGTAGGAGGTGGGGCCTGGGCCAAAATAAACACCCAGACATACTCATCAGTCAGCTCTCCAGTAACTCCCTTTCTTTTCTCCTTGGGCCCCAGGGATTTGGGCTTGCCAGCCTACAATTGCACTTCTACCACCTGCAGAGTAAGACCAAGGTTTCTCTCCTTCTTGGCTCACTACAAGAACAGAATACTGTATAGCCTCTCACAGCTTTGGTCCCTGAATCAATCACACCAACCTTTTGAGATTTTTCTAAAGAGTTTTCATGCTTTTAAGGGCTGGTAAGGCCAATAATCTCATTCTCTCTCTCATCCTCCTGAACTATGGATAGACTTCAGCAATCATTCCCATCCCCCCCCCCACACCTGCCATATATATTTCCATCACATTCATTTAAACATATATTGATAGTTGAGGCCTCTTTTCCCTAACATTAGGATCCTTGTGTATTTGAGAAGTTTTTCTGCCCAACACAAACATACCCCTTTCTCAGGAATCTAGGCTAACATTCATATGTAGAATCCCAAAGGAAAGCTCTAAACCCTTCAATCAAAGAACCTTTGTCCTCTCATTCCAAAGGGCATCCTGAGGCCATTCTCCAGATAATAGCCAAATAGCTCAACTTAGAGATAGAATTCCCAGGGGGATACTAAGGTCCACACTAATGATTATTATGCATACCTATGTCATTTTGATTGCTTTCCACTTTTTTTTGGGGGGGGGGGGCTTTCCTCCTATAAGTACATTAAAGTTTCTTCAGACCCAACCCCTCCAAAATTAGCACTTCATAAATAAGTGTACACCTGAGACACCAGAAAACATTTTGTTATCCCTCTGTGAATGGACATTTAATGTGGGCAGAGGGAAATGAGAACAAGTCTCAGCCTCTCTTCCTGTTACATATTACAAATCCTATTTATTATGAATTGCACATCTCAAAGATGTGAGCAGAGACAACAAATAATTTGCTTTTCACCCCATGGCTCTCCCCATCTTGCTATAGAATACTTGACATAATTCAGAGGTGGGATTTTGTGTATAATGGGGAAAACTGGGTTGTCATCTTCCCGAGGCTGCCCTACCCTGTCCTCTCTTTCCACTCCCACCCCCAACTCAGGGTTATCTGAGAATTAGAGATCTGTAGAATCTCTTCCTCCTCACTACTAGCAGTAAAGAAAATCAATAAATAATTATTGAGTATACCAGGTACTATATGCTAGACACTGGAACTACAAAGTCAGAAATAAAACAGTCCCTAACTCAAATATAATGGGGGAAACAATATGTACACAAAACAAATACAAGTTAATTTGGGGGGTGGGTCACTAGCAGTTGGGGGAATGAGGAAAGGCCGGATGTAGGGGTCAGTCAATATGCATTAAGAACCTACTATGTACCAGACACTATATTAAGCATGGATAAAGAAAGGCAAAAAATAGTCCCTGCCCTTAGAGTAACTTATAGTCTAAAGGAGGAGAGGGGGGACACAACATGCATACAAATAAGCTATATATAAGATAAAAAGGAAATAAAGGGGTGAGCACTAGAATTAAGAAGGACTGGGAAAAGCTTCTTGTAGAAGGCAGACTTTTAGTGGGGTCTTGAAAGAAGCCATGAAGGACAGGCAGAGGGATACAAGAAAGGGGGGGGGGGCGCATTCCAGGGATGGGGGACAGTCAGAGAAAATATCTGGAGCAGAGAAATGGAGTTTCTTGTTTGAGGAACAGCAATAAGGTCGGTAAGGTGTAAGGTGGGGAAGGGGAACTAGGTTATGAAGGCCTCTGAAGACCAAACAGAAGATTTTACATGTAATCTTAGGTGAGACAGAGTCAATGGAGTTGACATTTGAGCAGATCTTCAAAGGAAACCTGCATTCATGAGATGAGAGACAGTGAGAAAACTACAGTCCAACATGGGAAATGGATGCCTATGCTAAGGCCTGGAGACTGAAACATTGCTCAGGAAGAATGTTAATGCAGACCAATTCAGTTGCAAGTAGTCTGTGAAAGGAAGTAATATGCAAAAAGCTTAGAAAGGTACACTAGAATCACACCTATAGGGCTTTAAATGGCCCCTCCCCAAAAGTCTGCATTTGATCCTATATGTTATAGGAGGTATGTCTGCAGGGGAATGACATGATCAAAACTGTGCTTTGGAACTATCAATAAATGTGTATCACATGACACTACTGACCCTGCACTGCAGTCAGCCCCAGCAGCAAGCTACTGCAGTCATCAAGGCATGAGGTAATGAGGGCCTGTACCAGAGGAGAGAAGGCAGTGCATTTGAGAAATGCTGCAAAGTTCTTGAAATCAACAGGCCTTGGAAGCACATTGGACATGGCAGTGTGATATATAGTGAGAAATCCAAGATCATTTCTTCTAGGTTGCGAGCTTGAGTGACTGCTACCCTCTACAAAAGGGAAGGTAGAGAGAGGGTTTATGAGGAAGATAATAAATAGCACTTGGGCAACGATTTGGACGGAAGATTGGGGAGAAGTTTTTACAATAGTCCAGGTGAGAGGAAATGGAGGCTTTAACTCGAGTGGTAGCTGTGTGAGTAGACTTAATGAGACTTGGCAAATAGCTGGATAGGGTTGGTGAAGGTAAAGTGAAGAATAAAGATGCCTCTGATGTTTAGAAGCTTGGGGAGCTGAGGGTATGGCGTGAGGATCATCAATACAGTTCCATTTTGAACTTCCTGATTTTGAGGTGCCTATTTTGAGATAACCAGGCTGAAATGTACAACCAGCAGCTGTGGATGCCTGTTTAGATGGAAGATGATGGAATGCTATGTGTGGGGAGGATGGGAGAGTGTCATGTGTGAGGATAAGAGCCTGGTTTGGCTGGATCACAGGGTACATATGGGAATGCAAGTAATATCCAAATGAACCCGGGCTTGGTTGTGAAGGCTTTAAAAGCTAAGCAGAAAAATATTTTTTTATTAGAGTGATCCAATGGAGTCCTTTGAATAGGAAGAGAGATCAGATTTGTTCTTAAATACTTTTGGCTTCAGTGTGTAAGGACTGGGAAAGGCTTGAAGAAGGGAGGCCAATTAGGACACTGTTCCAACAATCTAGGCCAGAAGTAGTCCAGAAGAGAGAATGTGGTTTCAGAGACATGGTAGAGAATAGAGCAGCAGGATTTGGTAGCTTTTTAGAAAAAGACTGAGGAAGGGGCCAGATAAAAAGAACCTTGAGGGTATGGTTTCATTAAAATCCTAAGGAGAGGGTTTCAGAAGGAGAAGGTGGCCAATTGTGTAGAATGCTACAGAGAGGTAAAGAAGGATGAGGAATAACTTTAACAATTAACATTTTGTTCCTGGATTCTTTTCTCTTCCTAGAATACACACTGCTTTCCCACAAAAACCATCATTGGTAGAGATATTTGCTACCAAATGTAGGAATATGAATAGGAGAGATTGATCCTTTCCATTTTAAGGGAAAAAATCCTATGAAGTCAGAAATTACACTGACTTAAATATTATAAAAATATCATTAAATAAATATTATCATTATATATTATTTAAATATTATAGCTATGTTAATCTTATACCCCTGCTCCTACTAGATTCTTAGTTCTTGGCATTATGGTGCTTATATAAATTTTATTTCCCACCTAGCACAGAGCCCTGTATACAGCAAGTGCCTAATATTGATGCTAAATATATTTTATGTGAATTTTAAAAATATATTCCCCTTTAGAAAGACAGTTCCTTTTCAAGAGGGATTGTTCCATTCGTCATATTTGTAAACCCCAGTGTCTAGTAAAGTGCCTGGCACACAGTAAAACCTTAATATGTATTTACTGATTAATTAACAAATGTTCATTATATTTATTGTAATAAGAGGAATCAAATAGTGAGTTAAGACTACTTCATAGCCCCTCTTCAACATCAAATTTTTTTTTCCACTTAGGATCTAGCTGGTAAAAGTAAGTTGCATTCAAGTGCTAATGAACAGACACACAAAGGATAGAAACAAGATTCATCTGCATTTAAGAGAAAAATGAGACTCAAGCCACAACAGTGAAACTAGTGGAGATTAATCCTTTTAGCCTCCTCGGCAGCAGCCAATCCTAAGAACACCTCAGACACTGCCACTGAGGTAACCTAAGAATTAAGATGGGAGGCAGCTCAGTAAAATGGAACACTGGCTTTAGAATCTAGAGGTTGTTGTTGTGTCCCACTCTTTGTGACCCCATTTGGGGCTGGGTTTTTTTTATTTTTATTTTTTTAGCAAAGATGCTAGAGTGGTTTTGCCATTTCCTTCTCCAGCTCATTTTACAGATGAGGAAACTGAGGAAAACAGGGTTGAGTGACTTGCCCAGGGTTACATAGCTAGAAAATGCTTGAGGTCACATTTAAACTCTCAAAGTTTAGAAGACCTAGCTAGGTTCAAATCCTTCCTATGAGGCCCATACTACTTGTCTGACCTTTGGGCAAATCACTAAAAATTCTCTGGGCTTCAGATTCTTCACTTATAAAATGAGAAGACATGGCCTCTTGAGCTCTCCCTCTACTTCTAGATTTATGAAGTCATGAAGGGACAAGGTGACTGTGCTAAGTAAGGGTGGCCCTAGAAGGGTTGACAAAGATGGAAAACAGGATATATGTGGATCCCAAGCAACAGCAAGGAAAGAAAAGATCATGGAACTAGTCTGCAGAGACAACTGTTCTCAGTGTCTGATACATCTAAACTGAAGGCCATCAGCGTTTGATAAATGAACCAATACATTCTTATTTATCTTTTCATTGGTATAGGACTTATAGAATTAGACTTGTATAACTAAAGAAAAGTAGGTAGGAAAGAAATTAAGAGTTCAGCACAAAAAAGATTATCAGAAATCTTCAATATCCTATGAAGTGCTTCAGAGTTTTGGCAGGGCACTGTAATCCATGAGCAAAACAGAATTACAGTAGCTCAAAAGAAATGTGAGATGCACAAATTTAGAGACATCTGCACTCCAAATGTTCATATTGCAACCAACCTATGGTAAAGTATCTGAGCTCTTATTGGTCTGATCAGCCAGTTAGACACACTATACCTTGACCCCAACATACTGCTGTCATTTTGGTCCTCTTGGAGGATGAAGCACAGCAACCAACCAGGGAGTCAATCAATGACTGAATTAAAACAGTTAATGTGATTATAACAGTTAAACATTCATTAAATGCTTACTGTATCCGGTATTGCAATAGGCCCTTGGACTACAAAAACAAGCCAAAGCAGCCCCTATTAAAAGAAACATCTTGGAAAAACTGATTTAAAATAGTAAGGACTACAGTTATTATTGGATAACAGCTTTAATATTATGTGATCTGCTCTCCTGGGTATTTAATTTAGTAATCAGTGTCACTGGTTTAGAAATAGTTTTTCCCTTATAAATATTGCTTCAAATTTATACTGCTATGTTGTATGTGGCTTAGAGAATTCATGAAATCACAGCATCTCAAAGTCAGAGACTACCTAGTCTAAGATTCACCTGAACAGGAATTTCTTAACAATTTAAGAATTCCTCAAGTGTCCTCATCATTCAGCTTCCATCTGAAGACCTACTTGGGAGGATGATTCTTCTGAGGCAGTCTACTCCAATTCTGGATGGATCAATGCAAGGTAAAGCTTTCTCTATTTCCATCTTCAAATGGTCAGCTGTTCCAGTCACAGGTACCAAAATTTCCATTACCTCCTGGTGAACTTGGCAAAACTTCAAGTCAGTGGAAAAGATCAACAACTAATATTCAATGAATGTTTTGTGGAAGATACAAAAAAGCCTAAAATACGATCTTAAGACAGCAAGAAATCTACAACTGGGCCAAAAGGTTAACTTAAAACCAGAATTAAGTTCCAGAAAACTTTGTAAACACTAAGACTCAAATTTTATTTTCAAAAGTGAAAATTCATGGTGGTCAGAAGTGACAAGCACCCATCAAAATAATTTTTCAAAACATTTATTTTTTTCCTAAAAGTTAGCTAAAAGCTAAATTTTATTTTTAAACTGAATTTCCAAATATATCTCTTCCTCCTTTCTTACCCAGCAAACCATCCCTAGTAATAATAAAAAGTAATTTTTTTTTAAAAGGCCAGACAGCAAAACCAAAACAACAACCAAATCTGGCAGAATCTTAAGTACTGTGCCTCCACAGTCTCCCATCTAGACTCTTTCCCTCATTAAATAGTGAGTTCCTTAGGAACTGAAGACTCTGTCTTTTGCCTTCCTCTGTATCCCCAGTGCTTAGCACAGTGTCTGGCATAAAGAAGGAGGAGCTTAAGAAATGCTTATTGACTTGACTCACATCTCAGAAGTGAAGGAAAAGAAGTAAATTTCTTCACCCCTTTTCCAAGGCCAAACTTGATGACACTACACATAGTGTTGGCCTTGGAGTCAGGAGGAGCCAAGTTTGAAACTCACCCTCAGATGTGCTGGCCGTGTAACCTTGCATAAGTCACTTAACCTCTGAACCTCAGTTTCCTCATTTGTAAAATGAGGATAAAAACAGCACCTACCTCCTAGGGAGGTTAATAAAGAACAAACAGGATAATATTGGAAGTGGCATTATATACATGCTAGCTGTTATAATTATGCAACATTCAGTTTCCTTTTTGTAGTTCATCTAGTTTACATACTATGGTCAGTTTGTAAACCTTCCCTTGAAGCTATGAATTTTCATGTGTTATTTATTAAGGCACAATAAAACTGGTATAAATACAGTCACAAAACACAATTTAGCTTATTTTGCTATGAATATTTTGGTATATATGGAACGTTCCTATGTCCTTGATACCTGAGGTATGGTATATGCCTCCTAGCTAGTGAGATCTCTGGGTCAAAAATGGAATTTTATGTCACTTTCTTGACATAATTCTGAATGGCTTTCCAGAACAAGTGGACCGACTGACAGTTCCACCAACAGTGCATTACTGTGCCTATTTATACAACCCTTCTAGCATTGACTATTTCTGCTTTTTTTTCATTTTTGTCAATTTACTAGGTGTGAAATGAAATGTTTAGAGTTGTTTTGAATTTCTTTTATTATTAGTGACTTGGAATACTCTTTCAAATAGCTATTAGTTTGTAACTCTCCTTGAGAACTTAAAACATTTAAGATTATATTGAACTAGATATACAATTTATAACTGTCGAGATAAAAGTTAGTACTAGATTTGGCTTCAGGGTTTCTCCAAGTTCTTATTCTAAATCTGGAAGATTCAAGACAATTATAATTGTCCCTAAGCAATTTGTTTTTATTATTCATTTGCTGAAGCAGTGGTTTTTGAAATGTTTTACTCTTCATATCCCCTTTAAAAAAAAGCACGCTCAACAACAAAAAGTTCTTTTGTAATAACTTCAGCATTCAACAAATTCAATTCACCAAACACTTAACAAATTTCTACTATGTAAAATCAATATGCTAGGCATGAGGAGATAGAGATGGCTAACACATGATACCTGCCCTTAGGTCTTTTTATCCTGGTTGAGGTATTGACAAGTATATGCAAAACAATTCAGAATGTGATGAACATGGGAAGCTTCATGCAGGAGATGGTGGCTGGGCCAGGCTTTACAGATTTCAGGTGTTGGAAATAAGTTAAGGAATAGCAGATATAGAGATTGGGAAGGGCAAGAAAAGTTTAGGGTCCAATATGAATGAACCATGGGATGTATGAAGGCGAGTATCATGAAAGAAATCTAGAAAAGGAGTTTAGCACCAGATAACGGAGGAGAGAGATACAAAGAAATAAACTGATGAACTCTCACCCATTGGGAAAAGACAGGATTCAAATAAAACACTGAAGAAGACTGAAGGAACAAGCAAAAGGTTTAAAGAAAGGAATACCATGATGCTTACTTACACTTCTCTCCTATTCCATGGTAACTATTTTAGACCCATAATGGAAGTATTATCTTAAAGGCTTTTGTTAATTCATTTAAATATAAAAATAAAACAAAAATCACAAACAACTTTGATTCTGAAAAATAGTGCATTTGTGGCATGTTTTGTTACCATCAGTATTATAAACTAGATGAAATGGTTACTATGCCTTCATAATTAATATTTCTTCCAATTTAAAATTAAAATCATAGTTCTGCAAAAATAAGCCTAAAAATTAATGTTAACCCCACCAAATCCATTCTTTTCTTTGAATGCTCTTAAATTATTTATTGGGCATTGGTAGCTTCTCTACAAGAAAAGACACTGAAGAACAGACAGCATCAATTTTAAACACAAATGACAAAATAAACTTGTTCAAAACAGATTAGCAATGAACCTCAAAACCTGGCAAATGTCAGGATTAGCAAGCTAATTTTAGTACTAGGCAAAAAGAATTCCGATTGTTAAACTTTCAAAATACAGAAATAAGTATGCTCATTGATTAACTGAGAAAGAAACAGCCATAGACCTGAAGGGTTTAAGGAATTATTAACACTACAACATGCTAAATTGTCATTAGATATGTCTCCATAATGATTCAATAACCCCATTTTACTTTGGCAAGATTTAACACTTATTGTGATATAAGCTGGGTAAATATAATTGTAGAGTTTTTGTGATGATCTCTTCTCATATAAAGCTTCCCCTCCTTCACACCACCTCCTCCCTCTATCCTCTCAGCTAAAGACCTCTCCTTACTCTTTACTGAGAGAACAGAACCCATTCTCCCTATCATCCTTTTCCCCAGTTTCCTATCTCAAAATCTCATGATTCCTCACTGCCTCCTCCTTAATACCTGAAGAGATGGGCCTCTTCCCTCTTTTTTTTTTTTTTTTTTTGCTTTTTGGAGGGCAATTGGGGTTAAGTAACTTGCCCAAGGTCCCACGGCTAGGTTTTTGTTTGTGTGTGTTAAGTGTCTGAGGCCGGATCAGAACTCAGGTCCTCCTGACTCCAGGGCCCACGCTCTACTCACTGCGCCACCTAGCTGCCCCCACCTCTTCCCTTCTTAACCTTTTGCAATCTGGCTTCCAACCTCATCACTCAGTTTAAACTTCTTTAGCCAAAACTGTCCATTTAATTACCAAATCCGATAGCATTTTCTTCTTGTTCTCTCTGCAGTATTTGACACTATCACTCTCTCCTCTCTGGGTTTTCATAACAACACTCTTCCCCCTCAGTTCTTCTACATGTCTGTCTGATCCTTCTCTACTGGATTCTTATCCATATCCAGTCACCCTGATTTTTTTTTCTTTTACATTCCTTCCTTGGGTGATCTCATCAACTCCCAGGACTATGCCTAAGACTCCCATAACAAGCCCTACTCTGTCAGTCTCCCAAGACAAATCAGGCATTAATTACCTGTGTGCTAGATATGGTGCCAAGTACTGGGGCCACATATACTAACAAGCAAGATAGTCCTTGCTCTCAAGGAGCTCACATCCTAATGGGGAGGAATACAACACCAACTGAGAGTTTGTGAAAGCATCAGCAATGTGGACTTAGCAGGGAGGTGAGAAGTCTGGATATCCAATCAGAACTCCACCTGCCAATTCAGGGAGTCTAAGGTTCTGCTCACATTACCAGCTGCCTACTGAGATATCTCAAATTTAATAAATGAATTAAAAAGTATTTTTTAATGCTTACTATGTGCCACACACTATGGATACAAATAGAATATAAGACAAGCTAGAAAATCTCTGTTCTCCAAGTGTTCACACTTTTAGCATGGAAAAGAGAATTCCTTGGCAGGGTCTAGAAGGTACTGCAGAAAGTGCAATGGGGCGGACAGTAAGGTGTACAGGGCATCAGCAGGAGTCCGGCGGAAGTATCTAGGGGTCTGGAGAGATGTATATGAACACTGAATGTTGTTTTTTTTTTTTCCCTCCCCCATGCCTCAATGGTATCAGGGGGGTGAGGGATTTGGGAGGCAATGTTCCAAAGGCATTTAAAGCTCAGCATACTCAAAACAGAACTCACTCTCTTTTCCCTAACACACTCTTCTCAATTTCTGTTAGTCAAAAATCATCATCTTTCCAGTCATGCAGTCCCAGTTTCCCACTATTTCTCCATCTACATAGAAAATCAGTTGCCAAATCTCATCACCTCTGTCACCCTCTTAATCTCACCCCTCAATGCTCTCCCCTTTCCAATTCTACCCTCTCCATATTCCTAAGGATCTAACCACATCACTTCCTGCTGACAGTTCCAGTGGTTTCTCTCTCCTATGCAGTAAACCATCCCTTGAAGCAGCAGCAGCAACAATAACAAAAGGCAAAACTAACCAACATGTTAACACCACAGCTTTGGTGTCAGGGGATTTGAGTTCAAATCCAACCTACTTGTGTGACCCTGTGCAAAATCATTTAATTCATCTGACACTCAGTGTCTTCAACTAGAAATGAAATGAGGTTGGATGAAATAACCTCTACAGTCTTTTCCAGCTCTTGATCTCTGACATGTACTATCTGTGTGACCTTGGGAAAATCACTTAACCTCAGTCTGTCTCAGGTTCCTCAACCATAAAATGGGGTTAATAGCACCTACCTTCCAGGGTTGAGAGAATCAAATAACATAAATTTTTGTAAAGCACTTAACATGCCTGGCACAGGGAGGGGAGGCATGTAATTTTAAAAAATGCTTGTTTCCTTCCCTTCTTCTTGTGGGCAATAGAATCAAACAGTATATGTAAAGTTCCATATCCTATCTTTCTCCACCACTCTGTTGCATATTTTCTCCACGGCTAAGCCTGGTTATCATAATAACAGCATAGCCCATGAACTCCTCCACTGCTCTGAGAAGCCCACCATCTCAGTGTTATTCTGCTACTGCCTCCATCCCTGAAGCCATATTGCTCCCAGAGTGGGCATGTACCTCCAAGCAACCCCTTCCCAGTCTCTGTGTAGCAGAGGTCTCTCACTCCATCCAGTCCAGTCCTCATGCTTTCTTTCCTTACAACATTCCTTTTGAAGGCTAAGTCTAAAGGTAGATAACCCAGGTATTTGATTGGCCTTGTCTTTATCAAGGGGATGTTAATCACTTTAACAACTCATGGCTGCTTTAGTTCCTCTGGAACTGGGACACAATCACACATTCATTATCAAAGAGGTGATACTGTATGGATAATCTCACAGGCCAAGCCTTTCATCTCATCAGAGGCCATACCAGGCTCCTCCCAGAGTGAAATTCTATTTTAGAAAATAGCTCTGTGGGGCGGCTAGGTGGCGCAGTGAATAGAGCGCTGGCCCTGGAGTCGGAAGGACCTGAGTTCGGAGCCGGCCTCCGATACTTAAATACACACAAACAAAAACCTAGCCGTGTCACCTTGGGCAAGTTACTTAACCCCAATTGCCCTAAAGGGGCGGCTAGGTGGCACAGTGAGTAAGAGCGCAGGCCTTGGAGTTTGGATGACCCGAGATCAGATCCGGCCTCAGAAAATGAGCACCCACACATAAATAATGACTAGCCCTGTAACCTTGAGCAAGTTACTTAACCCCAATTGCTTTTAAAAAAAAAAAAAAAAGAAAGAAAGAAAATAGCTCTGTAATCTAGAAAGCTTTCCTTTTATTTACATTTGCCCCATACTTCTCAGTTTTGATACTGCTGGGTCCAGGATTTGGCATTTACAGGTAGTCACACTTCAACATTTTTTGGAGATTTGAGATGTAAACTGATTAATTATATGGTATGGAGACTAGAGGGTTAAAGTAGCTAAAGGCTAAGGCTGACTGGGGTATGGGAAAGAAGTGACTCTATGTTCCAGGCCACAAAGTATAATAATGCATCTGGAAGTTTTAGAAAGTAGGGGTGGGGGAAGGACCTTCTGTTCCCTCTCAAGCCCTTGCTTGGTAGGGGATATATCTATACCCCAAGGACTGATTAGTAACTGGTTGTCTTGGATTAGAGAAAAAAATAAGGAAAAAGATAATCGGAATTATAGCTACCATAAGAGAGTAAGGGCAACAGGATCCTTATAAGAGGCCCAGGGATGAAGAGCACCTTGCTGAAGCTAACTGTGGCCCAGAGACAGGGGCAGGAGCTATATAGCTACATGTTAATAACTATATAATGAGGTTAAACAAGAGAACTAAAGATTAAGTGGCATTTGGGGAGGAGAGTTAAGAGATGGGTTTAATGAATGTTCTATGTTCCAATGCTTAAGGGGGTAGTAGAGCTAACATGTTCAGCAAGGCTATCCTCATCACAACCTCTGGCTTGAATTACTTAGGCTGAGTAATGTACTTCAATCACTACAGGTTTTCTTTAGGTCATCTTGCAACCTTGGGGGTGACAGGAGACGGGGGGAAAGTGTGGGCGCAGAAATATTAACTGTACATAATGGTGGGCCTGGAGTCAGGAAAACTCAAGTTCATATGCTGGTCAAGTCACTTAATTTGTCTGCCTCAGTTTCCTCAAATCTAAAATGGAGATCATATTAATTGTTAAGATCAAATAAGCTAACATTTGTTAAGTGCTTACTTAGCACAGTGTCTGGCACATAGTAGGTCCTTAACAAATGCTTATCCCAACCCCTCCTCTCCCTACTAATATCCATGTTGAAAGCTGGTTGAGGATAAATGGAAGAATTTGGCTGCAGAGAGACAGCATTATTTATAATGTAGTAACCTATCACTTACCTGTTTGGTTAGGAAAATGAACTCAGAATACTACAAATGTACTAATTTTCATCTCTCTCTCTCTCTCTCTCTCTCTCTCTCTGCTTCAGTCAAGGATATGAGTAACTAATTCTTAAAAAGTTCACTTCACAGGACTGCCCTTAGGCCTCTTACTCCTGATATATTTCTGAATTAGTTAAGGCAGAGCAGGGACAGACCCTTGACTGGTCTCCATTTGTAAATCAGATGCTATGTAAACTTTGGATTGGTAGCAAATGAGTGCTAAGGAAAGCCTTGCAGAATCTGCTTCCTTTCTTCTGAAGTCAAATTTCTTGAATCTATACAAAACGTACTGTGCTTCCTCTACCTACTGGAATCTAGACTCTACCTCTCCACCCACTTCAAAAAATTCTTCTGGTGACCTCCTAACTACCAAGCACAATGGCCTTTTCTCAACACCCATTCCCCTCAACCTCTCTAAGGACACTACTGACCATTCTCCTTCACCTCCCAACATTCTTTTTCTGTCTCTTTCAACGGTTCTTCTTCCTCTTGCCACTTCAAAAAACTAGGCATTCTCCACGGTTCTATCCTTAGCACTATACTTATGCTCTTTTCCCTAGAAATCTCATTTATTCCCACCTTCATACATTGCAGAAAGATGCAAACAAATCACTCCAAAATTTGTATTTCTAATCTTGGCCTTGCTCCCAAGCTACATGTCTGCTGAACATTTCTACCTATATTTTTAAATTGTACTACATAAACAACATGTCTAAAATATAAATCATTATCAGATATCACTTAAAACTAGGTCTTTTTAACAGCCTGTTTTGATACTGCCATTCTCTCAGTGTCCTAGACTACACACTTGGGAGTTACCTTTGACTCCTTCCTAACTTCCCTAAATCCAGTCAATATTTTCATATAATTCTTTCATAAATTTGTCTTCCATCTGTCCCCTTCCACTCTTATTTCCACTGGTCCCTACTGATGTCCTTCGTATCCCTCACCCAGATTGCAGTCTTTGAGAATTTAGTCTCCCATCCAATCCTGTGGCCTTCGAACAGAATCTTCATTTCCCAGCTTAAAATAATTAAATGGTTTACCAAATGAAGACTAAAAGCCTTAGCCTGAAATTCAAAGTCCTGCAACAAAGAAAAGAGGAGGGGTGGTGGGGTAGGGGATTGGGAATAAGGGTAGGATGGACCCAATCCAATCTCATCTCCCACTGATACCATCCCCTCAAATACACCTTGACTTTCCCACACCCACAATTTCATTCAGCTCCTTTACCTATAAGACCATAGCCAGATTCTCTCTTCCTACCTAACAGAGCACTATGTAACTGTGAACCATACATCCTTCAAGGGTCACTTCAAAAGCCTTTTTTTCCACCAAGCCTTTCCTCATTATCCCAGATGAAAATGACCTCTCCCTTCTCTGAATTTCTTATGTAGAAATCATATGATAACTTATACTCCATTGTCTTGTAATTAGTTTCGTGTACAAGCCATTTCTTCAATCAATCAAGAAGCAATTATGTGTTAGGCACTGGAGATACAAAGACAATAAGAATAGTAAGAACAGTAAGAAGACTGGTAGCAGGGGATTCTCAGAAGGAGGAGAGGGAATAATAAGCATGTATTAAGTGCTTAGCATGTGTTAGGCACCAAAGAAAGACAAGACAGTCCCTATGCAATGTAGCTCCCCAAAAGCTTACATTCTACTGGGAAAGACAAGATGTACATGACAATACACAAAAATAATGCAAGATAATTTTGGAGAGGTGGAGGTGGAGAATTGGGTAAGGATGAACATAATATAATACTACTTTACTTGAATTTTGAAGGAACCTAGAGGTTCTAAAAAGTTGAGAGGAGGTGGGTGTACATTCCAGGCAAGGAGAATAGACAGTCAAGGCAAAGGCACAAATATGGAAGAATAAAGTGTTGGTGTGAGAAACAAGAAAAAAGCCAATCTGGCTCCCCATAGAGTTCAGGTGGAGAGTAATATACAATGAGGCTAGAAGCATAAAGTCAGGGCCAAGTTATGAAGGGCTTTAAATGGCAAATACATGACACTGTAATTGATCCCAGAGAACACTACAGTCTGGCTGCTATGTGGAGGAAGAATTAGATAAAAGTAGAGAAGGGAAGAGACTTGAGAGGAAATAAGGAACTGGACTAGATAAGAGGTTCTTAATTTGGGGTTCATGAATTTCCATAGGTTTTACCAGATGGCCACTGCTAAAGGAGTCCATCACACACACACACACACACACACACAGACTAAAAACTCCTGAACTAAAATATTCTCACCAACTTTCTTTTATCTTTTCCAATTTTAATCTCTTTCTCCCACTCAATATGCTTAAATAAATCATCAGGCTTGGGTTTTCCCTCGGATAAATATTGCCTTTCTCCCAATAGACTATTTTTGTTTAAGTAAGTAGTCATCCTATCCTTTAATCAAGGCTCAACCAAATGATTCCACATGGATTTGAGAAACCTAAGGTTCAAAACCTAAGTGTCATTCTCTCACCCCTCCCCCACACTCAATCTCCTGACAAGTCCTATTGATTTTACTTTTGTAATAGCTCTCACAAGCACCCCCTCTCTCTGCTCTGAAGCTGACACTATCTGGATGCAGGCACTCATTCATCTTGTCTAGATACCTGCCACAGGTCTCTCTCAACTTCAGCCCATCCTATTCCACTCGGCTGTCGAATTCATCTGCTTACTTCCCCAGGTTTCTCTCTGGATTTCATTTTGATGTACTAGTGTTAGATCACTTTCCAATCTTCTGTGTAGTGGGTGTTTCTAACAACAAGTTACATATTTTGGCCAATCCTTCCCCAATTCTATCCTTGAATCCTTTCAAAACTCTCGGGTTGGGTGTAAAGCTACCTATTTGATTTATCCACATTTTACTTTCTCAGCTTAGAATATCCTGAGTATTTGATCTAATACCTTTCAGCCAATTTATTTCTGATACTCTACAAAGTATTCAATAGGAAAATTAGAATGGGGAGGAAAGGGCCTCATGCTAACTAAATTGCATTAGCTTATCCAGGCTTATATTGACATATTTAAGGAGAACTGCATCTAATTAGTAGCTGAAAGTAAGAAATGCTCTATGGATTATTGCCACTAAAAATTATAGCAAGTAAATGACATATTTGCTTCATGATAGATGCAGAATATATACAGTGATTAGGTACAAAGATACAAAAGAATACCTAGCCAACTAAAAAGACTAATGTTCTATGAACCTAGGCTAACATACCACACACCAGTGATTGTTCTTCAGTTATCAGGTTAAAGAGTAACGCACACAGTACTTTCATAGAACATTTAGAATATTATAAAAAATGACTAGCACAGTATGTACTAGTAAAAGTCATGATAATAGACTCAATACAATTTTGGCCTAATGGCCAGACATTCTTTTGCTGGATAAAAGCAATAATGCAGTAAGAACTTATTGATGTAGTTCTTCCACTAAGAAACATTTACCCCACAAAAAAATCTACTTAGAAAACTAAGCAAGTAGGCAGTTCTGTCAAGTAGATATTCAAAGTCATGTATCTTAGCAAATGGAGTGGTTTTCCAAATACCAGTTAGATACATTATGTAATTAAAGCTCTATTCCTTATCTACTGACACCATGAGTTACTTCACCTATTTTATAATTTAGTATAGATTCATGTTATAAAAAACAAAATGCAATGATCACACTGGATTTAGGGCTGTTGTTCTGGATGACACAACATACTAAACCATGTATTTTCACAGCAACCTAGCCAAGTAGCCAAGGTTCATATACTAGTTAACTGTTTCAACTGAAACATTAAAAAACATACAAGTTACTCGTCTCCACACACAAAAAAAGGTGATGGATGCCAGAGTGAAACATATACTACACATACATATATGAGTGTATGAATGTATGTATGTATGTATGTATGTATGTATAGAACATGGCCAATGTAGGAATTGGCTTTTTTTTTTACCAGTTCATACCATGTTTATAATGCTTTTTTCTTGCTTTCTCAAAAGAAGATAAGGTAGGGTAGAGGAGGAGGAGATGAGTGGAGAGAATGCAAACCTGAAAATAAAATGGAATTTTTTCTTTAAAGGGTAGAAAAGATTCTGCCTGATTCTAAAATTAAGCCCAAGAGTCACTGAATACTGCTAACATTCTAACACTAGACAATGAGTGTAGAAACCTAAAATTAGACCATCAATTTCTCCAAGATATCTTGAACTAAAAACACATAGTACTTGCTTAGCTAACTGGCCATTCCTAAAGAAAAAAGTTTTAAATTACATGAGTGAAACAAACAATAAATGCCTCACAGTTTGTAATGGTCAACACTGTATTTTAAGAGTTTAATGAAATGCCACTAATAGAAAAGGCCCACATTTTAATACTAAGTAAAGGGTTCCTAACTTCGCTATTACTTGTAAGACGCTACCATCTTCCCAGTCAAGCTTGAAACCTGCCATCCTCAAACCTTTATACTCTCTCCCTGATGCTCCCCACTATCTTATCTGCAGCCAAGTCTTGTCCATACCATACCTAAACTATTGCAATAGCCAACTGGTTTATCAGTCTGCTATAGGTCTCTCCTAACTTGAGCTCATCCTACTCCACCACTTGGCTTCGAATTCATCTTCAAAAATATAGATGTGACCCCGTCACACTCTCCTATTCAATAAACTCTACTGGTTCCCATTACTCCCACTACCCCTAGGACGAAATATAAAAATCCGGTTTGACATTCAAAGCCCTTCCTGACCTTTCCCCGCTGTGCTCTGCCCCCCCCGCCCCCCCCCCTTGCACTTTTCTGGTCTTTTTATAGCTTATTCCCTCTCCTCCTTCTGAGACTCCACTGCCACCAGTCTCATTACTATTCCTCAAACAATATACTCCATCTCCAGGCATTTTCACTGGTTGTCCCCCAACCTGGAATGTTCTCCCTCCTTAGCTCTGCCTCCTTGCCTCTTTCAAGTCCCAGCTAAAACCTGATACTCTATGAGAAGCCTTTTCTGATTCCACATTTCACAGATGAGGAAACTGAGGCAAACAGGGTTAAGTGACTTGACCAGGGTCACACAGCTAGTAAGTGTCAGATCTGAACTCACAAATAAGAGTTTTCCTGACTCCAGGCGTAGAACTCTATCCACTGTGCCACCCAGCTGCCCTCTTGCCTAGCACATAGGGAAAGCTTAATTAATGCTTGATGATTTGACCAAAACTTTTTCAGTATGAAAAATTATATATATATATATATATATATATATATATATATATATATATATACACACATAGATGTGCACATACATACAAATACAGAATGCACCATAGAAACATTCAGGACCTGCTTTTTTTCTTGTGTCCCTGTTCTTTCATTGTACAAACATCCTCTTTGATGAATCAAAAACCTTTTACAGCTACAAAGGAATTTGGAGAGGCAGATCTTTGCCTCACTGAAGTGGAAATAGGAAAGAAAAGAAAAGGCAAAGATGTTATAAAAGGGAGGAAGAGGTCGATAACAAGGTAGTCATTTTATGACTTCTGCCATTCACAAAGATTTCAACTGATAAAAATAGGAGTGAGATCACTTTAACCAGAAGATGGCATGCTTGTCCAGTCAAAAAATGAAACAAAACAGATTATTCTTCACAGCTCCCTCTAATACCTGACATTTCAAATGCCCTTACCCCGACTCTTCTCAATGGAATACAAATAATGGACACAACAGCACACGAGCTGTAGCTTTTCTTCCCTTCCCTACAGCTTCTTACCAATGACCCCCAAACACAAGAAAGAGCACTAGTTAAGAGGGAAGAGCTTTGTGCCTGGGCTGGGAGACCTAGGTTCAAATCTAACCTTAACTGCTTCCTAGCTACACGATTCTGGGAAACTCAATCCCTCAGAGCATCAGTCTTCTCATCCACAAAATAGGAACGACCATATTTATACTACCACAAGTTTATGAGAAAAACACTTAGTCATCATTAAAGTATAATATAATAACAACTAAAAGATAGCACCTAAAATTTTGGCATTTCAAAAATATCTTCTATCACTCATATTTTATTCCCAAAGCTTTTTACAATTCAAAAAAATGATGGTCTGTCCACTAATATGATTCACTAAAAAAGAATAATAAACTTAAGAGTGTGGTGTAGAGGATTTTATTTCTCTGTTATTTATATCATTCATTGAACTAGAGTCTAAATACTGTTCCAGCCTCCATAGCATAGAATTGTGGATAAAACAGGTCTTGAATCCCTCCTACGAAAGAAATTTGCTGGGGAGTCTCACCAAGTTGGGAGTTCCATAATTTGGATTCTAAGGATGGCATCATGAGATTCCAGCGTATTTATAACACAATTCAACAAAATTGACCACTTTAAATTTTTCAGATAGAAAAAAAAGGATCAAAATTACTGCTTAAGGAAAAGAATTATTATCTTGGTACTTTTGAACCTGTTAGGCTTAAAGATATGATGGAAATTTCTGATACCGTGGCTTTTCTTAAATGAAAATATTATTAACCCTTAAACACAATGTACAGAAAATACTGAAACAGAAAATAATGAAACAATAAAGTATTTCACCTGTTTGATATGAAAGTTTAAAAAAAAGTAGTTTAAAGTTTAAAAACAAAGTTTAAAAAAATGAGATCTTCATTCTTGAATTACAAGAATAGGATGTGTTTGTGAGAATAATTTTCAAATGAATGCTTGGAAATTTGGCATTAACAGAATAAGTCACAAAAAACTTAAGCAGTATACACATTTTTAATAAAAATGTACCTCAATTTAAATATCTGTAGAGGCTTTCCCAGGTACTTCTCTCCTGAAATAACTTTCCCATGGGGAAATAAACCTCAAAAATAAATTGACAGTGCTTACCCAACAACATTCTGTTGCTTTCCCCAACCCACCAGTAGTTTATACGAAACTAAGAAAATTTTCCTGTTAAAGAAATATTCACGATTTGAAAATGTTTTTTACTAAGCACAAACCTAACAACCATTGAAAGAACATTTCTCCATTTGCAATACATCTTTGAAAATGTAAAATAAATTATAATGAACTCTTACATAATCTAGATTGGTGCCTTAGTTTTGAGTTAGTCCCTTAATGGTGTCAAAACATGCTGGCTCTTCAGAGTGGTACAGAATAAGACAACATATACAAGGAGAACCTTTGGTTAAAAGTATTCAATAGGGGTGGCTGGGTGGCACAGTGAATAGAGCACCAGCCCTGGAGTCAGGAGGACCCAAGTTCAAATCCGGTCTCAGACATTTAACACTTACTAGCCATGTGACCTTGGGAAAGTCACTTAACACCAACTGCCCTGCTGTCCCCGATCTAAAAAGAAAAAAAAAGGTATTCAATAGTCCTAAAGTCTAATTGGAACTAACTTGCTATGTGTAATCTAAAGACAAGACTGAAGGACTATTAAAATGAGCATTCCTGAATCGCAGAGTAGAATAAGGAGACAACTGTGAAATCTATTAATAATTTTTAAAAACCTAGTTTATTTTCTTTGCACATGGTAACAATGGTCGTAAATTACCTTAACAAATCCTTAACTGTCTGAAAAAGCACAAAATACTCCACTTTTTCTTAGAGACAGCTAAATGGCAATGGCAGATAAAATGCTCAGTCTGAAGTCATCAACACCTGAGTTCAAATTTAGCACCAGACACTTACTAACTGCGTGATCCTGGAAGTCACTTCAACTATGTACCTTAGTGTCCTCAACTACAAAATGAAAAACATAACAACACCTACTCCCAGGACTGTTTTCAGGACCAAATGAAATATTATCTGTAAAGCACTTAGCAAAGGGTCAAATACATAGCAGGAACTTTAAAAATGCTTGTTCCCTTCCTTGCAAAGCCATTTCAGTGGGGTTCAAGGTAACCAAAAGCCTAACAAAGTGATGAACACAAAAATCTGTCAGGTTCCAACCTTTTCAACAAAATTACAAAAAGAAGACTCCCTGAACAATAGCCAGGCACAGAAAGGATGAGTCACTGAAAATACTTCTCCCAAACTTCATCTTTCTTCATGTCCACAGTACCCCTGGAAGAGGCTCCTTTGATTAGGGGGCCAGTTGAGTGACTGAAGCAAAAGATTTCAATGAAGTCCATTTAAAACAGAGAACAACATACCTTTATCTTACTGAATGGCAGAAGCTGGTTCTTCAAAGGGAAAAACACAGAGCAAATCAGAATTTGGTCCTAGTTATGTGTTGTTATTTCATGCCACAGAAACCAGGCTAGAGATTCATCTGTCCTGCTTTTCTTTCATTGGACAAAAAAGAATTCCCCTTCGATCTTAGATGATTTCATGGATTAAGGAAGTTTCTTTTATCAGAGGGCTTTCCCCAAGACAAGCTTCCTGAAGCAACTGAGCAATCCTGAGGGACATACTGGAATACTCCTTGGAGAAGAACTCAGAAGAGAGATTACCACTTTTTTGGAGGGTCTGTTGACTGGTTTTGCAGTAGCAAAGTTTCCCACCTGAGGAAATCATCCTTTAAGGACAAGAACAAGCATTTCCAATTAGGCACTTGTAAGCCTAGCATTAATTTGAGTGCTGACAGAAGCTGGTGTCACTTCTAGTAGTCCTTGTTGGTAATGCACAATATAATGCATTTTTTTAAAAAAAGTTACTACTTTTTTTTTTCTTTTCGGAGGGCAATTGGGGTAAAAGCTACTACTTCTTGAAGAAAAACCACCTTTGAACTAGCCACAGTCGAATCAAGTCTACCTTGGCCAATGGCTGGAAGACAGATATTTGACCTCCTCTGAGTCTTTCTCTTTCTCTCTCCCCTCCTATTAGGTGGTTTCCTCTTTCCAAATTATTTTATGAATAGGATTCCAATTCTGAGAAGAAGAGAAGGCTTGGATGCAGTAATTGCAAACCAGTCAAACCTAGTGTGAGCAGGTATTGATGGGGCCCCGTTTTTTTTTCCCCCCTCTGAGGGGGAAAAATTAATTCTTTGAGTTCATGCAGGAGCAAGTTACTATCGTTTTCAAGGTAGGGAAACAATTGCTCTAAAAGATGAAGAGTAGAACACCAGGAAAATGGTCAAGTCAATGTAACAAAATTTAAAAATAAAGTGTGGGGGTGGAGGTGGGATTTGGTTTGGGTATTCTCATCAGTAAATCCCAAGACTGAAACTTGTGAAGGGTGAACTCTAAGTTATTAACAGGATAATTCTCATTTTTCATCTTTTTTACCAAGACAATTTTCTGCTTGTTGAACTTTAGTCTCTTTCCTAACATCCCCTCTCCAAAGATCAGAAAGGAATTTTTTTTTTGGGGGGGGGGGGTGTTGGGCAGGGGGAAGAGTCAAACGCAGGGAACAGGATTAGCAGTAATGGTTAAGAGACTAAACTCAGTGGGAATTAGTGCATTTTTATAAGTAAAGGAGAAAAGTAAATTTTGGCTTTGGGATATTAAAGAGAGAATTTTAAAGAAGGTAAAATGTGTTTCCACATTCTTGCTTTTACCAAAAAAAAAAAAAGCTATTTTATTATAAACTAAAAATAAAAATAAGATGAAAAAATTCTCTGTGTATCTTCTATCTCACTATTACAAATTTTAAAAAAAATCTTTAAATTTTTAAAGTTGTCTTAAACTTAAATGTTTTTACATCTAGGAATTTCTGGCAAAATCTTTCCATTTAATGGGCCAAATACTCTCCCAGAAGAGTACCTTAAAATTTAATAGGAGTTTTGGTTCCCATTAACCATTCCTCTCACTTCAAATGAAAGGTCTGGATTACCACAAGCAGTAACTAGATCCCAGACAAAAAAGCAAGGCAGGGTTTTTGTGATAGTAAGATTTTGCCATATTTGGGGTGGGAAGGGGATCCACATAGTATTTTACCAGGCTAATTTTAATTCAGTTTTATTTCTCTGAAATGATATTGAATGTTTTAAAATTCCTTATAGGATTTATATAGATGTACTTGTTACAATAATAAAGTATTAATTTAAAACTCACATGTTATAAAAGGGAATAATTCAGAACAGGTTTGATCTGTCCAATCTTTCATTAAGTTCAGAATGCCTAGCAAGCCTTGAATAAAGTTTTAAATTAAAATATTAAGAATTACATTTGCAAACCAAGGTGATGAGAATGAAGAAAAATTCACATTACTATGTCCAGAGTCTATGCTTGTTGGTTATTTTCAATGGCAATTACTCATTTCCCTAATTTTCATTTGTTGTTGTTTTGTCATTTCAGTGGTGTTCACATCTTTGTGATCCCATTTAGGGTCTTCTTAGCAAAGATACTGGAGGGGTTTGCCATTTCCTTCTCCAGGTCATTTTATAGAGGAGGAACTGAGGCAAGCAGGGTGAAGTGACTTACTAGGGGTCACACAGCTAGGGTCTGAGGCCAGATTTGAGCTAGGGAAGATGAATCTTCCTGACTCCAGGCCTGGCACTCTTAACTACTGCATCACCTCGATGCCCCAGCACCACTGGTTATTTTCATTACCAATAAAATATTTGTGCCTATATATGCAAGATATTTTTGACTGATTAGGAAACTTCAGATCAACCAATTTCCCAAGGGTACCACAATGCACATTTTCCCTTGTAAATTTTAGATCGATTATGTTTGTGGCAATCACATTAACTCTTATTTAGCAGTGCTTCAAATTGCTTAAATCAAAGCACTACCTAATGTCAAAATACTAAAGGTTTAGACACTTAACACACACAAACAAAAAAAACCTAGCTGTGTGACCTTGGGCAAGTTACTTAACCCCAATTGCCCTCCAAAAAGAAAAAAAAATACTAAAGGTTTACTGCATGTAAAAGTACACTAAAACTAGATGAGGCTATTTGGAAATTTGAAAAGGTTTAAAGGCACTTTAGGAATCATTAAGTTTGTATTATTTGCCCAAACACACTACAACTCACTGAACACACAAAATGTCAAGTTCAGATAGCCACCCTTACTAAGTTGTCTTTTTTTGAAGGTACTCTGCTGTTGTTCATTAGATATACTTTTTCTCCCTCTCCCTCCCCCCAAAAAACCCTCCACCACCTTTTTCTTTTTCAATTTCACCACAGTTAACATTGGTTGAAATATCTGATGTCTTAAGGCAGTGGTATAACAAACTCAAAGAAAATAGGGACCACTAAACCAAACATAAGAATCCCCACAGGCTACATAATGACTTAGAAAACCATATATTAACTTGGTAATATCTATGTTCTATTGCATTTTTGTTTATTTTGTTAAATATTTCTCAATTACATTTGAATCGGATTCACACCTGGGAGTGTTGACTCATGTTCTGAGTTTGTCAACTCTCTTAAGGTAAAGTTTGGACAGGAGAAACAGAATGGACTAGTTATGTGACCATGGATAAGTCAATTAATACCTTAGTGCTCATTTCATACCAGTTGCTGTGAAGATCAAACGAAAATATACAGCATTTCAAAAATTTTGTAAAGTGTAATGTAAGGGTCCAAGTGATTGTCTTTTGCATTATACAAAACAGACACTGGGGCGGGTGGTGATTCTATCAATTTCTTCTAGAAATTACTATAGCATTTAGGGATAGATAGGATTCTGGACCCACAGTTAGGAAGAATAGAGTTCAAATCCAGCATAGACAGTAGCTATGTGACTGGAGAATTCACTTAACCACTTTCAGTTTCCTCATCTGAAAAATAAGATCCTAGGTGCTGTTGTTAAGGATCCAATGAGATAATATTTGCAAAAGCTCTTTTAAACCATAAAGAGCCATGTAAATCCTAGCTATTATTATTATTATTAAAATATCAACTATGAAAATTACTTCCTTCCTACACATAAGTTACTAAGTTTTCTGAATTTATAAAAACTAAACTTTCAGCATTAATAACTATTTCAAAACAATTAACTCAAACCTTCCAAGAGCTGATTCATTTAAGTTTTTCTTGCTGCTTAAATTAAATCCAATGAAAACATTTCAGTTCATTTTTGACACATTTGATTCTAAACACAAATTCTTTTTACTTCTCCAACAGACAGTTTACTCTTATTATTTGTATGAAGAAAAAGCTGAAACTCCTTTGGGGCTATTTAAATTTTAGCATCATTTCTTGAAGATACTGTTCAAGACAATATTCATATACCTTTTAGGAAAAACCATATTCCCAGGTAAAACTAACATTTTGCAAAAGTGCCCTCTTCTGTTCTTCTGAAAAGCACTTGAATATCAATTTTATCAGTCCTGAGAGACCACCACTTACTTTCTTAAATCAAGAATGAAACTGTTGTGTATCAGAATTGATCAAAAAAGAAGCTAAGAAGTCAAATTCTGTTTCTCACTTAATGAAATCCAATAAAATCTCACTAAAATGATTCATTATTGCTCATAAATTTAGGATTGTTTCAGCCAGATTATTAATAGGCAATAATGTGATTCAAATACAGCTTTAATTTAGTATAATGACCTCATATTTCAACCATCCCAATGACAAGTTCAATAACACAGGACAGTAACAACTTAAACTGTGAACAAAAAGGAAGACATGCTATTTAGCAAGTGGGATTTAGAATTAAAGGTATATATTATATATTAAAGGTATATCTCTTTGAAAGGGTTGTTTTCATTTAATTGCTCCTGCTTTCATAAGAAGTACTACATAAAAATCCCACTGTGTTGGTTAAAAAACAAAATTCACACATTAAGACACTTAGATCAATGCTCAAAAGAAAAAAAAACTACCAATGATTTTTAAGTGGTATTTACCACAAGATTGATCATGATACTATAAAACATTTCAGGAAACAACAACAACAAAAACCCTACAAGTTAATTTTGAAGAGGTAGGATACCTCTCTGGTTCTCTATACTCAAGGAACCTTATGGAAACCAAGGTGGGTTCTGAGAAAGAGATCTGAAGGACATCGATTCCAACTGGCTTGGTACAGTGCTAGATACCTAGGCCCATCCTCAAGATTGGCCCTGAAAGGCACTTGACCAGTCTAACCAATTGAAGCTTCAGCATACCACAAGTAAATCTCTGCATCAGGGTAGAGAAGAACCTGTTTCCTGGGCTATCGAAAGAGGATATTATTCATTTCATGCCACGTATCATTGATTTTCTCTCACTGTCCTGATTAAACTTAAGAAGAAACAATCAATTTTCCCTTGATCCTCCCCAGCTACCATCCCCACCTCTCATCTCCCCCACATCACAGTTCAACCTTCCTAAAAAAAAAAAAAAAGTTTTCTATAACAAATGCCTTCATTTCCTCACTACCTATTGTGACTGTAATTCCTGGAAACTGAGTTCTGCCCCCCCCCCAACACTGAAATTGCTCTCTTTTATAGGTTAGCATTATAATAATTAGTATCACCACTGGGCTATGTGTTCTGGACATTGAGTACTAAAGACCTAGGTTCAAATCCCCACTCTGAAAGCTTCCTAATTAGATTAATTTAGAAATTCCTAATTAGAAATTTGAGTGTGACCATACTCAAATTTTAACTAATAAGCCTCAGTCCGTTCATCTATAAAATAGCAGAACCATCCCAGAAATGCCTACTTCATATGGTTACTATGAGGTTCAGGTGAGATGACAATAAAATAAATTGTTTCATGAAACTGAAAGTTCTATATAAATATCAGTTACTACCAGGATTTGGGAGGCACTGTACTTCAGGTGAAGAACACAAAAGACAAAATCAAAATCATCCTTATTCTTGAGAAGTTGTGCCCAGCACACAGTGAGTGATCAGTAAATGCTTTGTCCATCTGTTTTGGAGGAAGATGAGGATTCTAAGAAGCAAAGATAAGGAGTAAGTATACTTCAGAGAATGCCATTCAGTGTTGAGTTCAGAAACAGTTCATAGTACAGCTTGGCTAGAATATAGAGTGAGAGAAGAGGAACTGTGTGAAATAAATAAGGCTGCAAAAAGTAGGCTGGAGTCAGTCTGTGAAGGTTCTTGAATTTGAAGTCAAACTGGGGAATTTGTATTTTATCCTAAAAGCTATAAGGAGCTACTGAGGAGTTTTGATCAGGGGCCTTAACATAGTTGACTATTACATAAGGTCTGTGCCTCTGGCAGTCATACAGAGAAATGACTAGATAAGGAGGAGTCTAATTAGGAAGCTATTATAGTAGTCCAGGTGAGAGACAATGGAAGTTGTGTGAATGGAAAGGAGTGAATTTGAATTATGCAAGCATGTGTATGATATGGTTGGTATGTTAGGAGTGTAGAAGACATGGCAACTGAATGAATACGGTAGTGAGGCACATGTAAGAGTCAAGTATGATACCAACTAGAAGCACAGAGACACCCTTCACAAAAAAGGGGACGTTTACAGGAGGGGAAAGATAAGCACTGAGTTCCATGATTTCAAAGACCAGCTCTATGGAAATTCTGGGCTCTTCTTAGGTCTAGCCCTACAGCTGCTTACAGAGTAACTTGAGCAGTATACCTCACTGCACCTCAAACTCAACACATCCAAAAATTAACTCTCAGCTGCAGGAGGAACAGTATCTACTGATGCCCTTGAATTGAATGCTAAAAGATAACAAAACAGTCTTTATGACTTAAGTGGTCCAAAACTGTTAAGGCAGCTCAGGAGTCACAGGTTTCTAGCCAAGAAGGGTACCACCTACCATGGTAAAAGCAGAGGCAGAGTAGCAATGCCCTCATGAATCAAAGATTGTTGTTAAGTAAATCTCTTTTTGTTAAATATTAGATTATTTAAGAGTGTCTCATTCTGTTCTAATCCCAAACCTGAACTACCATAATGGCCTGAGTAGGGCCTGGCCCAGGATATTGTCTTATCCCCTAGAAACACCTTTTCTTTCTGTTTGACTTGACTGTTTCTGTCTGCAGCAGCACCATTTATTATGTTTTCCACATCTGAAACCTTGGTATTAGCTTTGATTTTTTTTTTCTGCTACCTCATCTCTCCTATCCAGTCACCAAGTCTTGTTGAATCTACTTCTAAGACATATCTTACACTAGCTCCCTACTCTTTTAATTCCACTGCCACTACCCTGTATCACAGGTAGGACCTTATTACTCCTTACTGGACTACTGAAACAGCCTCCCACCTCTAACTCTCTTCACAGAACTTCCAAAACAACTGTTCCTGACATTTAAGGCAGGCCACTGTCTGGTGCCACACTCACTTTGTAGTCTTATCTCATCTTGCTTTCCTCCATGCACTTTATACTTCAAGAAAACTGGACTTTTCTTTGCTTTCTGAACATGACCTGTGCTCTTGCCTCAATTTTGACTCATACTTGTGACATATACCCTGTGCTGGGGATATATTCCCTTTTCCTCATCACCTTTTGATTTCACCATCGATTTCCTATTCATCCTCTAAAGTTCAATCTGAATGTCATTTATTTGATGAAGTCTTCTGTGATCTTCCCCTTTTCACTTAGCAATAACCTTCCTCTTCAGACCTCACATAAAACTTTGTTTTGTATCTCCCTTCAAGTTATTCTGTAATAATATGTATTACAAAAAAAAAAAAACCAACAAAATAAAAAATATGTATTACAGCTATCCATGTGTGTATCTTATTCCTAGCTAGACTGTAAACTTTGTGAGGATTAAGGACTGATTTATCTAAACTTTCCATTTCCTCTAATGGTATGCACATAGTAGGTACTTAAATACTAATTTATCATTTGTTGTTTGTCTATTGTAATATAACTTATTTCTACAAACTTAACTGTTTTAGGAGATATGCTAATGTTAAATATAACCCCCTTTAGAACCTACATTATCTGATTTACACATGCTATATTAATGATGCTAATGATGCTACCTATATGAAAAAAATTAAAGAGCTTTATTTTATTTTTATCAAAAAGTGAAATTGCATTTCTTTTCAGAATATGATTTCACATTTGTAAAACTGTTGTGCCAAATTTCTTTCACAAAACTAAATCTCACAGAAAGATTGATTCATCTCTATAAAGCAGAATATTACTATCATTTCATCTTTATAATATCATATACATTACAAAATCAATATTATATTGAAAAACAAAGTTAGAGAGAAATTTCAAGACAATTTATAATCTTATGATTCTCTTTAGTTAGAGTAGTACTAAACGGATGGGGAAGATACTAAATGATTTTTCTGTCTTTGGACATGATAAACACAAGAAACAAAGAAAAATATACAATGCCCTCAGTTCCCAGGGTTCCCTGTCTACTCCTACAGTAACAACGAACAAAGAAAAGAGAGTAGGGGATGCCAAGATTCACATAGATTTTATATACCTTTTACTGATACGTCAGTATGAGATCCTTGCCAATGATCTCTAGCTGACTGCAATAGAAAATTTATCAGAGAACAAGGAAGAGTGTCCCTCCCCCGCCCTGTCCTTCCCTCCACCCCTGAACGTTGGATAGCTCCTCTGTAAGACATTGAAAAGGACAGAGATGATAATCACACATAATAAGAAAACAGGGATGGAGTGCCTACTTCAGAAAGCCACTAAGTAATGAAGTAAATTTTTTTTGTAGTAAAAACACAAAATTTTATAATTTTAAGACAGTATGTTTTATTGAAAGGAATCCTGGGTTTAGAATCAGAAAAGCTAAGTTAGAATCCCAGCTCTACTATTCAGTACCCCTGTTGCACTGGACAGGCCACTTTTCCAGGTCTCAGTTTCCTCATCTGTAAAATGATAAGGTTGAGCCATCTAAGGTCCCTTCCAGCTCTAAAACCTCTGAAATAAGTTCATAAAAAGCTTTATATTTTCCCTATACAATTTACAGGTAAGCCCTGTCCATTCTGAAAAACTAATACTCAGGTAACTGTATCAATTTTTAAAAAGTCAATCTTAGTATAAGAGAAAATAGCATATCAATGAGTAAAGCCCACAAAGCAGTCTTCTGATTACTACATGGATGTAGCTTCTAGGTTAGACATACAATGTAAGTAAGCTTTAAAACACCTGGAATATATAAAAATCATGTCTGTTAATTTCACATGCAACAGGTCTTGATCAGAATTGTGAACTATAGGTATACCTTAGGAAAGAAGGCAGCCTTTCCACTGAGGAATGAATGCTCACGGAGTTGAATTGGTTGATGATTACAGATCAGGAAATCTTTGCCTCACCATTATCTCTATAACAGAATATAAGCTCTTTGGGAACAGGAGCACTCATTCTTATCTTTGTATTCCTGGCAGTATCTTGTGCATGGTAAGGACTTAATAAATGTTTGTTGTACAGAATTGAGGACTTCTGTTCTTCCTTCAGGGAGACCAACTTTCTCCTCTCACTTTTGGCAGTTCTGAGATCTACCTGTAGTCTAATATAGGACACTCAATAACAATGCCCCATCACAGATCAGATTTCTAATATCTTCCTTCTCTGGAAGAAAGTTCATAGTCTTTTCTCCCTAGAGGTCAGACTGCTGTCTGCAGAGTGGCTAATGCAGAAGTAAGAGGCACACTTCCTCAAAAATCTCTTGAAGATAGAGCTCAAGTGATGTTGGCTAGACATAATATGACCACAGAAGCAACAAGACTTCCCCAAGACAATCTAACTTCTATTTGAGAGGTTAAACAAGAATAAAGAAGAACATTTCAGTCCCTAAGTATGGCAAGGCTCCTATGTCAAAGAATATCTACACTTGGCTTTCTGGTTGGTAGGTAGGTGGTTTTGCTATCAGATATATTCTAAAACAAGTCAATTTAAGGAAGGAGAAAAATTCAGCTCTGACTCCACATACTTAGCCTCTTTAATCTTCATACAGTAGAGCTATTGAAGGATGGTAAGGAAAGCCAAAGATCACGCAGCTTCCATCAAGGATTGTTGCCAAGAGTTTGGTGGATTCCCTTCTGTATGAAACTTTCCACTAATATAAGCAACTGGAATCCAGATGGAAACCTTTCACTGGGTGAGAGTCAAATAAAAATGCACTGTCAAAGTATTTTTTTAAAAAGTACATAAAGTGATATAAACAGCTAAGGTATTTTTAATAAGTGCTGCTTTAGCCGGGGAGGCGAGTCCTGGCTAAGAACACCCAAGTGGCCAAAGATGGCTCCTTTGCCCCAGCTGACTCAGAGCTAATCGTCCCAGGTCCTGGAACAAATTACCTGCCAGCACAAAAAGGACCAAAGCCCTAAAAGAGCTAAGATTTAATAGCATAAATATGCATCCACAGGAATAAGGAGAGGAAAATGAAAGATAGATGATGTTTTCTGTTTCCATCCTATTCACTCAATTCTACTTTATTCACAATCAATTTCCCATATTAAGATAATAAGTTATATGCACCTATCAAAGTTTAGAAGAGATCCTTGTTCAGAGCCTGCCCTCCAATCTTAGGTGCTCCCCAAGGCTCCCCTCTTCTCTCTTCTATGTTACTTTACTTGGTAATCTCATCAGCTTCCGTGGATTTAATTATCATCTCTATGCTGATGATTCTCAAATCTACCTTTCCTGCCCCAACTTGTCTGTTGACCTCCAATCTTCACCTCTCCAACTGCCTTTCAGACATCTCAAACTGGACATCCAGGAGACATCTTAAACTTAGCACTTTCGAAGTGGAACTTGCTTTCCCCCAAACCCTCAATTCCCTGTTCCCCTTCCCTATTACTGTAGAGAGCAAGCAATGTCATCTTGCCAGTCCCTCAGGCTCACAACCAAAGTCTCATCCACCATTCCTCACTATCTGTTGCCAAAGCCTGTGGATTTCACCTTTGCAACATCTCTCAAATACTCCCCCTTCTGGCCTCTAATACAACATCACTCTGGTGGAGGTCCTCATCACCTCATGCCTAGATTATTGCAATAACCCAACGGTGAACCTGCCTGCCCCAAGTTTCTCCAATCCCACCCTCCACCCAGTCACTAACATGATCGTCTTTAAAATGCACGTCCAGTCATGTGTCCTTCCTACTTGGAAAAACTCCACAGTGGTTTTTGCCTACAGGAGCAAATCCAAAATGCTCTATTTGTCACTCAAAGTCCCTTACAACCTAGCACTCTCCTACTTTTCCAGGCTTCTTACACCTCAATCCCTTGTCATATATTCTTCAATCCAGTGATACTGGTTTCCTGGCTGTTCCATGAACAACACACTTCATCCCCTGACTCAGGCATTTTCTCTGGCTGCTTTGATGTCTCGTCTCTACCTATGAGCCCCCCTGAAATCCCATCTTTTGTAAGAAGCTTTCTCCAACCAGTCTTAATGCTAGTACCTGCCCTCTGTTAATTATTTCCTATACATCCTGTATAAAGCTTGCTTGTACACATTTTTCTCCCCTATTAGACTGTGAGCTTCTTGAGGGCAAAGACTGTCTTTTTGTCTCTTTTGGTTTCCCCAGAGCATAGAACAGTACCTGGAAAATAGCAGACTCTTAATAAATGTTTACTGATTGACAAGAGAATGATGCCTCCCACTAGTCAGCATTATAGTACCTTTTACAGGGACCTAATTAATCTTCATAATATTTTAGTGAGATGTCGATAGAGTATTAAACTTAAATTCCATATAAAGGTAGAGAATTGTTAAGAAATTTGCTGACAGTCAAAAGAAGCATTAAATGTCAGAGCTGAGATGAGGTCATGAACTAGTTAGTGACTGCTATGCCTATATTTGAGACAGTTAAGTGACATGGGGAATAGAGTACCAGATTTTGAATCAGGGAGACTCATCTTTCCAAGTTCAAATCTGGCTTCAGACACTTACTAGCTGTATGAACCTAGGCAAATCACTTAACCCTGTTTGCCTCAGTTTCCTCGTGTGCAAAAATGAACTAGTGAAGGAAAAGGCAAACCACTCCAGTATCTCTGCCAAGAAAACCTCATGTGGGATCATAAAGAGTCAGACAACTGAAAAATGACTGAATAAATGCTTATATTCAGCAGAACAAGTTAATTGTCAGATATTAATAGAATAACATTGCTATATTTATTAACTTTCAATATTTTGTTAATATTCTTACATATGTATAGAACTCGATAGTTTCAGTGTTTTCACTAACCACACCCTATCTGATTCTCACAGCCAGTCAGTGAAAAAGGAAAGAAGGGTAGTATTACATTCACATAATGTCTAAATATAACACTTGTTTGCTGAGATCAGCCAACAAGGATTTATTAAATAGCACTATGTGCCAAGCAAGCATTGTGATACAAACTGGTGATACAAACACAAAAATGAAGCAGCCTTTACTGAAAGTTTCCATAGAAATGGATTTGAAGCCACTTTCTTCTACATCCACACACTTGACCCTGGCCAACTGTGTGTTGGTTAAAGGTGATCAGGAGACAGCAAAGCATACTGATTTTGTATAACCACATCTTTGTTAAAAAAAAGAAATACATCCTCTACTAGTAATGAATCAATAGTCATTTACAAACCAAAAACAGTAAAATTACAAAAACAGAATATACCCTCTCCAAGAAAAAAAGAATTCCTTAGTGATTTGGATGGAAAGGTCCCAAATTTTGTTCTAACTTCAAATTACAAAAAATAACAATTCTAAAAGACAGTACTACTTCTGGGGGGAAAAATTCCACTTGATTAATCTGCTATTTATCTATAAGAAAGCCAAAAACATGAATGACCTCCATAAATAGATAATAGATTTCACTCCAATGTAACACATGCAAGTCCACAACGGCTGGCATACTACATTAGCAATGATCTCACATACATTTCTTCCCCAGTAAAACCACCTTTCCAGAAATAAGCACAGCTTTTCAGATACAGCAAGCTATAAAACAGTTCAAGAGGCCTCCAATAACCCTTTCATTAGTTTCAGATGCAAATGCATTCAAAATATTGAAACATTTCCAAATAAAGTCTTATGAGACAGGAAGGATAAAAATTCCCCTTTCTTTCCCATCCTCCACACTTCCCTGAACCAGAAAACTTAATAAAGATTTTAAGCTATATTGTCAGTTACTACTATATCTTTGGATTTTAAATCCACATTATGGAAAATCGTGACATTTTTATTGGACTTTAGAGTTTTCTAATTCTTATCGCAGCATGCCAGTCTTTTACATTTCACAGAGGGAACTTTACCTTCCTCTTACTTACACCTCTAGGCCTCTTTCAGAACCCTTGTAACCCACACATTGTCCTTTTGACCACATTCTCAAATGACCTCTCTCAAAATCAAGAGGTGTTTAAAACATCTGGCAAGCAGATGGAGGGGGTGTGGTGATACAAATCAAGGGCCAAGGTGACGGCAATACAAGTCCCAATAAACTACTTGTAATTTAACAGTAAGCCTCCCCTCAATTCTCTTCCCCCACCAAGACTAAAACAGAAAAAACAAAAAAACCCCAAAACCAGATACATACTTCCTCCCTACTTCCCTAATTGAAGATGCATTTATTCATTCATTGTGTTTCCCTTTGTCCCCACTCCCACTCTACCTGGTCTATGTACATATTCTGTTGACAGAATTACCACTAAAACCTCAATTTCTGGGAGGTCCTCAAATGCTATTATTCCTTCGAAATTTAGGGTACAAATCAAATGAGACAAAATGTAAGTGTTTTACAAACTTCAAAGTGTTATATACATTGTATTAGTTATCATTAGTATTATTATAAATAAGGTCCATGCAGTGTAATTGCTCTAACATGGTATGGGGTAAAACTATACACTGTACTTTATCCACAAGTTTAGGCACAACTTTTAAAACGCAACATGTTGTGTAAACATAAATGAATACCCTAAAGCCAATGACATACAATTTTGCTGCCTTGTACTTCTCTGGGGCATTTTCCCTTTGATTTGCTGTTGAGCCATGATGCACACTATTTGGATATGCCATGGCAATTTGTTTTACCTCAATTATAAATCTCATGTCCCAGCTCATCTTCTAGCCAAGACACAGCTCTGTCCCTTTATACAGAATAGAGAGTAACCATTTCTGAACCTCACTTTCTCCAAGAAATAAATCAAACATCAGATTTATATACCAGTATTAGTCCAATATTTAGAACTTGGGGGGGGGGGTGATGGAGGGAAAAGGCAAAGCCCTTGAGAAAAGCACCTGATCTTCCAGTTAAACTTAGAGTTGTCTGGGGGTACTGAGAAACTAAGTGTTTTGCTCAAAGTCACAGAGTCCATATGTGTCAAGATTTGACCCTGAACCCAGGTCTCCCAGACTTTTGGCTTCAGCACTTTATTCACTTGGACACACAATCTCTATTTACAATGTTACCCATTATTATAAACTTTCTATTTGGTGTTGGATCTATGCAGAAGATACCTTAAAAAAAATTTTTTTCCCCAGGTAAAAGGGTTACAAATGTCAAAGCCTACACACTCTTAACGTCTTACTGTTAAGTAAATGACAACTAGAAATGGGCATGCACCATACATCTAAACAGCATGTGTGACCAATAGCAACTAAGAAGCATGTAAATAAATGCTTAACTGTCTAACAAGAACCCTGTGGCACAAAGGCAAGGTATGGAAGAGGACAAATGGTTAAATTTTCAATATGAGCATTCACACCTCAGAGACTGGCAAAAAGGGCTTGATTTATTGTTTTGTTAACTGTCTAGACTCAAGAAAGTGGAGAAAATGCTAATAAATGCAGATTAAAATCAAAGTACATAGTGCCTACATTTCAGAGGGGCTAGCTGTCAAACATTTACCAGCCCATCACTCACTGCAAAGGCTATTCAGATATAGTCAAACACAACAGACAAGGTCCGGGCAAAGGAGAGCATAATAATTAGTAGCAGTAAAGAATATCATCGGACAGTTAATTCTACAGGAGGCCACTGTTAACCAAAACATTAAATGAAGACATAATCTCAACAGAAGGAGGGTTGGGGTGTGGGAGAGAGGGAGGGGCAAGCAAAAGAAGTTCAAAGTACTAGTAATTCCTTGCCTCTCCTGCCCCAGCATTTTTCTTCTACCACAAAGTAAATACAGTGTAAGAATTGCTTTTCCTGGGTGGGAAGATTGAAGGATTAATTGTTCTCCTTCCCATTCCTACATACCTCTACCCCATTCAACCCAACAACTCAAATCTAGTATGGGACTTAACAAAAAATAATAATAATAATAATAAAAGAACAAACCCCGTAGTAATACCCTTCCCCATCCTCCAAATTCCTGGAGAATACCAGCCCACCTCAGTTTGAGAGCAGAATAATCCTCAAGATCATTTTAGCACTTTACAAAAGCACTAGAACAGAAGTAGGCACCTAGCCAGAAAAGTATTTTGAATTTAAATATAATTTAAATTTTAAATGTTTTCAAACACAAAAGAGGACTCAGGTGGGACTAGAGCAAGTACTACACAAAGCCAAAGATCAAGTGATCTTTTTATAAAAGGGAAAGTTAAAAATCAGATCTTAAGAGAATAATTAAACCCTTCAGCCACACAGAGGGAGATAATAAGGACTAGCAGAGATCAAAAGGCTATGGTTGAGTAGAAAGAGCCTGGGATTGTTCCCCTCCCAAGAAAGCATCTATTATTTTGTTTTAATGCACAGAAAATTAAGAATGCAGGAGACACAGCACTTTTGTTACTATTTTGTTAAATCACACACACACACACACACACACACACACACACACACACGCTTTTTAAGAACTACGGATGCTAGGGCTAGAAGGGACTTCAGAGGCTACCTTCTCATTTTACAAATAAAGAAACTAAGGCCCAGGGAGATTAAGTGACTTGCCTACAATCACACAGGCAGGAAGCAGACCAAGAATTGAATGCTGATTTTCATGCCTAAAAATAATTTCCTTATACCACAACGTGTATGTCATAAATTCAGTTTCTTATACAGGTAGGTCTCTTTCTTGCTCTTTGCAAATTGGAATACTTATATTCATTAATAACTAAGGTCACAATAAAAAAGAAAAAGCATTTATTAATTGCCACATGTGCCAGGACACTACAGATAGGAAGTCAACAAAAATGAAATATTCTCTGACTTCAGGAAGTTTATATTTTATTGGGGAAAACACGTAACATGTAAACATTTAAAAAAATACATAAATGGTAATGTGAAAAGGATGTCAGGAACAGTCCCATGGAGAGGGGAGGGCAAGTTACTCTCCCTGTCTAAACGTCATCTGTAAATTCAGAGGACTGGACTAAATGAATAAAAACAACAAGAACAGCCAACATTTACACAACGCTTACTACACACCAGGCACTAAATCAAGTGCTTTACAATTTTTATCTCCTCTGATCCTCACAACAGCCCTGGGAAGTAAGTGCTATTATTGCCATTCCCATTTTATAGCAGACAAAACAAAGGCAAACAGAGGTTAAGTAACTTGCTCGGGGTCACACAGCTAATAACATGTTTGAAGTCTCCTTGATTCCAGGTTTTACACAATCTACCCACTGTGTCACCTAGATGACCCTGCAATCCCACTGGTTCTTCCTGCTACCAAAAATTCTCAAATGTAGAAAAGAATTTACCTATGTGGTTTACCTTTTATCTTCTGCATTCTTCTTCCTACTTACAGTGGAGAGATCAGAGGCAACAGACATGTAAATATTTTCTCTTCACTTCCCCCTCCTCCCCCCAAGGATTAACAGCAAAAGTTTATGGGCGAGAGTGTCCCTGTGCAAACATTGTACTTGTGAAGTATGCTGTCCTGTGATTACGACAGAGAACTGTGTAAACTGCTCCAGCCCAACAAGTCACTCATCTCATTTAATATGAAAGTTGCATCACCCCACTGAGTGAAGATTCATTGAAGTGGGATTCACTAAGATATGGAACAGATGGGAGAAGCTCTGCTCTGCTTGGCTTTGTACACATTCTGTGACAACTAGCTTCTGCTTGGGCATGATACAGCAGTCCAGGTGGTATTATCTGGGCACTCAGGTGAATGAGGAGAAGAAAACATTTCCCCCCTTGTCCTACAGAAAACACAGTAACTTCACAAACACCCTATCAAGCTTGCAGACTTGTTTTCAGAGCCTTTGATGCTGCCTCAAAAGGATCTGTGCCAAGGTAAAAAAAGAAAGGTCTTCCTATAAAGGTTTTAAAGTGTTAGAGACAACAAATATAATTCTTCTCTCCCCTTTTAAAATTCTTATAACCCTATACATCCAATTTCATTCAGGTAAACTACACGTTTTTCATGTGTGGTTTCATCATTTCATGACTGATGTCTGATGAGAAGCAACTTGACACAGTGGATGCAAAGGTAGCCTTAGAGACAGGAAGACCCGAGTTGAAGTCCCCAGCTCTGACACTTATTGGCTCTGTGACCCTGGACAAATTAATTAACCTCTCATTACTCAATGCATCTCTCTAAGTTACAGAAATGGTGAGAACCTGCATGGGTTAAAAAGTTTCTTAAACCAACAAAATCATAGGTCCGGTTTCTATTCTCTATGTCTGTCGGAAAGCCCATCACAAAATGACCATTGGTGGTAATCATCTGTTATTATGGCTCAATGGATACCAGGTTGGGCCTGTCAATATGAAAGAACTAGGTTCAAATAAGTCTCTAGCAGGTATTAACTGTGTGCCTGTGGCTGTCACCATCTCTTAGTGCTACTAACTGTAAATCCATAAATCGTCTGTCTGCACTGTTTTCCCCATTGGGAGCTCACTATTCTGATGAAATCAGTGTTAGACAATAAATGAATGAATGAAAACACCATCACCACCAACAAAACCTATTACATAAGTAAAGTATGTTTCTAGTGCAAACTTACGGTGCTAGGATAAGACCACACAAACCTTGGAGGGCATCAGAGGAATGAGTCATCTAAGGATCCCAGGTATAAGGTTCACATCCCTATGGTGCCTTTAGGTTTACAAAGCACTTTCCACACAACCACTCTGTGAGGAATAGTCATTAAAATCAGTATGCCATCACTTCTACAATTAAAAAAAAAAAATCAGAAAAAATGCAGAGTTTGCAGTCAGAGGACTTGGATTTGAATCCCAGTTTTTCTACTTGGGCAAAGTCACTTAACCTCCTTATGATCCAATGAACTTAAAACACCTCAGAATCAAGAACTCAGTAGGAAGTCCAAAGGGGTGGGGACAGGATGCCCTAAAATTCTGAAAGATTAGGGGGCGGCTAGGTGGCGCAGTTAATAGAGCACCAGCCCTGAAGTCAGGAGGACCTGAATTCAAATGCGACCTCATACATTTAACACTTACTAGCCATGTAGAAACCTCAGGCCATCTAGTCTTACTTAGCCCTTCATTTTCCAGCCGTGTGACCTCGGGCAAGTCACTTAACCCCAACTGCCTGCCTTCCCCCCTCCAAAAAGAAAGAAAAATTCTGAAAGATTTCAGACTAACAAGAGGAGTCAACAAAAAGCAGGGTAGGGAGTATTCCAGAAAATAACAGGAGCTATCATTAGAACTACTAGTTTACACAGTCCAAATGTCCGTCTGTCTGCGTGTGTCTCTCTCTCAACCTCTAGTTCCACATCATCAGTTGCTGCCTTTTGGACATCTAGAACCAAATGTCATAGAGACATCTCCAATTCAAAAAGTCCAAAAAACTTCATTTTTCTTCCCTAAACCTCTTCCCAAATGTCCTATTAATGTTGAGTATAACATAATCCTTCCAGTCACGCAAGCTCACAATCTTCAATGTCATCAGACTCCCTATCTAATCCTGTGCCAAATCTTGTTTTTATTAAATTTATTGCTACCTATACACATCTCTCATATACATTGCCTTTCTCTCCACTCACATAGAAACCCATATCACTTCTTTCCTGGACTATTACAAATAGCCTAAGTAGTCTCTGTTTGGAATGTCTCCCTACTTCCAACCCATCTTTTGCTTACTGGCTAAAGCACAGGTCTGGCCATGCTGCACTCAGCCCTTCCTTTCAAACTATGATCTCTAGGATCAAATATAAAGTCTGTTGCTTAGCATTTAAAGTCCTTCACAACCCTGCCCCTTCCTACACCTTAATCACTTTCATGAACTCTATAATCCAGTTGTACAGCTGTTCCTCACAAAGGATGATTTTGGACTAATTGTTCCCCACACCTAGAATGCCTTCCCACCTCAAGAGATTCTTAGAAACCCTGGCCTCCTTCAAGACTGCTCAAATCCCACCTTCTTCACAAGGACCAGGAAAAGCATATTCAGGGTTTTCTTTCCCACTAGAATATTCTCTCTTTAAGGGCAAGGATAAGTATTTTCTTTCCACCCCAAAGCTTAGCACAGTGCCTGGCACACAGAAAATACTTAATAAATGCTTCATGATTGCCTGGAAAAAGAAGAAAAAAAAGTTTAACTCGCTAAAGAACACAGGTTCTTGAGCTCTCACCAGAAGAAACCTCAGGCCATCTAGTCTTAGCCCTTCATTTTACAGATAAATCATTTAATCCATAAACATTTATTAAGCACCTACTATGTGCCAAGAAGATGAGGAAAGAATGAAGTTAAATGACTTTGCCCAAAGTCAGAAAGGTAAAAAAGCAAACTAAAAATAAGTGACACATATATAGTGCTTTATAAAGGTCTTCGCATATATCATCTCATCATCAACCTTTTGAAGAAGGTAGCTCAATATTTTATAAATAAAGAAAAAGAAATTTCAAAAGGTAAAAGGGACTACTAGTATGTGGCTAAGCCAGGACTTGAACTGGAGTCCTCTGTCCCCAATCTAGAAATTTCCACCATGCTATGTTGCCTCATCCTTAAGTAATCCACAAATTGGCTGGATTTAAGCTCCAACATCTTTTTTAATCAGCAAATCCAACAACAGATACTTTCCAACCAACTATATACAGACCACTACAAAGCTCCAACAACTTTATTATTGTTTCTAAGGTTACCATCCATCAATACTCACTAAAATGTTAGCATCCATCTTACTTCTTACAGTTCTGTTCAAAATTTAAATACCTGCCATTTCTTATGGACTTTAGAAGTAACTCTCTTCCTGCTTATTATGCTTTCGACATTTCCTCATCCATGGAGATTAAAGTTTGGGGGAAAGGTTGGCCCTAACTCCTTGTTTTATAACCCCAACCCTCAATTTTTTTGTCAACTCTAAATCTGTATTTATCACTACTATAAGTTTTCAATGCCTCACCATTGTTCCTTCCTAGTCTTCTAGGAATATCATTTATTTTAGTTTCTGTCATTTTCCTTTATTTTTGCCAAATAAAATCCTATGTTTTGCTCTACTTGGGACTTAAGATTTAAATTTAATGCAGAACTTAAAATACTTAAGTGCAATAGCATTAATGTTAATTGTCAGGCTCTCTGCCTACTTTTTGCCCCAATAATTTCTGAATTTACAGTCAACCTTTAAAAACAATTACCAAAATAATTACCAAGTCATCAATTCTGTTTAAAAGGTACATACAACAAAGCCATGGAGACAGGTGGGGCCCCCACCCCCTTAAGATAATAAGTTAATCAGACTGTATATAGGAGTCATGCTATTTGCTTACTATGCAGTGTTTGAATAGCATGGCAGTTTCCAGTTGTTCCTTGAGGCCTCTTTAGCTATGTGTGTATTTAGGGGGCACCCTTGGGGCTCTGCCCTGGGTTCTCTCTAAACCATAGGTATAGAAATGCATATACTGAATATGCATTTGAACAATTCTCATTATCAGCTCTAAGTATACTCTGATTAAAAACACTGCCCATGATAACATTTCACTTTTATGCTAATATGCAATGCCACCTAGTGACTAGAGAAAGATTTAATTTATTAATCTATTACCTAGCTCTCAAATAAATAAGCACATGCTATTGCTCATATATTAAATTCATTTGAAAAGCCAAATCTTCCACACTGGATACTTCCTAATAATAAAACATAATTACTTTGTGAACATTACATATAAAATAGCTTACATTTATACGGTCCTTAATAGTCTATGAAGTGCTTTCCTCACAATGGTTCTATGAAGTAAGTAGCAGAAGTATTTTTATTCTCATTTTAGAGATGAGGAAACTTTTAACTCATAGATTAAAGTGACCTGCCCAAATTCTCTGAGATAAGGCAAAAATTTTGACCTCTAATCACTAAATTTACCTTTTCCTTTAACTAAGCTTCATTGCATAGTTATCTATAGTTGTCTTATGAATTACTCAAGTTCATCTGCTCTAAAGAAAAAAAGACCTGACCCTATTTACAAGAAAGGGATTTAATACATATGGCAAGTAACTTGGAAATACCCTAAATACAGTTACAACCATAACTTTTGTCAATGACAGCTGGAAATCACTAACTAGCAAATGATTCTAAGACAACTGCCTATGAAAAGAAAATGACAGGGGTGGCTAGGTGGCACAGTGAATAGAGCACCAGCCCTGGAGTCAGGAGGACCTGAGTTCAAGTCTGGCCTCAGACACTTAACACAAAAATTAGCTATGTGACCTTGGGCAAGTCACTTAACCCCAATTGCCCTCCAAAAAGCAAAAAAAAGAAAGAAAATAAAAGGACATTTATATAAGTTCAAATTAAAATGTGTGCTGGGCCATTTTATTCGATGTCAAAATACTGTACTGATAAAAAGAACCCATATCTGTTTTATCATCAGAGAAAGGAATATTTAAATAATAATATCATTTACTGTAAATAGGTCTTCGTAAAAGGGGTCAATAGCATTTTTTCCCCCATCAACTGAGCAAACCTGGAGCTGAAGCACCAGGCCAAATTGATATCTCAATATTGGAGATCACAAATGAACAGTTAACGTTATTTTTCTGTCATCCATTTGTTCTAGAACAAGCAATTCAAGAATGAGACACATTCAAAAAATTTAGGTGCAACATCATGACCCTGGGGTCTTAAAAACAGGAATCTGTGAATTTTTAAAAATATATTTTGTTAACTATCTGAATATAATTGGTTTCAACAGAATGTCAAAGGAATTCATGATACAAAAAAAGTAATGGACCTCCTGGGCTACACCAACGAAGCAGAAGTTTTGGTAGGTTCTACCATGCTTTGAGTATGGCCGTTGTAACAGAAGTCTTTCTTATGAGGCCCATTCTAGTTAACTACAGGGAAACAGCATCCGGCAAATCATTCCTTGAAATTCACACCTCCTCTGTACCTTGCTGCCTGGGACCCCTACCTTCCTCTGATTAGAGAGCTCTTCCCAGATCCTCCACCATTTAAATAGGAGTCTCCCAGAGCAGCCATATGGCTATTCTCCACCTGGCTACTTATACCTCATCATCCCCTCCTATCCTTTTTATGCTGTCTCTCCCCACCTCCGTTAAACTGTAAGGTCCTTGAGAGCAAGGACTTGTCTTCTACCATTCTTTGTACCCAAGTCCTTAGTACAGCAGACTTAATATAATTTATTGACTTCACAATAAGGATGGCTACCTGATAATAATGGGAAGGAGGGGGGAGCATGGAAACCCATGAAATAAAAAATTAAGAAGCAAATGAAAATCATCTATCCATAAAACAAATCAAATCACTGGAATAAATGATGAGAAAAATGTTTACTCCTCATCTCTTGCTTTTCCTAAACACCATTAGAGAAGAAAAAGAAATAACATGATTTTTTTCATTCATTTTTAATTTGAGTCAAGGGTCTATGTTATATCTATCTTCCTATCTCTAGAGCCTACAATAGTGCCTTTCATATGACTGGCACTTAATAAATGTTTAATTCACTTCAAAAGGAGCTATAAAAACAAAATTAGAACATAACATTATCACATCACCTCAGTATATAATATAATCTCAGTAGTTAAATTAAGCCTCACAATCACCCTCTGAAAGCAAAAGTTGTATATCCCTTGAGAAACGGAAAGGTAGAAGTGCTCAAGCTTCACATCAGGTAACCATTATTGAGCTAAGAATTAAAGTGCTTTCATTTTCTTTTCTTTTTTAGGTTATGGGACATAAAAAGAGCACTAGACTAGATGCATTTAAAATCCTTCACAATTTTGCCCCAAATATACCTTTTCAGGCTTATGGAACATTATGCCCCTTCACACAGTGTGCATTTCAGCCAAACCACCCTACTGACGATTCTGTTGAAGCAGGATCAACAAAATTAACTTATGCAAAGCTTTCCATTATGTCTGGTCTCTACATTCTCTTTGTTCCCTTCCAATTATGCATATAAGCATATGGTTTTGCTTCTTAGAAATTTTTTTAGCAGTGACTATATCCTTCTGTACTTTGAGGGATATTTACAATCAAAATTACTTTCTGTACACAAACATTTTTGTACATAGCTATATTAATGGGTAATAATTAGGATTACTGTGTATGAGCAGTTTGTTTTATTGCCACCATGGAACCTAAGTAGCATTCCAGAGGAAAAAAGCCCCAAACCACTTCTGTGCTAGACACTCTTTTCTCACTTGAAAGAGCAACTTCTGGTGCTTGCTAGGTAACTGTCATGTATCATTTAAGTGTTGATTGTCCCTTTTGTTTTTCTTCCCTTAGAACTTGCCAACGTCTCCATCTCTTTTCTAACTAACTTCACAGATAAAGTGGCACCTGGAGTCATAGATAAGACCCTCCCCATATTCCCCCTTAGGTAAATCAGGTAACATTCCACTCAATTACTGTACTCAAAAGATACCAAAGGCTATGTATGGAAACAGAGGTAGCAGATACTTTGGAACCACCATTTTGGAAATCGTGGAAAGGAGAATACATCTCTAGCATACCAGATGCATGTTTTTCCCCCACACAGAAAAAAGAAAACTGAGAGGCCATTTATGAAGCTGCTACACCACCCCCCACCCCAATTTGGGAGACTCTAGTTCCCTGCTTTGATCTCCAGTCCTCTTATGGCCTTGACTGTCTGTATAAGACATACTTTAATAACTCCCTCTTTGGACACACAAGTCTGGTGTCAAGGTTTCCTTCCCCCCTTCCCAGGGCTGATGCAGGCTTACTACATAATCATTCATTTGGACAGTCATCTCCAATGATTGTGTAATGAAATGAAGGAATTGAAATGAGTACTAGAATCTGAGTCTCATCCTCATTTTTAAACTTCTCCAACTCAAGGAAGCATCCTTCCAAATGCTGCAGGGAGAGGCCACAAGTTACCTGCCTACAAGACTCTATCTCCCATCTCAGATGCATTCCGAGCCAAGACGTACATTTCTATAAAGAGACATATCCTGATGTCCCAAGTTGTCAGTGTTCTCTTAACTCCCCTCCCCTAAAAGATTTGTAGGGATTTTCTATTTACATTTCTATGTATCTGTTGCTTCTCTTTCAACCACATATACATCCTTCCCAAATCTGAGCTCCTAGAAGGTAGGGCTAATTTTATTTTGGTTTGTGTACCCCAGTCACATTAAAACGAATAAATGGCTCTGGTACTAGTTACACTGTGTAACAATACTGAACATTTGACCTCCTTGGCCCTGAATTTGTAGAACTACATAACTCAGCTGATTATGCCAATTCTCAACATTTTGATGGCTCAGCAGCAACTAAGAATGAGTTGGTGAACCCATTAATTGATAATTTGATGAACCTAATTTAAACAATTTAAAGTGGGCTCACTATTTTCAAAGTAGGAGTTTTCTGAACGTAGATGCAAAACTTGTGTATAAGCTTAGCAAAGACAGATTGGAGTACTCCTTTGTACATGGATGGGAAGTAAAGGTCGAGTGTGAAAATTAATTTAATGAAGATGGATAACAGAAAATGTGTATACGGGTTTATATGTCACACCTCTTTTTGCCAACAGCACTTTTTCCCTAAGCTATGCACACCAGCCAAGTGATGCTTTAATAATTAAGGGCTGATAGCTTGAAACACTTTGTTTACCTACATCTAGGGAAAACTTGATGCGTTTAGCTATTCTGGTTTGAGGAGCTATATAGAAAATGAAAAAAAAAATTGTTATGGGAAGTCACTACAGAATTATCAAGATCCAGCATGCATACTAAAAATTGTTAAGACTCCCATGAGGAAACTTTTCTCTGGTTGATGCCCTGAGAAACACCTGCATTACTTTTAACTACCAGTTGTAGATCTGAAGAGAAAACTACCAGAGCACTCAGACTAAATCAGACAATTACTTAGAGAAGGACCCACTGTTCAACAGAAAGAAGCATAATAGAAAAATAAAAGTTGTCCCTAAAAGTAACCTAGCCTGGAAAGAAACCAAAAACCTATGTAATACAGAAAAACAAATGCCTGTGAGCATACACACACAGTCTGACACTATTACCAGTTCTGGTAAACTTTTTACCCTTCTGCCCAAGAGATTAAATGGAAGCTTAGATGACAGGAAAAAACATGCTATATAACATACTATATGTGTAATTTTCAAAAACCTGTCTTTTAAAGTTGAAATAATTTTTTAGAAGACTTAATGTAGCAGTTTCTGACTATTATTGAAAAGAAAGAAGAGGAGAAGGGGAGGGAAAAGAGGAAAAAGAGTGCCACGCCTACAATATGACCACTTTTTTTTTTGGAGGGCAACTGGAGTTAGGCAACTTGCCCCAAGGTCACATGGCTAGTAAGTGTTAAGTGTCTGAAGTCGTATTTGAACTCAGCTCCTCCTGACTCCAGGGCCAGTGCTCTATTCACTGCGCCAGCCAGCTGCCCCAATATGATCACTTCTAGTCTTGTGCCAGGTATCTTTCGAACATCCAGCAAACAAAAAAGGACACTAAGAAAATAGGGAGTTAACTGAGCAAAGTAATCTAAAATAAGTATAATTTGAAAAAGTAAACCAAAGAATAATTTTAATGACTAGAAAGCACTAGCATGGATTAAGAGGTTGGCTGCTTCAAGAGTGCTTTTAAACTGCTGGTAAGGTTTGATGAGAAGGCAGGGTGATACAATGATATAAAGTAATGGACTTGTAGTCAGGTATACCAGGGCATAAACTGCACCTTTTGCCCTTAGTACCATGTGTGGCCACAGACAAGGCACTTAACCTCTCTGAGGTGATAAAGTGACAAATGATTGTTGTATAAATGATTAATTCAAAATAGCACACAACCTACTAGTTTTCCATTAGATACTGGTCCAAGGATGAGTTACATACACAGAATAAAGGAAGCCCATTCAATGTCTAACTCAGTTTCAGGAGAGTGAAGACTTGTAGATAAGTAGATAAAGGGGGACAGACAGCCTGGGAAAAGACTGAAAGGGAATAAAATCCAAGTCTATAAATCCTAAAAGGTTTGAACAGAGTGCCTTTTCACTAAATCTAACATATTTGAGAAATAGTACACACACCTTTTTTTTTTAAGTTTTATAGTAAATATTGTAAAATATAGTAAATAATACATTGAATAATGTATTATTCTTTTCCGTAAAGATTTATGGAATTCATACCACAAAGAGATGACATGGGGCAATAACATTTTTAATATTTAACAGTAGAATTGTTTTTTTTTTTAAGTTTAAATTCATGGATAATGAAACCCCAAGATCTTGGTACTAATCACTTTTCAATGGACATCTGGTACTTCCCTGACCTGAAACAGAAATCAAGGAAAATAAGCACGCCTTCCCACAAAAAAAGAGGGCACAAAAGAGGCTAAATGGAATCTGACCCAGCGTGATAATCTTGGAATCAAGTTTATAAGAAACAATTCAGTAAAAAGTTCAATTGATATAACTAAAAGTTATCTTAGTGAGTCATTTAAAAGTGTATTTTGAAAGTATTTTGGAAACATCCCAAAGGTGTTAAAAAAAAAAAAATAAAGCAGACCTTAAGACTGAACAGGGGAAAAAAATACAAAGTTCTTTTAACAGATCTGTTAACAGGAAAGATAAACAACTAGTTTATATCTTAAGTATTTTTAAATCATTTTCTTAGTAGATATGATAGTCTACTTTAAAATGTGACATATAAACACTGGCCTTCAATTATATAATTGGCAAAAGGCCAAGAAGAGATAGGTCATGGCTGTCACTTGCTACAGAATATATAGATGGTTATTTTGGCAGGCAAAACTGAATTCAATAACAGTGGTTTGTGTTTTTTTTTCCCCCTTAAGCACCAGAAAGAATTTTTAGTACTGAAAGCTTTAAAGAAGCCTAAAGCACCAAGTTGAGTTTGGAACCAATTATATAATTTACTTAGTTTAATACTAGTATTACATTGTTTCCTCCCAAAGAAACTCAGTAGCACAGCAGTCAGTTTAATCAATTAAAACTCATTTTTGGATAAAAAGATTAAAAGACAGTAGTTAGTTAATCTGAGTTTAGCCTACCTTGGAATCAGGAAGATTCTAGTCCTGCCTAACACAAATTAGCCTTGACTACGACCTCATAGTGTTGTGAGAATCAAATGACATCTTAAACTGGATGTCCCCTAGTCAATGTGTCCAAACAGCTCATTTTCTTTTCTCCAAGCCTTTCTTCCTAACTTCCCTATTTCAATAGAGGACACCACCATCTTCCCAGTCTCCCAAGCTACCCACTCTGTGGCTTCCTGGACTCCTCACTCTCATACCCCAGGTTCAATCAGCTGCAAAGGCCTGTTTCTACCTCCATAATATTTCTCACATGTACTCCCTTTTCTCCTCTGATAGCTCCAACCTCTCTGACAGAAGCAATCATCACTTCATACGTGGACTGGTGCAATAGCCATCAGTAAGCAGATTGATATCCCTGCTTCAAGTCTCTGCCCTCTCTCCAGTCAGCTGTCAAACTGCCTTCCTAAAGGACAGGTCTGACCACATCAGACCCCCATTCAATAAACTCCAGTGACTATTATTTACCTCCAGGACCAAATGCAAAATTTTGTTTAGTTTTTAAAGCCCTTCACAACTTGGTCCCTTACTACTTTTTCAGTTTTCTTACACCTTACCACCCTTCTCAAGTACCACTGATCTTGTGCCATAGGCCTCTTCACATAATACACTTCATCTCCCACTCTGAGCATTTTTAATGACTGTGCCCTGGGCTTGGAAAACTCTCAGCCTCCTAGTTACCCAGGCTTCTTTTAAGTCTCAGCTAAAGACCTACTTTACGTAAGAAGCCTTTTCTAGCCCTTAATGCTAGGGCCTTCCCTCTGAGACTCCCCCCAATTTCCCCTGTATATATCGTGTTTGTCTATAGTTATTTGCATGTTGTCCCTCCCACTAGACTGTGAGCTCCACTTTGTGAGAAGAAAGACTCTCTTTTGCCTTTCTTTTTAACTTCACCATTTTGCATAGTGCCCAGAAAATAGTAGATGCTTAAGCACCTGCAAGGAACACAGTGCTAAAGAAAAACTAGTAGACCCACAAAAGAGAAACACATGCAAAAGGGCTTTAACACTATGTTAATGCTGGCTATTATTAGCTATTATATTAGCAATAAGACCAAAAACATGTCAACAATTCTCAGTGCCATGGGCCAAAATCTCTTTGTTAATAAATTAAAGAGTGGTTGATCTACATTTGAAAAGTGAGTTTTGGCCTGCCACTAAGTTGTCTGGGGTCTGGACCTATACAAATAAAATAAAACAAAACATTTTTAAATATTTTTTTAAGGTAGGTCATTCAATTGTATGTTAAAATATTAGCATCCTACTTCATTAAGCCTGCATTTTAAAACTAAAGACTATCAGTGTAAAACATTAGAAACTTATGACACTGTAAAAGAGAAAAGCATTCATTTAAGTTCAAGCTTTCCATCCTGACATACTGGAAATTAGCAAATTTTTAGTCAAAAAACTTGGGTTCAATTTGGGCTCAGCTATTTACCACCTTGTGATTTTAGAAATATAAATTTAACTCTCTGGGCTTCATTTTCTTCATCTGTAACTTTAGAAAGGGGGAAGGGGTAGCAGGGCATTTAAAATGGTATTTCTGCAGCACAGAACTTTATATTCTTATAAGTTTTTGCTCCTACTATAACTGTCATAATAAGTACAAAAGCAAACATACTTGTTCAGTTGTTTTTCAACTATATCCAACCCTTTGTGACCCCATCGGGGGTTTTCATGGCAGGTACTAGAGCAGTTTGCCATTTTCTTCTCCAGTTCCTTTTTACAGATCAGAAACTGAAGCAAACAGGGTTAAGTGACTTGCCTAGAGTCACACCACTATTAAGTATCTGAGGTCAGATCTGAAATTGGGAAGAATGCAAGTCTTCCTGACTCCAGGCCTGGCACTCTATCCACTGTGTCATAGAGTACTCAACTATTTATATGTGGCAGCTAAGAAACATTAAGCATAATTCATCACAAATCTTCAACTGAAAATCTGCAATGGAAAAGTATAAACTAGAAATAATCTTGGAAAAATATAGTTCAATACATGCTAGTAAATGGGAAGAAAAAACAAAAATAATTTTTACAAATCTTTATTATGTTCAACTTTGGTGCTTGAAAATAATACTAATTACATGGTATTAGTAAATAATTCAGGCACAAAAAAAAATTGGCAAATAAACATACCTACAGGATACTAAATAAAATCCTATGGTAATTTATACCATGCTTACATGCTGAAACAATGATGCAATTCCTTCTGAAATTAAGTTATTGAAAAGAGGACAAACAACTTGATGCAAATTATTCATAAGGCATCCCTAGAAATGTGTCAGGAACCTTATCTTAAAATAGATTCCAGTACAATCTAGGGAGTTATAATTAAGAATATTACCTCTTCTCTATTTAACTAAGACTGGTCAGGGTAAAACAACATCACTAAATAAACAAGATAAAATAATTTTGATGCAGTAGGAAAGAAGCAAGCCATGGGAGTGGATAGCTATCGAGCTTTAAAGCCAAAACGACCATCTCTGGCACCTACTAGTTGTGTGACTGGACTAGTTACAACTTCTCAATGCTATAGGCAACTAGAGTAGACTTAATTATAGAGAAGGGAGAGATCTGATTAGTAGAGTGAATTTCCTCACCAGGGAGCCTCCCCATACCAGTGAATCACTGGTATAGCCACCTGTCACCCCCATGCAAGAAAATAGACAACTTTTAAGGGTTTTATCAGGGTTCAAAAGAAAATATATTGGCTCATTACTAAAATATTGAAGACGATATTTTATTCTGAAAGCAAGATTCAGGAAGTTACTAGTTCTGGGAAACTTAAACACTTAAGTACACTTCCTGTCACAAGAAAAGTTAAAAGTAATGTAATAAAAAGATACCCTCTCCATTCTCAGGGGATACATTCTAGATACAGAAATGTAGAAATCCTGTTGTACAGTCCCAAGCTAAGGCAAAGAGGAATTTATTCATAATAAAAACTTACGAGTAAAAAGGGATTTTTTTCCCCTAACACAAAATGTTTCTACAGATGACAGTGATTCGGTTTTCTTTTAATTCAGAGTTAAGTGACTTACCCAGGGTCACACAGTAAGTGTCTGAGGCTGGATTTTAATATTTTGTTGATTGCTTGATAGAAAGGGAAGGGGCCCTCTCCAGTCGTCCTGATCTGTATCTTGTCACTGGACCCAGAAGGCTCCAGAGGAGAGAGTGAGGCTGGTGACCTTGCACAGCCCTCCCTCACTTAAATCCAATTCACTTGCAAGTCATGGCATCACCTTCCTGATGTCATGATCTTCTTTGAGAACAAAGGACAAACAACAATTCTTCTGATTCAAGAATATGAGAGTACTTTTAATGTGAGAGCACCCCACTTTCAGATAAAAAGCTCTCTCTAACCCATCTTTCAAGCCTCATAGATTCTGACAGGTCTCCAACTGAGTAGAGCTAGTAATCTGCCTTTTAACAGGGGGGGTGTGCCTCAGCTAACTGCCTATCTGCAGCCTGCAAGCAATAACATAAGAAGTCTAGGGGGGATAGTGTTAGGGAAATTAGAGGCAGCTGAACCCATAACGGGCTGGCAGGAGACAACATAAACATTCACAACTTTTCATCCAGAACCCAAAAGCTTTTCTTCTATATGTTTTCTCTTCTAAATGTAGGCCTAATATCTTTCTGTAGTGCATGAAAAAATATTTATGAACAAAAGAGGTGCTATTTTTTTATTTTTGCTACATCAGGTCATCACTTTTCCCAATCACTATACCAAAAGCAGAAAATTTTAAAAGCTTATATCTAAATGGGAGAAGAAAAAACGAGGAGGAGTTGCTAACACAAGTGTTGGTGATATCACGATGAAGGCATCCAAGGCTACACACGTTCTCATCTTGCTAAAATAGAAACTCATTGAAAGATCTGGAGACGGTAACTTAGGCCAAGCATGAAGTCAAGTTAATCCCTAGAATTACAGTACCCATTGAGCCTTAGGTTTGCAAGGCCATCTGTGCCTCCTGTGGATACCACCACTGGTCTGCCAGTTGGGCTTTTATGACAACTTTATTGAAAGGCCTGCTGTTCCTGTTGTTTGGACACCTGTGTCTCCCCAGCTGGAGCAGCTGTAAAAAGTATAGTATACTTGTAAACTTTAACCTATTAGAGATCAAGGGGGCACAAATTTTAGTAATATTTTTGGGACCAAAATGACACTAAAGCAAGGTTACATTGATAGATTTCAAGGGGTAAGTGAACCTGGATGGGGGAAAAGTTGCATCTTTTTTTCAAAGTAATTACTTTCCTTTATTTTTTAAATCCCCCAATTTGTGTGTATTTAAAAATATTATTCATAAAAGATTCTACAGGACTGCCCAAGGGGTCCATGACAAAAAAAAAGGGGGGAGGGTTAAGAACCTCTGCACTAAAAGAGATGCTAAATTCCTTTGATGACTTTTTGGGCAGTAGAAAATATCAGCACTATTACTAAAATAGTCTTTTCCAAACCAGAATACAGATTATTTTCTTTTAAAACTTCCTCCCCTTGAAAGTTTCAAGGTAATAGATTTGAGAGACTGAATTTCTTCCAGATAAGTCTTTCTAATCATCAACCTCTGGCAGTTATTACAATCAATCTAATCACAGAGAACTCAGTTAAAGAGTAATCTGTTTCAACCAAGTCACAATTCCTCTTCAAGACCTCAACAGTGCCTTATGAATCAGGATCCTCACCTTCAGTTTCAAGAACCCTCATCGGGCCACTCTAGACTTAACCCACTTCATTTCCTCTACTCACCCTTCTAGCTTCACTCCACCGCACTTAGGCAAACCCACTCATCCACAGTTCCATCATCCCACTGCCTTCCCTAATGCCTTCTTGCCCAAGGCAACTAATTTCCCCTCCAATCCCCAGCTGCAGGCACATTAGCCTCACATCTCTTAAATCTCCAAAAGTCCATCAAGTTTTTGTTCTCTCTGCAATTCAAAAAGTTGTGGAAATGTCACCTTCTTCGGCAGTTTCCCAACTTCCTGTAAGCAGTGCAGTGATTTATTCCTGCCCCCACCTTTTCTGATTAATTAACTAATACATCTCACCTCTCCACAACTCCCCCACACTAATTTACACTAATTGTACTAATGTACATAGAATCATAGAGTATAAGAGGTAAGGAGAACCACCTTAAAGACCATCTAGTTCACAGAATGGAAAATTCTGCTCTGAATCTAGGAGACAGCCAGCAAATTTGGGAAATTATAATTTTGTTCATCAGCTTTGAAGGAAATTAAAGCAAAAGGAAGCAAAAAAAGGGAACATTTTGTCTTAGGATATTGGTTTTCAACATCAGATCAGGCTCAAAAACAGTGCTAAACAAGTCTAGCTGGAGTACCTCTTACTTCTCCAAGTTATAGTAAGTTATGAAAGTGGATGAGGGTAAAGAAGAATACTTCTATTATTTCAAGTATAATTTCAAAGCTGTTAGATTACCATGGTGACTCATTTTATTGAAGAGGAAACTAAGGCAGAGAGACTGACTAGGCTCCTTGCCCAAAGTTGCACAGCAGCAAAACCAGACTGGAAGCCAGGTCTCCTGACTAACAGTACTGTGCTGCTAATGATAACAATTAATAATGATGACGATGACAGTAACAACATTTATAGAGTGCTTTAGTATGTGTCAAGCACTTCAGAAAAATTTTCTCAGGGCAGCTAGGTGGCAGCAGTAAATAGAGCACCAACCCTAAAGAGATGAGGACCTGAATTCAAATCCAACCTTAGACACTTGACATGTTCTAGCTGTGTAACCTTGGAAAAGTCACTTAATCCCAATTGCCTTGCCTTCCCCCTTAAAAAAAGAAAAAGGGAAATATTTTCTCATTTGACCCTCATAAGAACTCTGGAAGGTAGATGCTATGTATACGTAGGGGTCACATACCATACTGAAATACTTACTCATTTTTTTTAAAAAAAAAGTATGTTTACTGATCAGATATAGTATTCAAAAGATGAAATGCAAATTATCAATAGGCATATTTCTTAAAAGCTCCAATGAGGAGAGAAATTCAAATTAAAACAATTGTAGTTTCACCATACACCCAAGTAAACTAGCCAAGATGACAAAAAGAGTTAATGTTGGAAGAACTATGAGAAGTCAAGCACATTAATACACTATTAATCAAAAGGTGAGACACAGGGATGGGGATGAGCAACACCTGGGCCAAATATGGCTTGATCTCAAAGTGAGTTGGGGGAGCAATCTTTGCCGTCTTCCAGAAGACTGAGCAAGGGCTAAGTTGTAAAGAAATCTAAATGCCAAATAATAGTTTATATTTGATTCTAGTGGTAATAGAGAACTTAAAGTTTATTGAGTAAGGAAGTTGACATGATTAGACCTGTACTTCAGGAAAATCACAAAAAGCACTAGTCTATACAAGGAAAATGGGACTGCAGTAAGGAGAAGAAGACGACTTAGTGCAACAGTCCAAGTCTAAAATGGGGTGAAGGCTGTGTGAGTAGACAGGAGGGGACAACCCCAAGAAATGCTATGGAGCTAAAAATAACAAGCCTTTTCTAGCTGCACAATTAATATGTTCTGGCTATGCATTGGCATTTGCACTCAAATATGTCTTTGATGATATTTATCAGTAAATTATTCATTTCAGTGTCTGAGTTGCCATGGCCAAAGAATTCTCTGTCAAGTAGTCAGCCTACCTTCCAATTCCCAACCATCCCCACCCCCAGACTTATTTAAGCTCAGAAATAAGTATTTTACTGCCTTCATCAAAGGTTGTTTATCTAATATCTAATGAAGCAGTTAAACCCGGCAAAGGCCCTGAGTGCAAATGGGAAAATGTCACTTAACCCAACTTTTGGTGGGCTAAGGACCCCTTCCCTCCACCTCCCCCACAAGAGCAGCTATATAAATTACTAGGTTAAAACTGAAAGTCTAATATGGTGCCACTCTGCCGGTAAGTGATGGACAATAGCTAGTTCAAAAGTAAGAGTTGCACTTTAAGACTATCCCAATACAGCAACAAGGAAAAACATTAGTGTGCTTTCCTAATTTAAATCCTTTCATTTCCACTGTCTCCAATTCTTTGAATTACATTTCCTTGCCTTTTATCTCATTATATATCTCATGTAAAAACAAACGTCCAATTTTTTCTACTAGAGACACCCACTTAATTTTAATTGTCACATTACTTATAATCAAAGAAATACAGGGTAAAGGGCACTCTTCTAGAGTCAGGGAACCAATATTCTTGTCTATAAGAGCCCTTACTCATGGGACTATAATTCACATAGTATAAAATGCCCTTCATAATTTAGATTCCCCCCCCCCAGAAAAATGCGATGTCTTTTTCCCTGATGATCCCATTTTCACCATCTAACTGCAATTCCTAGAGGACAGGAACTCTATATAAAATTAACTGTCATTTATATAGGGTGTCCCCAAAGTCTTCAGGCTGCTCTGAGATGCCTAGATGAACAGAAAAAAAAAAAAGACATCACATTTTTGGGGGGAAAATCCAAATGATGAAGGGCAGGGATGGCATTAAATCCCATAAGACCCCAGAAAGATAGGTACTACAGATATAATTACTCTCATTTTAATGGAGAAGAAGCTACAGCTTGCTCAGATTAACTTGGCCCTGATCCCCTTAGCTATTAAGTGTCAGGAGTAGGATTTGAACTCAAAGTTTTTTGACTCCATGACTTCATGTACAATAAATGTTAAAAGAGTAAAGAGGAGAAATCAATTCAATCTGAGGTGGTCAGGAAAAGGAATATCAGTTGAACCATTAAGAATGGGCAGCACTTGGACAGCGGGTGAAGGGCTGGAATGGAGAGGAGGAGGAGGAAGGGATTCCGACAAAATCACAGAAGCAGCAAAGTACACAAGGTGTGCTCAAGGTACCATGAGTGGGCTGGTTTGGCTGGAACAGAAGATTCTTATACAATGGGATAAACTGCAGATAAGGCTAGAAACACAGATGGGGCCAGAGGGTAGAAGGACTTGATGAATAGCCCTCAGGGTTTCTGAGCCAGAAAAATGGCATGATCAAAGCTATATTTTGGGGAAGATTAATTCAGCAACAGTGATAAAAATCACAGATCTAGACCAAAAAGAAACTGGCAGCATTGTAAGGGGAAAATGGGCACTGGGACAAATCAGAAGTGGGAAGACCAGTAAGATGACTATTTTAATAGACAAAGTTTGTAAAGTGAAGAACCTGATTGACTTTGCAATGCATTACAATGAATGGATTTGGGGGGCAACACAGAGCTCTCTCCCCTCTCCTCCTTCTGCACCTCTTCTTTGGAGGTGGCCGTGATGCAGAATAATACAACAGCAGAAAATCCAGCGTAAGAAGCAGGTTTCCAGAGGGACTAGTAATGTTACTTACACAGAAGCCATCATGAATCTGATAATCAAGGTATGATGGCACATAATTTTTTCATTTACCTTTGCTGCTTCTCCTCTAGACAAGAATCTTATGATTTTAAGCACCTGTTGGTTGTTACTATTGTTGTATAACCTTCTACACTAAGTTCAATCTTACTGTACTGATTGCAATACCAACCCTGATTTTTAAGAAAATAAAAATATTGTAAACCTGAATATGACTTCCCATAAAACAAGAGAGAAGCCAAACTTATAACAAGTCAATGGAAATGCTGGCCAACCATTTTTTGAGTAAGCTGAGAATGAGAATGGATCAAGGACTTTGGCAAAAAGAAAAGGAAGAGGAGGAGGAATAAGAATGGAAGGAAGGAAGGAAGGAAGGAAGGAAGGAAGGAAGGAAGGAAGGAAAGAAAGAAAGAAAGAAAGAAAGAAAGAAAGAAAGAAAGAAAGAAAGAAAGAAAGAAAGAAAGAAAGAAAGAAAGAAAGGTGAGGAAGAGAGAAGAGTCAAACTACATCTATTAAATCACTATTGATTAGAGAAATGCAAATTAAAACAACTCTGAGATACCACATCTCTCCAGTCAGATTGGCTAAGATGACAAAACAAGAAAATGACAAATGCTGGAGAGGATGTGGGCAAATTGGAACACTAATGCATTGCTGGTGGAGTTGTGCTTATCCAACCATTCTGGAGAGCAATCTGGAACTATGCCCAAAGGACTATAAATAATTTCATACCCTTTGACCCAGCAATACCACTTTCTAGGGTTATATCCCAAAGAGATCATAGAAATGGGAGGAAGACCCAAATGTACCAAAATATTTATAGCAGCTCTTTTCGTGGTTGCAAAGAATTGGAAATTAAAGGGGTGCCCATCAATTGGGGAACGGCTAAACAAGTTGTGGTATATGAATGTAATGGAACATTACTGTGCTATAAGAAACGAGGAGGAGACGGATTTCATATTTACCTGGAGAGACTTATACAAACTGATGCTGAGTGAGAAGAGTAGAATCAGAACAAATTTATATACAATCACAGACACATTATATGTGTGATGACCAACTATGACAGACTGGTTTCTTTTCAGCAATGCAGTGATATAAGTCAATCCCAAAAGACTCATGAAAGAGAGAAATTCGACATCCAGAGATATAACTAGAAAGAACTGAGCCTGAATCCTGATAGAAGCAAACTAATTGATCTTTTTCTTTTCATTGTTTGGTTTTATTTCTTCTTTATCATTTTCCATCCCACCTAGTACAATACGCCTTTGTAATTGGACTAATGTCTAATATGAGTATATTTGTAGATCCTATACTGGACTATATGTTGTCATGGGGGTGGAGGGAGGGAAGTAAAGGAAATTTGAAAATCAAGGAACTATGGAATTGAATCTTGTTAACTGAAACTAAACTAATAAATAAATTTAAAAAAAAAAAGAAATATTAAAAGGAGTGGCTAGGTGGCACAGTGAATAGAGCACCGGCCCTGGAGTCAGGAGGACTTGAGTTCAATTAGGCCTCAGACACTTAACACAAAAACTAGATGTGTGACCTCGGGCAAGTCACTTAACCCCAATTGCCCTCCCAAAAAAAGGCAAAAAAAAAAAAAAAGAAATATTAAAGAAAAGCAAACAGCAGAGACAAGATAAAAGTTAGGAAGAGAGAGAGAAAACTAGAATTCCAAATTGTAAAGGAATAGTAATAGAGGTGATCCTAATGCAACTGAAAAGCTATGAAAAAATTAACCTAGAGAAGACAACTTCCTAACTCACAAGCATGTCAAAAGGTGACCCTTATAAATAAGAATTTATAATAGAAAGGAAGTGAAAAATCCAGATTACAATGGATGAAATAACTACAGAGCATAAAAATGAAGACAGTAGTTGTAAAAGAGTCACTTCATCTGGAGATAAAGAGAATGTTGAATGACAGAAATATTTTTTAATAAATTCCAATTAATTATTAAAAGTAAAATAATTTTAACAGACTTCTTTCAATTGTCTGGGAAGCAGGAAGAGGTTAATAAAGTGGGAAAGAGGTTAAAGATAAGGACAACAGAATAAACATTTCAAAATCTGATTCTGGCAGCTTACATGAAAAAATATTGTGTAGAGATAGTTTTTTCTACAGGTAAAAGCCACTAATGAAGAGCTCAAATGAATCTAAACATAAACACATGCCTCCACATATGTATGTGTTTTTCATTTCCCATGGGATTCCAGAGTTTAAGAGGGTATGAAAAATAAGAAACATAGCATGGGGAAGAAAATATAAGTTATGTATATAAAAAATTGTGTAAGAATCAAAATCCTTTCAGTTTTGGTAAGCATAATGCTATATGTTATATACATACAATATTCTGACATTAATAAAATAAGTATTTCCAAATTTCTTGTTACAATCCTAAAAAAAATTTTCATTACAGAATCATGACTACTGTTGCAATACTGTACTAGACATAGATGAAGGCCTATATTAGACTGAGATTATATGACTGCTCCACACTATCAAAGTATTTGGGTTCCATTTTTGTGACAAATTAATTTTATTCCAATAAGAGACCTTGCCTTCTACTTTCATCTGTTGCCTAACTTTAACATAAAACAGACTTATAGTTCTAATGAAGATATTCAAATTATTCAGTGCTAAAATCTTATGAACACCCTGACAAGAGAGGAGGAAACATACTAGATGAATAGGATGCATGTAAATGGCAGCTTCAGAAAATGTTCACCTCTCCCACCAGGTGCAGGGCCTACGGTAAGTTTAACAGGTGTAGGTAGTAGCTACAGTGTTTTGCTACCCAATATTCTATTTTACTTTTTATGCTTCTATGTTTTCCTAAAGCACATCATTTAAAAGTTCAGAGTTAGAAAGGACCTTAGTAGTCTAGTTCAGGGCTTCTTAAGCTTTTTCCACTCTCAACCCCTTCAGCACTTCTTAAACTACAGGAAGAGACCCCACTCTAGTCCAGCCCCTGTCCACTGATGGAAGTTAAGTGAACAGCTGTTGGCAATGAGTCTGGAGTCAGGAAGACCTAAATTCAAATATAGCCGCAGACACTTACTGGTTGTGTCACCCTGGGCAAGTCACTTAAACTCCATTTGCCTCAGTTTCCTCAACTGCAAAATGGTACCTATCCCACTAAATAGTGAGAATCAAATGAGATATTTGTAAACGTGCTTAGCCCAGTTCCCAGCACACAGCAGGTGTAATAAAACTGCTTATTCCCTTCCCCTTCCTTCTAACTTAAGATCTTATAGTAAGTAGTATGGTTAAGTAATACAACCTGAATCACAACTCAAGTCTTTGGTCTCCAAATCCATCCTTCTTTTCACTACACAGTGAATCTTGGCAGGAAGATAAAAATCACTCTCCTTTAACTTAGTTTAGGTTGGGGAAAAGAATATTTGGCATACAAATTTCCTAGCAGTTCAAGGTTTCTGGAGATGTATGTTGGGGGGTGGGGAGGTGGGGGAGAGTAAAATTAATCTCCCTTAAAATGACTATGGGGGCAGCTAGGTAGTGCAGTGAATAGAACACAGGCCCTGGTGTCAGGAGGACCTAAGCTCAAATCCAGCCTCAGACACTTAATGCAAAACTAGCTGTGTGACCTTGGGCAAGTCACTTAACCCCAATTGCCGCCTTCCCCCCTCCAAAAAAAAAAGTAAATGGAAGCAAACAGCAACAAATGAAAAATGATCCTCAAAAATAAACATGAAATATGAATAAAGTCACAAAAAAGCTCAAGTTCTACAGGGCCTTCCATTTCGTAAAAGTAAATAATCTGAGGAGACTTTTGAAAGCACTTGCATGTGAGTATATACATACATACACACACACCACACAGTCTTCTGAGATCACTTCTCTTGGGTTCCTGAAATAGATGAATCCCCTGACCTACTGCAATTTAATGTGTAAAATATCCATTTATAAATGGCCTAAAAGATTGTAAAAGGTAAAACTAACTACAATTATCACCCTGAGAAAATGAATAAATGATGTTTATAAAAAGTCAGGGATGTTAGAGGTTAAGAAAGGATCAAAAAAGATGATTTATAAGTAAAGAAAAACAAAATAAAAAGTAAATCAATTCATGTTTCCCTAGGCCTTTCTTTCATTCAGACCAAACGATGTGAAGCTATGCTCCCAAAAAGTAATTTCAGACTAGAGATGTCTTTATTTTCCCTCAGACAAACTGGAAGTTAAACAGGATGACAAAGTATATTTGCTCTGGGATAGTGAAGGAACAAAGAAACTTCTGAATGGCATTACTGGTACATCTGGCCTGAAATACCTCCCAAATACAGAAGCAGACAAGATCCCAGAAAATGAATTATCACAATCCTATCCAAAGGTTTTATAACTAACCATAAAATTAAAACACTAGGCGTACACACAAAGGACCAAGTTGAAACAAGACCAGGATTAAAATGTCTTTAAAAACAAATTATACTCCACACAGATACTATTCTTCAGGCTACATATGCTCACTGCCATCAGAGGCATCACCATCATGACACAAATAGACATAAAAAGGAGCAACTCATGAGTGTTCACCTCTTTTTGTAAAAGTTATGGATTGTCAGCATATATATAATTTCAATGCTTTTCATTTTTTCTCTTCAATGCTCTACTTTTGTGAGAGTGCAGATACAACAGATTAAAGATTAAAGACAACATAGTCATTTGAATCTACAATACCACCAACCAACCTTTCAAATTATTTCCACCAATCTAAAAGGCATCATATAACCCGGACAGTTCATTCTGGAATATATTAGGAGTATTTTGCTAAGTGGACCAGTGAGCTAATGTACTAAATGTGCTAAAGTACCAAATGCACTAAAGAAAACAACTTATACATATTAAAATAATAATAGCTCATGTTTACATAGCACCCTAGGAAAATCTCATCTCCACATTTTAGGAAAAAAAAAACAAGAGTATTTCAAATTTTTAAAATGATCTGAAATCAGCATGAAAGACAGTACAAGAATTGCCACCAGGTTAGAAAGATAGGTAAAGTAGAAAAGTGTATGTATATGTCTATGTTTCAAGGCATAACCTTAAACTCCAGAAAATCCCAGATGATTAAGTGGTTTTTCCCTAAAATATATTCTTAATCTCTAGGAGTTTCCAATTCTTTCAAGCAATTTACAAACAAACTTCAGAACACCTCAGGGAGAAAAGTAAAGATAGATAAAATTTTGCTAGACATTATTTGTCCAAGACAGGTCAGTCATGTCTAATGAATGTAAGGCACCAAAGTTCTCAATACCACACCAAAATACTCCCCCAAATATAGACAACATGTCACAATCTGGGTTAGAAGAGTTCTCCGATCATGTTAACTGAAATCCTGTCTTCAATATGCAAGACAACCAGTCCTGGGTTGGAAGACTTAGGGGCCCATTTGGGAGCCTTGTTCTAACCTGCAGTCCCCCAGGTTTCACGATTCTCTTCTGTTCCACCCTCCAAAGCAAAAGCATTTCATCTATAACTCTTATTATGGTTGCATTACTTGTTGTCTCAATCTTATCTCACATATTTGAAATTGTACTTATATACTATTTTATACTTTTAAAAGTACTTTTACATTTTACATTTATCCTTTCATCTGAAACTCACCACTACCCTATGAGGTAGATTAGTTATATATACGATTGAAAACTTTACAGAAAGGTACACAGAAGAATTGCCAGGCCTTAGTATATTCTTCCAAGTAGTCTACTGCCAAAAGGGAGTCCCCACATAGTATGCACCATGCTAGAGGAGTCAGCCTCAGAATGTTAGGTATTATCCCAGCTTTGCTTGGTAACCAATTGTAATTCTGTCACTCACAAGTGTATCCAAATAACTTTTCATATATTTTAAATATCACCTTTTTGAGAAATAAGCTCCACTAAATTTATTACTAACGATGGTAAATATCATTTCCTTTTACTGGTATCAAACTTAAATTGACAAAATCACAAGTACTGCACTCGTGTGCACCCCCCCCCACACACACACACCCCTCTAGTATTTTTAGGGACTGAATTTGATGTTCACCAAACATACCACAGTCACAATGTTAGAGATTTCATTTAGGTTTTCTCAGTCTTCCTTTGAAGACCTTAGATTTCAATTTCCTCATAAATGGGTCTCCCCTTCTCTACTTTCTCCAATACTTTTAAATTCTCTTTAGCCTTTATGAGAACCTTGAGGGGGTGATTCTGAAATGAAAAGCTGTTTATGGTTAATGAAACTAACACCCATCCAAGGTGACCCTCCACCACTCCTCCAATTCCTTCCCTCAGATATCACTTCCCATTTACCATCTCCACCATTAGAACATGAACTCCAAGAGGGCAGGGAACTTTGTTTGGCCTTTCTTCATGTCCCTAGTATTTATGGCAGTGTTTCAAACATGGTAAGCCCTGAAGGAATGTTTTTTGGCTGAAGGACCGAGAGTTCTTGAAAACTAGAGATGGAAAAAAAATAAAAACAAACAACACCTTTTGCTTTTCTACTGACAATACTAAGACTTCAATCAGGAAAGAATTGACTTCAAACCCTTCCTGGTCATTTATGAGCTCTATGACTTCGTAAAATAATTGAAGCACTACCTCACAGGGGCGTTGTGAGGCTCTTGTAAGATTATGTGTGTGCATTAAAGCATTATGTAAATGTCAATGTTATTATTATTTCTTTTCTCTTGCAAACCAACACGGCACATAGCCAAGAGAGACATACCCTTAGCACAGATGAAAGGCTGGGCTAAAACCCTTTGTGTATTTTAGAGGCTTTCTTTTCCCAGGTTACAAGTGGTCAGTTAATTTTGGGGGACGGAGAAACTATATTAGTCTTTATGAAATCCTACAAATACCTTTTGATTTTATTATTGAATCAAAAATACTTGGAAATGCAGACAGAATGGGCTTTATCCATAAAGACCACAGCCCTGCACCTAACCATGAAAGAACATTTCTCAGCTATCTGAACTCTGTGTTCCAATCCACATTCAGGGGAAAAAAGCAGCATGCATTTTGACCACAAGATGTTACTAATGATTAAAACACAAAACAAAAATCTCAAACTACCGAAGTCTGGCATTTGATGAAAAAGCATAATAAACCTCAATAAAAATATGAACTCAAAGGAAAAATGAACTATCTAAGGTTCCATCAAGGAGGAAAAAGGATTATTTAAAGAAGTCTGTGATTAGGCCATCAAAATAGTTAACAAATACAATTTTAAACTAACAGCATGATAGCAAAAAAAGGGCAATAATCTTGAAATTTAAAAAACAAACCAGAGTTAGTCATTAAGAGTCAGGCATAACAAGAAAAAAAGTACATACAATAAAGCAGTAAAATACACTATTCCAGTATTAGTTAACCATCAGTGTTAAACTATGTCGCCCTAAAATGGTCACATTAATTTAGCAATGACAAACTTCAACAGGTGCATGGAACAGTCATGCCTAAGGCTTTACATATGAAATGAAACATACATATCTCGAGTAACAAATGTTCTCTAGTCTGCAAGGGTAAAGAGAAAGACAAGATGCTATCTCTGAAGAAGGGATAAGAGAGCATATTCTCTGCTGGTAATCAGACATAGAGATGTTAACAGATAAAAAGGTCGTGCAAATATCCCCCTCTTTTTCTTCACCAAAGTATAGTATCTAGGAATAGCTTAATGGCAAAAGAATCAAGCCTGTTCCTTTCAGGTTTTAATAACAAACAACAAAAGAAGAACACCCTACTTTATCAAAATAGTAAGAAAAAGTAACCATTTTTCATTCTTTTTATAGGATGCCAGGACCCTCTGTACCCTTTGTTCTGAGCATCAGAACGCTAAAAGGAAAGTTTTCCATAGTCCTACTTGACAAAAAGCCTTAGGGAGGAGCGGCTAGGTGGTGCAGTGAGTAGAGCGTCGGCCCTGAAGTCAGAAGGACCTGGGTTCAGATCTGGCCTCAGACACATAACACACACAAACAAAAACCTAGCCGTGTGACCTTGGGCAAGTTACTTAACCCCAATTGCCCTCCAAAAGGCCAAAAAAAAAAAAAAAGACTTAGGGAGAAAGGAAATGGCTAGTGACTATATTGCTCTGTAAGATTAAGAGGAAAAGTTCTTCCAGATCTTAAAAGTTCCTGAAAATCTTCAAGCAGAACTAGAGCAGGCCACCAATTTTGTTGTCACTGGAAAGAGACAATTCAACAAATATTTATTGAGTGTCTAATACGTTCAAGGTCTTCACTATGTTAGGTACTGGAATTAATTTGGGGGTTTTAAATAGCAATGAATTAGTGAAGTTAACAACATTACTTAAAGAGAACAGAGCGTCTTATCTGCTGATTGACTCAATTTTATTCAGCTCAAATTTTTTTTAATAACAAAAATCTCAAGTATTTTTTGCAACTGTTTTCATTTGTATTCAAGGGGTAGTTCTTGGTCATGTTAAGCAATATTAATTTCTTACTGTTATCCTTACACATTTGGCAAATAAAAGTTTTAAAGCTTAATTTTATGATCATCACTTTCCTGTTTGTAAGAATGGAGAAGCTTAATTTATACTCATCAAATCCTACCAGATAGGTAAAATTCTCTTCTAACTATTATCATATTTTAAATAATTATTTTAGTGAATATTTATGGCCTAGAGAGCCTGAAAAACGAAGACTGCTACATACAGAGGAGTAAATAATTACTGAATAAAACCATTATGTTCAGCATGATGATGGGTAAAAAAAAAAAAACAACACATAATAAAGGATGTAGGGCTTTCACCAAAGCAAGGCAACGAGTATAATCTCTCTCCTTTACATGTAGTTTCCATGTCTATGGCAGCCTGATGAACTGAAAATTCCAAGAAATACAATTATTTGAGTTTAAAATTATTTTATGCTAACCACATACTATTAAAAAAATCTCCAAGATAAGAGGCAAGATGATATATTGTGAAAGAGGCCATAGAATTGAGTAAGAGGGCCTGGGTTGCAATCTTGGCTCTGCCATAGCGCCTCAGTTTCCTCCTTTACAAAAGAAAGTTGAACTGGACAATCTTTTTTCACCACTGTCTGGTGAACCAATGACCAAGTCTTCAATAAAATTAATTCGTATCATAACTAAGTTTATACTTAAATGTATTCATAAGTTCATCAAAAAGTTCCCTCCAACCAAATTTATATCCCATTTTGAACCAATAAAAAGAACTACCCTGTGACTTTCAGCAAATGAATTAATTTCTCAGTCTTAAATTTCCTCAAGGGTAAAATAAGGAACTGCATTAGAGGCCCACAAAGATAACTTTCTACCAAGCAATCAACAGACATTAAGATCCAGCCTCAGACACTTCCTAGCTGTGAGATCCTGGGCAAGTCCCTTAACTGTATCAGTTTTTTCATCTATAAAATGAGTTGGAGAAGGAAATAGCAAACCACTCCAGTATCTTTGCCAAGAAAATCCCAAATGGTCTAACCCAACTGAACAACTCAACAACAACAATGTTCTGAGAACTGTAATTGAGATTCTACAATTCAATGTAAAGACCACACAACTTGAACCTGGCTCAAAGTTATCAACAATAGCAATGTGAATAAATACAATTAAGACCTAATTAGAAAAAAAAGAGAAGAAAATGCAGTCTGTCCAACTAAACTGCATGCTGAACTATACTGCAGCAGAGGGGGAAAGAAGGAAAGAAAATCAATTGTATTCAATCACCAAAAAGAGAGTTCCTTTCAGGTCCCATGTGAAACCCCTTTTTCAGAGGTTCATTCTGAATCACTGAGAAAAAGCCCACCGAGACTAAGGTGTGGCAGTTAAGACAGTCTTTAGGCAGCATTTGGACTTAATAGGAAATAAAATCAATCTCTTACTGATAGGCAAGGAGAGCCAGTCAGAGCTTGGCAAGCCCATTGGAGTTTTAATTGTTTCTTCATCAGAAGAACCAGGGCTATTTGCAAATCATCTATTAAAGTAACTGCTTTCAGATCTTTCAAGTATACCCATCTTTAACATTATAATCAGATGCTGTGAATCAGTCATGTCATTCTGATGTCAAGTAACTGGCTACTTAAGAATATCCATGTTCATTCAAACACTGGTATGAAAAGTTCCACTCAGTGATAGATTAAGAAACTTAAGAAGAAAAAAGGTACATTCCTGTCACTTTTCCATTTTTTAAACAAGTTTAATTTAGGGTTCAATTATACACACCATTCCACACATCTGCCATGTTACAAGGCTGCCAGGGTTGAGGTATGCTTTGATTATCCTTTTTTGCCCCAGACTGGCCCTGTGATTTCAATGGCAGGAAACTCTTTCAATGAATGCAGACTGGTGCCCCGCTCAGCAGCTTACGGTCTTAGCGTCCTGGAGTGCTGAGAAGTTAAATGATTTAGTCAGGGTCACATAGCCAGTATGTGGTAGAGACAGAATGTGAACCCTTATCTTCTTGATTCTGTGGCATCAAGGTCAAACACCACACTAATTCACTAATACCACACTAATTCAAGGTCATCTGCCAGATCCCAGAAGTGTCTCTGCTGAAAATTAAATATTCTAAATATACTGTAAATGCTCAAGGTTAAGTATGGTTTTATAATGCCTAAACCATCTAAAATACTTTTAATCTTATACTAGGTACTCATCAAATACCTGTTTATTGACACTGCTATGCCACAAATACCACTATTTTTTTACTGAATGCATTACAAGTACAAGAATTTAATATCATAATTGGACTTTCACAGGTTAGACTCTTCCTAAAATAGTCATCAATGTGTATGTCTTGAATAGAAGTGTTTTATAACAAATTTGGGAAATATAATATAACCTTATCTAAAAAATGACAGAATCATTATCAAGAAAATATCTAAATCCTCCTTCTGTCCCTAAATATATTGGGATATTTATGCTATAGGTTCAAATGTGATATGTAAATTAGACAAGAATTATTAAATATTATGTACTGTTATTAAGCAATTTTGGGCTGTTTTCTTTGATCACAATAACTGTAATTATGAAACAGAGAGAAACATTTGGAGCACAGAAAGAACCTCTTTATCATATCTTCGTATCACTCAGGGAAACAAAAATAATTTTCATATATGAAAATCATTTAAAATATCACACTTAAGTCAATAATAAATCTATTGTAGAATACCTGAATGAAGGGATTATACAAAAGCTGTATAACTTAATTAAGAAACTTTTATTAAACATGATCAGAGATGTAAGGAAATAGCCCTTTTGGGGAGATGATTTTGTTCAGCTAGTTTTAAAAAAATTTTTATATAATTTTCTCATTTGATTCAAATGTGTGTAGAATGTATATGGATTCAAAATTTCATTCCTTGGGGGAGAAACTTATTTAAATTATTAAGAAACAAACAATATAATACAATGGCTACAGGGGTTTGTCTTACGAGTCAGGAACACGTGGGTTCAATTCCTGCTTGGCATACATTAGGTATAAGACTATATGCCAAGTCCTAACTTCTCCATAACCATGAGAAAACTCTCTAAGCCTGTAAATTGCACATCTGCATTAGTGGCTGGAGTTTTCCAAACTGATGAAATCATAAGCCTGGACAAAAACAAAGGACACTGCACTGGCAACATACCTTTGGATTAACTCAACACACCAAAATGTGGCACAGAGAATTTTATGATTTAGAGGAAAGCTCTTTTGAGGTCACTGAGCACAAACCCCTTATTTTTATAAAGGAAGACACAGATTCAGAGGGATTAAGTTTCTTGCCCAGAATCACATAGGTAGTAGTAAATGGCAAATCTAAGACATAACCCAACCCCATATTCAGCCCTCTCTCCCATTTACCAGGTTGTCTCCCCACAATGCAACTCTGCCAAAGCCCCCTGAATCTCTCTCCTCCAAAAACCAAATATGCCAACTAAACCACTAAGTATCTAAGTCTACTGTTTGGAGAAATGTAGCCTTTTAAAAAATTGTTGACCTATGATACCCTGAAATTCTACAAATAATAGTTTTGGCACTGAAAGTGAAGAAGAATCCAGGAGTTTATTATATATTTATTTGAACATTCACATATCAGACACGACCTTAAAAAAATGTATTCTCTTTCCTAAATGGGCACATTCTAGAAGTGATGATCCAATAAGCATAGGTATGCTCTTCAATTTTCCCCAGAAACATATTTAAATACTTAAGAGTCATCTATTGATCAGTATGGGCAATCTATGGAAACAGTCTGCAATCCCTTCATACCTGATGAGTGACTGAGTTTCTGGGGCCAAAAGAAGTCATCACCTAGTAACAAACTTTCTGGTAATGAGCCTCTCTGAACTTGGCTCTTGGACAAAAGATATAGACCAAAGCCTGGCCCACAATCGAAGCCTTTCCAGCTTGACAGGACCTACCAGAGCTTAGGTTCTGCTGGCAAAACTTTCAAAAACCCAGGATCACACATCTATCTATGCTTCAATAAGGCACAGTAGGGAGAGGGTGCATGTACAACTAATCAGTACAAACCCAAATATATAAATGTGTAATATACGTACTTATGTTTGTGTATTACTTCTTTGCCAACCAGAGATTTACCCATTAAAAGAATGGGGGGGAAGACCACAGAAATAGTTCATAGTTTGCATTATTAAACATACACTTGAGTTTGTGATGTGAAAGCAGAGTTTAGGAAACCTGTTCCTTTACACAAGCAAGCACATTAGTTAATTTCACCATTTTACTAGTATAATAATTAAAAGTGAAGTAGTAATTTCATTTTCTTGAAAGAGCCCTAATCGAGAGTGAGGGAGAGAGAGAGAGAGGGGGAGGAGGAGGGAGAGAGAGAGAGAGGAGGAGGGAGGGAGAGAGAGAGGGAGAGAGAGAGAGAGAGAGAGAGAGAGAGAGAGAGAGAGAGAGAGAGTGAGAGAGTCAAAAGATCAATGAACCCTGCTCCTGCTCTCTCTAAAATAACTCTCAGTGGACTTTTGGACATATTTCTGAGTTTATCAAGTCAGATATATTTCTTAACTATTTTAACACCTAACTATTGCTGAAGGGCATGCATGTCATACTCCTACATTATACAAAGAAAACACTCAAATTAGTTTATATCATTAGCAGATGGTAAGAATATTTTTTGGAAATTTCTGACTTACCCTGTCATTTTGAAATCCTTAAATGGCTGGAACCAACAGATCATTGATAGGCAGATAGACAGACAGACAGATAAAGATATCTTTTTTTCTTAGTAAAAAGAAAAAAATAACAAAGCCAATTCTAGAAACTGTAACTCTTCTAACAATCCATCTACAGATACCATAGAATATTAGATAAAAGAGTCAATACCATGGCTACAATTTTTCCTATAAAGTTACATTCCAAATTCTGACATAAGGCTGCCTAATTCAAAATGAGTCTGTGTACTCACTTTACAAAAAAAAAAAAAGGATGCCTTTTCAGTTCACCTGAAATGTAAAGCTTATGTGCTGAAAAGAGATAATTCATACAAAATCACCACCAGATAAGCGGGGATCAGATCACAATGATCTTAAGATCCAGTTAACACATAAAACACAAAAGTAACTGTATTGCTCTAAGGAGAATGAATCACAGATTTCAAAGGAAGGTCTCCTCTTTAATACTATAAATCTTTAGATGCAACAAAGATACAGCTAAAAACACCAAAGCATTATAACAAAACATAAAAATTTCTCCCCAGCAATCCATCATCTTTCTTAAATACAAATACTAGATGCTGAATATTTACAGTAAAATATACTTCTAAAGTTTAATCAGTTGTAAATCAGTCACATTCTGAAAACCAAATATACCCTAAAAGGAAGATCAGTGAAATGGAAAATATTATTAGCTAATTTTATTTTTTAAAACTTACTCTGCTAATTTACTTCAATTTAGCTTTCTTAGGTTGCACTAAAAGTAATTCTTTCCATTACACTCATTTATTTTTAATCCACACATTTAAAACACCTAGATCACCAAGAATTCTCCCAAGTAATGGAGATATTTGTTAAAATGCAAATAAATCCAACAATACAAGCTCTAGTAACAACTAAACTCATTATTTTAGCACATAAAACATGTCCTTCAAGCACACTTTCCTGAATAAATCAAACAGGAACAGCTACACTCTGTCCTTTATGTTTTTCTAACTTTTAGTCACATTTTCTGCACTTAGGTGAGTTAAGATTTCAAAAAAGCAGTAAGCTTTAAAGCTTTGAAATTTTTTTGAAGTTTTCAAAATATACTTTTGAATTTGACACACTCAACAGCACAAATACCACAATAAAAAACACCACCATTCATAGTGATCTCCCTTAAGAGGTACAAAATCAATGTATTCACAAATCAAAACTGCATGACATTCCATCAAACATTTGTTTCCTCTCATAGTTATTTCATTCACCTTAGACAATCTTTATTTTACAATAATCCACCTACAAAAGCCAAAAAAGAAATGGCTTGCCTGTTTTGCTCAACAAACATCCAGCCATATTTATTAATTTCTCCACATTGTCCCTAATTTAAAAAACAAACAAACAGAAAAATTCCTGTTACATACCTGCAGTTTGGAGGTGGATCAAGGGTTATTTCAGCTAGC